>OY992894.1:64240908-64566953 GCA_963921405.1 Cepaea hortensis | reverse complement strand
TAAGACCCCTAAATACACTTGGGTCGAAACTATCAATTCCCCCTTAAGGTAAGCCCTGTTGCTTCCTCGATGTCCAGTCCGTGTCTGCCTTTCCACACGTGTCGCAATCCGACACGGGTGGTAACTCTCTCTGAGTTTCTCGTGGACCCCGCAATCGGCGGGCCCCATCAGTGTCCACGGGGCTGTGGACATACTGACCGGTCCTTCGAGAAGGCTCTGGATTATTCGAGCCTTCGAGTGACTCAGTTCTTTGCCTTTGGCTGGAGTTCTATCCCTTGTCTAGTTTCTCCTACTTTTATGTTGGTACCGCCCCTATGTGAGGCTGTGATGTATATATATATATATATATATATATATATATATATATATATATATATATATATATATATATATATACTAGCTGACCCTGCCCGGCTTCGCCCAGACCCTGGTGGGGAGCATCTCATTTAATTCATATAAGTAGTCATATAAGTTCTCGTTCCCGTTACCGACTATCTGTCTGTCTGACTGTCTGTCTGTCTGTCTGTCTGACCCTGCCCGGCTTCGCCCAGACCCTGATGGGGAGCATGTCATTTAATTCATATAAGTAGTCATATAAGTTCCCGTTCCCGACTGTCTGTCTGTCTGTCTATCTATCTATCTGTCTGTCTGTCTGACCCAGTCCAGCCCATGGTGGAGAGCATCTCATTTAAATCATATAAGTAGTCATATAAGATCCCGTTCCCGACTATCTGTCTGACTGTCTGTCTGTCTTGGGTAAATGGAGGAGGGAGGAGGAAGAGGGAGGTGGAGGAGGGAGGAGGAGGGCGGAGACAGGAGGAGTAGGGAGGAATAGGAGGGAGGAGGAGGGATTAGGAGGAGGAGGGGGAGGAGGAGGGAGGAGGAGGAGGGAGGAGAAGGAGGGAGGATGAGGGAGGAGGAGGGAGCAGGAGGAGGAGAGGGAGGAGGAGAAAGAGGGAGAGGAGGAATGTGAAGGGAGGAGGAGGTAGAGGGAGGAGGAGGGAGGAGGAGGAGGGAGGAGGAGGGGGAGGAGGAGGAGGGAGGAAAAGGGAGGAGGAGGGAGGAGAAGGAAGAAGGAGGAGGAAGAGGGAGGAGGAGGATGGAAGAGGGAGGAGGAGGAGGTAGAGGGAGGAGGAGGGAAGAGGGAGGAGGAGGAATGAGGAGGGAAGAGGGAGGAGGAGGAAGGAGGAGGAAGAGGGAGGAGGAGGAGGGAGGAGGAGGAGTGAGGAGGTAGAGGGAGGAGGAGGAGGGAGGAAAAGGGAGGAGGAGGGAGGAGAAGGAAGAAGGAGGAGGAGGGAGGAGGTAGAGGGAGGAGGAGGAGGAGGGAGGAGGAGGAGTGAGGAGGTAGAGGGAGGAGGAGGAGGGAGGAAAAGGGAGGAGGAGGGAGGAGAAGGAAGAAGGAGGAGGAAGAGGGAGGAGGAGGATGGAAGAAGGAGGAGGAAGAGGGAGGAGGAGGATGGAGGAGGAGGGAGGAGGAGGAAGAGGGAAGAGGAGGGATGTGGAGGACGGAGGAGGAGGGAGGAGGTAGAGGGAGGAGTAGGAGAAAGGAAAAGGGAGGAGGAGAGAGGAGGAGAAGTTGAGGAGGTAGGAGGAGGAGGAAGAGGGAGGAGAGGAAGAGGAAGAGGAGAGGGAGGAGGAAAAGGGAGGAGGAGGATGGAAGAAGGAGGAGGTAGAGGGAGGAGGGGGAGGGGAAGAGGAAGAGGGTAGGAGGAGGAGGGGAGAGGAGGAGGAGGGATGTGGAGGAAGGAGGAGGAGGGAGGAGGTAGAGGGAGGATGAGGAGGGAGGAAAAGGGAGGAGGAGGGAGGAGAAGGAAGAAGGAGGAGGAGGGAGGAGGTAGAGGGAGGAGGAGGGAGGAGGAGGAGAGAGTAGGCGGAGGGAGGAGGCGGAGGGAGCAGGAAGAGGGAGGAAGAGGGAGAAGGAGGGAGGAGAAGGAGGAGGGAGGAGGAAGGAGGAGTAGAGAGTTGGAGGAGGGAGGAGGCGGAGGGAGGAAGAGGGAGGAGGAAGAGGGAGAAGGGAGGAGGAGGGAGGAGGTAGTAGGATGATTGATTGCCATCCCACCAGGTTAATATGTTATCGCGGACCTCAGAGAGAAGTGTCTATGTAGAAGACCATTTCCTGGACGTACGTATTTTGGGAGGGGGAGGAGGGAGGAGGGAGGAGGAGGAAGAAGAAAAAAAAACTACGACAGTTGGCATCTCTGGAATGAAAGGAAGGCGTGTAGAAAATTTCATCTCAATCGGATGGGCCGTTCGCGAGCGTATAAAGGACATACGGAGATACGCACATCCTTTTTTATATATAAGATATATATATATATATATATATATATATATATATATATATATATATATATATATATATATATATATATATATATATATAAAATCATGTGAGTGTGCCAGCAAGTGTGCCGATATGGTTTTCTGTGGCCAGTTCCCAAATCGCGTAACCGAGCGGAGTTAATTAGTGTCAGATTTAGCAGTGAGCTGGTCATACATATTATCATTTTACACACACGAAGTTTGAGAATACTCGATTAATTTGTTAAGTTATCGGTGTACTAATCTTTCTCGTGTTATCTGATAGTTTACGCTGAGGTTAGGCGCATGCTGCGGGGAAGAGGCGGAGTAGACGGACTTTCGCTGGCGATGGTAGGGCCTGCATTCCACCTGCTAAGCGCGCTTAATCGAATTTTGTGAGGCTGTGTATATTTTTTACATTACTTTTTGCGTTTATAAAAAGTTGTTAGCATGTGCTTTGACTAAGCTACAAATATTATTTCATATGATCGTATTAACCCGTGTTCAGTGATGCTTTTCTTGGCTTCAGTTTGCGCCCGGCAGGCTAATATTATTTTGCTGTTGATTATGATCTGAGTCGTACACATTTGACGACATATAACAAGAATTTATACGACACAGTGCTACTTACCAACTAGGTCTGTGAGTGAGATGTTTTCGCTACATCTTGTTGCAATCGAAGTGATATTTAGCTGGCATTTGCGCTGCTTTATATACGCGGTCGGCGTGGCTGGTGTACCACATAGAATGTGCTGAGTCATCATTAGGCAATAGGTGGTTCAATCCGGTTAGACTTATACGATAATACGGCTACCTGTTTCTGTTTATAAATATGCTTAGTCCTCTGTTTTTATCATTAAATCATTACCTTACTCCGAGGTGAATGTTAGAGGTTTTACATCAGTAAAACACATTCCCAAAAACACGTTAAGACACGCTATCAGTGCTCAGCTCTGAGGTGAATCATCCTGGGTTTTCCGAGGTCGTGTCTGACCAAGGTGCTGCCCAACGCCGGGTTGCCGTCAGGGCAGATAGGCACAACGGTTCGAAAAATGTTGGGACTATACGTTTCTGTTGCTTAAAACTTTATATAGACGCCCAATCATAAAATACTGACATCACAGAGAGCTAGATAGATAGAAAGAAAGAGAGAGAGACATAAAAAACCAGACATAAAGATTGATATAAACATATAATCACGCATACACAGAGACACGCGGTATATATCTTTAGAACCCGTGGCACACAATATGCCAGTGCAGTATTACAGGCTACTTATCCGAGACAGCTGTAACTCTTATCAGTGAGACATTTCACATGACATGACTCGTCCACTATAACCATTAACCCTTCTCGGTTGCATGTGTAAGATTTACTTGAGAACAATTAAGGGAAATAATTTATCCTGGTCTGGTCATGGGAAATAATTTGCATTAATATTATTCTCTTATAATTTAATAATTATTTACAAAAGTCACCAAGTATGATAATCTAATTGAATATTTTTCATTACATTAATAATTTACATTAGATCTTCTAGGAATACAACAATTTTCTATGTTAATTATATTATTTGATTATGCTATTCTACTTCTTCGATAATATGTTAAACCACGATAGCATGTTAATTTATTTCATGAGGTTGTACAAGAATAAAGTCAAATTTATCATTACCTCATACATCATCAATCACCTTCGGATTAATATTCCTGTGAGGGTAAACCCAAGACTATCATTCTGAGTTGGTGATGAACCTCAACTATAACTTCTCATTAAAGTTGAACGGGATAGGGGTAATTGTGAAATGGAAAAGTCCGATTTGCTCTACACCAGAGTATTGGAACACCACTTCCGGTTCGATCTGTTAATCGTATTGACTTCGATCTCCGCACCAAGGGGTTCGATCACCGGGTACGCGACCGGGGCTGACGGCGCTGGCAGGGCACACAGGGCATACAGACTTATATATATATATATATATATATATATATATATATATATATATATATATATATATATATATATATATAGTGAACCGGAAGTAATACCGAAACGCGCTAAATTATAAAAGACTAGGTCAAATTGGTTCCGTTTTTCTATGTGACGGCCTGTAACGTTACATTCAACATAGAAGGATTCACTTTGTGACCGCCGCATAAAACCGCCAGAAATTAGACCTGTTTTGCACTTTCCATACTACTACCGATGCCCCGATTTCTCTTGGGGAAGCCTCACTTCAAGAATCCTACCATATGTAGGTAACAATGTATACACAAGACGTGAACAGGGATGCAGATGTGAAAATAAGGCTACAAGAGGTAATAGGAACTTTCTTAAATGTCTGGAAGTCAGAGTATCAAATTGAGAATATTGAACACTAACGTCAAATCAGTACTGCTGTTTGGATCAGAGACATGCAGAACGGCTAAAACAGTTAAATGTCTGGAAGTCAGAGTATCAAATTGAGAATATTGAACACTAACTTCAAATCAGTACTGCTGTCTGGATCAGAGACATGCAGAACGGCTAAAACAGTTACTAACAGTCTATAGTCCTAAACTGGTGCCTGGGCAGAACAGAGGGAGTAACACAGTATGATGGAATCACCAATGCGGAACTCATAGAAAGAGCAAATTACATGCCTCCGAATCTAGAGGTGGGCAAGAGACACTGAGGCCGGACAGGACACACATTGAGAATAATTGTTATTATAACAAGATGGTCCAATATCTTGACCTAATTTAGCACAACAAATATACGTGGGCCTAAAACACATGGCGAAGAGAATTAGAGGCAGGGGAATTATATAGGCAGGACATTGGGGAGAAGGTCCACCAGAGAGACGAATGGAGACGGATTGTATTTGCAGCAAAGAACCTCAATGGCTCGGAACGCTGAAGAAGAAGAAGGACATTGGGGAGGGGGCGCGGCAAAGGAAACAGCGACAGATAGGTACGTTAGGCGTGAGATCGTTTATCATCTATATTTCGTTGAGAAATGCAAGGCAGAAGAAGAAGAACAGAGTGAGAACCAAACATTCATCATCATCATCATCATCATCATCATCATCATCATCATCATCATCATCATCATCATCATCATCCAGTGCCTTGCCGGCTGGCGTAGGCGATCATGCCTCTCCACAAATTACGATCTCCGACGTCATGAATCAATTCGTGTGTTGTCTCCTTTCCGTACCATGACACCAGATCTTCCCACGCTGTCTTCATTTATATTTCTTTCCGCAGATCTTTCCGGTTATCACATGTTCTAGTTTTTGTCTCCTCATAACATACGATGACTGCCTCTTTCTGATGTTTGTGATAAGTTGTCTTTGTGACTCAGATTCCCTTGAAACGTCCTGATTGCTCTATTTGGCTGTCAGCATTCTTCTATAAAACCACATCTCCAAGGCTGCCAGAGATTTTGTTTCGTCGGTTTACTAATTGTCCAGGATTCGCAGCCGTATGTTAAAACTGGTTCTATGTAACATGCAAGAACTCTGTTTCTAACTTTCACGAGAAGAATAACCATCCGTTAACATGCAGGTTATTTGTTGTATCTTTTTGTCTATGAATGCCAGTGTTAGACAATTAATGACATGGCGAAGTCGGCCGAGCTGTTTTTGTTTTAGAAGAATGTAAAGAACAACGTGGACAAAGAAGAAGAAGAAAACACGCTGAGCTCTTGGCAGCTGTGGGTATAACTAGAGAACTAACCTTCTTCTTCTTATTCTTTGTTGATGTGGATTGCTCATTAAAACCATCAAACCCATCAGACAAGGAAAAGTGGAATTTATGGATCGCATCGACAAATGAGGTGACATTAGCCTCGTGTAGGACAATACAAGGCCAGAGAAGCACAAGACGACAGGGAGAGAGGTATGTGTACATATTTAATAGCTGGACAAGCAATAATACCACCAATGTAGAGACAGGGAGAGAGGTATGTGGACATATTTAACAGCTAGACAATTAATAATACCACCAATGTAGAGACAGGGAGAGAGGTATGTGGACATATTTAATAGCTGGACAATTAATAATACCACCAATGTAGAGACAGGGAGAGAGGTATGTGGACATTTGTAATAGCTGGACAAGCAATAATACCACCAACGTGAAGACAGGGAGAGAGGTATGTGGACATATTTAATAGCTGGAGACGCAATAATACCACCAAAGTGGAGACATGGAGAGAGGTATGTGGACATATTTAATAACTGGACAAGCAATAATATCACCAACATGGAGACAGGGAGAGAGGTATGTGGACATATTTAATAGCTGGACAATTAATAATACCACCAATGTAGAGACAGGGAGAGAAGTATGTGGACATATGTAATAGCTGGACAAGCAATAATACCACCAACGTGGAGACAGGGAGAGAGGTATGTGGACATAATTAATAGCTGGACCAGCAATAATACCACCAACGTGGAGACAGGGAAAGAGGTATGTGGACATATGTAATAGCTGGACAAACAATAATATCACCAACGTGGAGACAGGGAGACATATGTAATAGCTGGACAATTAATAATACCACCAACGTGGAAGTCATCATGACTGAATGAATAAGAGCACTAGTTCTTAAACAGCCGGTGTGCTGATGCCGACGTAGCGGATTCAACCATTACACTGCTCAATTAGATTAAAATGTTGACTTCTTGCCCTTGAGGTTATAAGTACCCCTGAAGTCAGAGCGCATGCTCCAGAATGCGAGGGATACTGATAATAGGGAAAGCCAGTCCAGTGCACTAGAAGCAGTAGCGATTTTATGGACTACGCTTGAGTTATACGCGAATGAACGCCAAAACAATAACAATAACAGAAGTTTGAAGTAATTTCAGACAGGCTTTATATACACATGACCGTACAACAAGATGCTTGTTGACGTGGTTGCCATTGTCAATGTAGCAGACTAAAAGGGTTTCAGACAACCGGAACTACATCCGCACTAATCAACTTTCTCAAAGCTGGCCAGACAGCCACAGGTAATGTCAACAATGCTGCGAACTATGGTCCATACTCGATAAGGCAACACCCTGGGAGATAGCGGTGACCTGTAGGGTTGTGAAACATACTCTTGTCTTATCTTTGACCAGACCAGACATTGCTGCGCACACCTTGTCAACTCACCACTTGACATCGGTCGAGCTGACGGTAGCGTGCAAGCCGAGGCTCGAGAAACACTACACCTTCAAAGTAATCCTCCACCCCACCCCCCACCCCCCCCCCCCCCAAAAAAAAAATATTTGTTGATCTTCAGTCTGAGATAAGATGCATATTCGTACATTGACGCGAACTGGAGATGGCCTTGTGCAGTGGAGAGGGTCGCCAGGTCTCAGTCCAGCAGTTCAAAGACAGAAAACCGAGGACAGAATTGACGTCAGGTACGTAAGGGTAGACGCAGGAGGTTATGTTTCTAATTTTGTATACGATGTATTTAAACAGAAGGAAAATCGAGAACATTCAAAATCACGGGTATGAAGCGATTTGATAAGGTAGGTCACAGAGCCATCTTTGCCCACAGAACAACCTGAGATCGGTGCGACAAATCGATGCCATCACATTACTCGTGTCATAACTCTGCTCTGAACTCTGTCAACAAACATGAAAGATTCGGGTTTTACTGTCTCACGCCAGCACAACCAGGCATCGTGTACTGTCAGGACAGTGTACTATAGCAGTTAACTCTTACCCTTCCTCTTCCCATGCATCTGTATTATCGAAAACCGACCCGTCTCTCACGACGCCCTACAGTCCTACACCAACGGACTGAGACATGGGAGTGCAGCAGATTGGCAGCCTTCACAGATGAGTAATCTGTTTGTTTGTTTGTTTGTTTGTTTGTTTGTTCTTGTTGTTGATTTCTTAAGCTATAAATCCCAAATGTGACCGGAAGCCGGCGTGGCTACCCTGGAAGGAACGTCACAGCCAATGCCAAGCACCTTCAGTCTTTACAGGTGTGGTCCGCGGAGTGTGTACGAGACATTGGAGGGGTAGTGGGCATCTGCTGTCATGAACAACGTCAATCACTGCCAGGTGCTGTCCTGGGGTTTCTTGCCATGATCACCTCTGTCGTGTAGCTCGTCTCACCGGAAGTGATTGCTAGTTTCCGTTGATCCTCAACCAGAAGGCACGCCTAAGTCCTTCTTGACATTTCGTTAATCGGGTTAATTGTCTCCGATTAAAGGCAGATCCTACATTGTGGAGGATGTCTCTGACCGCGAGCGACACAAGAAGTGAGAAATCTGGCTCATAGTGCAAGGCTTCAAGCATCGCGGCCAAGCCACCGCAGCAAGGGTGGCGCTGGTCGCAGAACCAGGCGCAAACTGGAGGTCGCCTTCTGCAGTGGAGAGGGAGGGATGAGGGTAGTGTGACAAAACGTCAGTGGCCCATGTCCTCAGGCCTTCTTTTATTTTGGGTAAACAGGGGGAAACAGCTTTCGGGAGATCTCAGTTCTCTTGTTCGCTCAATCACCATGAAAGATAGTTCTTTGGGTTACTTTCATAACACGATTTTTTCATGGAGCGATTAGATATATGTCTTTCCTTTCGGGTAGACCCGATGGAGCGCCTTGCGCCAAATGCGCACTGGTGCGACTTCTTGGGCAATTCATGTCCGTTTCTAAACTTACCGTTACCCACTGCATAATGTCAAGATGTCAAGTTGAAGATTGGGACATTTTAAAGGCAGAATAATGATGATGTATGAAAGGTAAATTTAGGTTGTAATTAGTCCTGCACTTATAAATCTCTATTGTCTTAACTACTGAGATGAATTGGCGAAACGGCAGTCTTGCCATATTGGGAGGGGGTGACCGTTAGCCAATCTGGCTAAGCATCTTGATCTTAGCATAGCAAGGGAACAAATCTGAACAATAAATATTTCCCAAATGATATCGCTGGTTCTTGGCAGCCGATAGACGAGTGCTATCTTTCCTTCTACGGCCTGAACTGGGCATACTGTCATCTTTCTGTAGAATATAATCATTGGATAGTTACGGTATGCCGGAAGGAGGGAAGGGCTCCTTGGGGATGGGGTCCACCAATCTATGATCTATCTTCTTGAGCCGGAAGAGGCTATCCACAGTGCTATCTCTTTCGTCTTTTAGTCGATAGGATGATGTCGGGAGGATAATGGACTTCTCTATCTCACTGAGAGAACCTGAACTCATCTGAATCTATGGGTTATTTGAGGCACTGCCGGTACATTGCGGCGACAGCTCAGACAAGAGCAGCGGCCGGAAGGAGTAGTATTTTTTTTTCCTATTCTTGCTGGGAATGGGGAACGACACTTCTTTACATACACATAATTACCCACACAACACCACAAGAGCTTTGTCGTGAGAAAGGCAGGGTTTGCAAGTGAGAGATAAGCCTGGAAATGAATGTGCCCAATAATAATAAAGGCTTGGTATGAATGTGGAGAGTGAGTCCTGTAGGCAAAAAGTTCTTGGGGTGGACAACCGGACGTCTACAAGCTGGAGGTCTACTCAAGCTCGGACGTAGCCAATCCAGGGGCTACCTGACAGGTCAGGCCTATTCATTCGGGTCTCTTATCTAATGTATTGGGTAGGGAACCTATATGTCAAATGTAGTAACTGAGGCCCTATTGGTCCTCAGGATTGTGGTACTTGAGTCAGCCTAGTCGTTCACTGATTTCTGTCATCTCCAGGGTCCTCCTTGAATTGAAGGGAGCATAAGAGATCTGCAAGGCCACGAGAGTATCACCTTAAGACATTCTCAGGTGAACCATGGACTTTCAGGACGGCCACAGGCTAATGATTCCAATCAAGGAATCAATGTCTGATTAGTCCTGATCTAGTGGCATCCTTCGGTACCCGCTCTGTACAAATCCCATCGTCAATAGTGGAGTGGTTGAACCTATTTTCCTGAATGGACCTACAGCTCATTCTCGGTCCTACTCATCCGTATCAGTGACATTGAAAAACCCATACCCATTCCACATTCACGAACCATTACCATTATGTGAAATCTTACCTAGCCTGGTCAGTGACATTAAAACACCCATACACCTTTTCCCTGTCAAGAACTGTTCCCATTGTGACAAATGATGTATTCCTGTACCATTGGGCTACAACTAACACAAGACTCATTGTGTAGAGAGGACCATTGGAACTAGTAGGACTGGTTCTACAGGCGCCTGTTGTTTGTACAACCGATCGGGAAGGAGGAAAATACCGGCGGACCAAATCGGTGAGGCAGATGTCGACTGACGGGACTTTGTAGTACTCTTCGGTATATGAGGGAAAGCCATGAGGCTCTCTGCCTGAACTTTATCCTTGTTGTGTCTGTTTAGAACTATCTGTTTTAATTGCCTTGATGTTTTCCTGTGCTGTTCTTTATTAATTTAATAAATCACGTTTTAGTTTACTCCAACGTTCACTGTGTTATATATATATGGATCAGCCAGAAATACAATTTAGAGATTAGGTCCCGAGGTCGAAAGAGAGAGTGACAGTGAGTCCAGGGAACGGAGGAGGGTTGGCAAGCAAAGACCTATCCCAGCCAGGGCTATAGAATAATATTGAAATATTGTTACATAGTTACTTGGGACCCTCCACGTAGCTTGTTACAGGTAGGCAGGTCTCAGTCCAGCAGCACAACGTCAGAAAACCGAGGAAATAATTGACGTCAGGTACGTATGCTCGTTGGTGCTTCATTTCCAGCCAGATCCGAGTTACGAAGATGCTGCTGTGACGTCATGGGTTGGTTTTACTTTAGCAGGTCGCAGCTGTGGTAGTTCTTACAGGAGACAGACATGTGGGAGTCATTACCCAAGAAGGATCCCTCCGTTCGGGGTGTTAAGGGACAACGAAGCTGAAATATTCGTGGCAGGGGAGAAACTTCTGACGATCAGAATCCCTCTGTGTGCTTGCTCGACAGTGGAGGAGTTTATACTAGTAGTACAGCTATCGGATGTCGTTTTCCAGGCACTATGTCTGCGCTATACGCACCGACTATGATACCAACAAGACATTAGGCTCAATTTCGCATCACGGAGGACAAGATTCACGCATGTCAGTGATTTCTGATGAATGGTCAAGCCTTGAAACATGAAAACGCTCACGTGGGTGTACACACATCTACACAAGCACAGATTATCGAAGGAATCCCATTCATGTCAACGTTTTACCGCTATTAACTCAGCACTGGTTTTACCGCCATTAATTCGGCACTGGTTTTGCCACCATTATATCAGCACTGGTTTTACCGCCATTAATTCGGCACTGGTTTTGCCACCATTATATCAGCATGCTATAATGACGAGGTGGAATGAGTATATAAGATACTTACATGATGGAGAAAGGGCAGAATTAATAGAAAAAAAGTAACTCAGAAGGTCCACCTATTCTAAAAGAAGAAGTTGATGACGCTATCAAGCATATGAATAAAGGAAAATCAGCTGGGCCAGATGGAATCACAATAGAAGAATTAGAAGTAATGGGAGAATTTGGAGTAGATATATTAACCAAAATGTTGGATGATATTTATAGTAGTGGATATATACAAAACGATATGTTGAAATCTGTATTTATAGCTATACCAAAAAGTCCAGGAGCAATTGAATGCGAAGATTTTCGTACAATTAACCTCATAAATCATGACACTAAGCTTCTACTCAGAATTATAATGAGAAGAACAAGGAAGAAAATAAAAATGAAGTTGGTGAAGAACAGTATGGATTTGTGAAAGGAAAAGGTGCAAACAATGCAATGTACACATTACGAACACTATTAGAAGATCAGTAGAAACAAAGTGTCACGAGATCGCCATGAGTTAACCAGATAATGATAATACCGACGTTTGCTTGGCGTATATTTTCTAGGCCACAACAGTCGTACTAACAGAGTAAACACAGCTGCACGGGTTACATCGGGTCAGCACATATACACATTGGGTGGTGAGTGAGAGGAATGGATACACCGCGTTGGCAGTTCATAAACAGTTAGAATCACATCGCCTTGCCCGCTCAGGATATGGAATAGTTCCGTCTGTCATCTATAGTTCCGGACATCAGACGGAATGGCGGTTTTGACTGTCACCACATGACAGAAAGTTGAGGGCTTGTTATTGGAAACAGTGGAACACCTGCCGGACATCAACAACGTCACGTGCACAATGTAAGGTTGTTTGGGAAACCATGATTGGCAGCTTGGTATCGAAACCCTTTGTTGGAACTCTACAGTAACTCTCTAGATTGTTTTGGATGTCAAAACCAGTGATGACAAATCTAACATTGATGGAGCCAGGGGGGGGGGGGGTGGATCCCTGACAGGGGATGATCTGCCCAATGTGCCACCGGTGTGGGCATAAAGGATAACGTCACGTGGCCAACTTTGGGAGTTTGCCATATAAACCCGAGTTGGGGCCAACTGGGGGACTGGAAAATGTGGCTCTAGGCGGGAGTGCAAGGGCACTGTGGTTCTGATGGAATAATGTCTACCGTGTGTTAATTAGTGACTTAATTTTACACGTGCCTATCATGGCAGATGTAGATATGATTGATAGGACTGCAGTAGTGCCATTTAAGGTTCCCTACCAGATCCGAGGCAACTCAACAAGGTTTTAGGAAAGGTTCAAATCCCATTCGGAAGAACACCAGTTGAACAGTCAATAAAGTTTCGTACAGAACGTAACTAAGGCTAGAAGGAAGATGATTCACCTAAGAGGGGTGATGATTGTTGATGCACCACACAGCATCAGACAGTAGTAATTAACCGAGAACATTAATTATAATAGTTACATAGTGTGATATAATCTCGTGTAATAGACCACAAGACATGATACTTGAGGCTAGATAGACACGAGTTAGGATCAAGTACATTAACAATTAACATTAATAACTGTGTACACACTACAAAGGACTGGTGCATTCTTTAGGAATGATAGGAACGTACATTGTGTAGGGTGCAACCGGTCCATGATTAACTGTTATTACCACCGGTGTCTATTTCGGATGATCATGAAATGGGATTACCAGAGGTCTACAGAGGCAAGTCAGTATCCGGCAAGATGGTTTCGGCACTGGGTGAGATGTACCTGTTCTGATGTAACGTGCTGTGGTCTAGCCTTGCTAGGATGAGCTGACTGGGTTGTTGTCTGAGAGTCCGATTCTACACACTTTATAGAACACGTCACACATTTTCTTCGCATACACGTCTCAGATACGTTACACTTTTCTTTTAATAAATTAATCTTTATTAATTTTTAGAAGCAAGAGTTGTTGAGTATGTTGCGTTGGAGAAGTATGAGAGGGGGTATAGTACGACAGTGAGAGAGTGATAGGAAAAGGTGTCCACGGGCTGATGGAGTGTGTTGGACGGAAGCTGGTGGATTCTCCAGGATATTGATAGGAAGAAAATATTATAATGTGGGTGTTGACTCTCTTCACTCCAGGGACGACACTTTAAAGGAGGACACGACATTATTGGGGGCTCGATAACGGAATCTTTGGACAGCGGGATCTCCCGTAAACGGAATCCTTGGACAGCGAGATCTCCTGCAAGCAGGAACCTTTGACAGTGGGATCTTCTGACAACGGGGTCTTTTGACACGGGATCCTTAGTTATAAGAGGGAGATATCATTTTGGAGAATCCAGCTAGAGTGAATGTGGATAGGGGTTAGGACTAATATCTTACCTGTTCACACTTCACACGTCTGCATAGGTCTGTGGTCCTGATTCTACTCTTGTCACTGAGTGAATGTGCTGTGTGTGGTAATATCTAGATTTATAGTACTTGTTCATATATCTGTATAGTAATTTGCAGTTATATTGTACTAGACCTGCTAGCTTACCTCTCTGTATAATGGCCACCCCTAAACTAAGCACGTTAGAATTAAAGGCAAAGGGGGAAGAAATGGGACTGTCGGGTTCTGCTCTAACGGATTACATACAGGAAGTGGAGAGAGAGTATCGTCAAGCAGAAAGGGAAGATCGAAAGGCCGAGTTGGAATTGAGAAGGATGGAGTTGGAACAAGCAGCTAAGAAATTGGAAGCTGAGCAAGCAGCTAAGAAATTGGAAGCTGAGCAAGCAGCTAAGAAATTTGAAGCTGAGCAAGCAGCTAGGAAATTTGAAGCTGAGCAAGCAGCTAGGAAACTGGAAGCTGAACAAGAAGCACAGAAGAGGGAGCACGAGTACCGGATGAGGGAACTCGAGCTCAAGAGTCAATCTAATGGAGAAACTGAGGGAGCAGTTGGAGGTTCCTCCATCCCAGGCTCAACACCAGTAGGTGGACATGGGTACAATGCTATGAAGTTTCCTTTAGCGGTCTACGAGGAGGACAAAGAGAAGATTGACCAGTACCTTCAACGCTTCGAGGCAATGTCAGTTGCTATGGGTCTGGAGCGTACCAAATGGAATCTCAAGCTATCCCAGGGTTTACGCGGGACCGGCTACGAGGTTTATTCTCGCCTGCCACCAGGACATGAGAACAATTATGACGAGTTAAAGACGGCTCTGCTGAAACGATTCGAGGTTACGTCACATACCTACCGGAAAAAATTTCGAGCAGCGAAACGAGAACCGGGAGAGTTGTTTGCCGCCTACAGTTTGCGTCTAAAATCTTATTTCCATAAGTGGATGGATTTGGCTGGGTTCGCACATGACTATGAGAGTCTGGAAGAGCTCATGGTGGTCGACCAGCTGAAGAAGCAAATGTCTAAACCTCTCAGGACGTTCCTGGGAGAACAAGGAGCGGAACGTATTGACCTCGTGACTAAATTAGCAGAACGGTTCGTCGAGGTACATGGGGAGGCAGGGGAGAACCTTTCCACCAACACCAAAAGTCAAGAGAAACATGATAAGAAGAAAGCCAAAAACTCAGGAACCAAAAAGTGGGAACCTTATGTACAAAAATCAGAGGATAGTTCAGAGAAGAAGAAGGAGGGAAGCAAGAGCACTTCAAGCTCTACACCAAAACGACCGTGGTCGGAGAAGTGGTGTTCAATTTGTAAGTCACCCTCTCACAATACGAGGGTCTGCAAATCGAAGGCTAAGAACCCTCACTTTGCAGCATGTCAAGTGACTTCCAAGGAGGTTGTCACGGAAAATGCCAAGGTCAACAAGGAAGCTCGCCACCAGGAGAGCTCACTCAAGTCCGGCACTAGAAAATCTAGGACAAGGAAATGGTGCAACCACTGCAAGTCAAACACGCACAATGCTATTGACTGCAGGGGAAAGTCAGGAGACACTCAATTCGTCGTGTGCCCCGGGAAACCTAAGGTGGAGCCCACCGAACAGGTCGAGGCCGAGGAAGAGACTCCAGACCAGGAAAAACCACCTGTAGTGGAATTGGTAGAGGTTAACGGTCGTCAAGTGGAGTGTTTATACGACACAGGGCTGGACGGGGAGGCCGTGATTTCTGCGGATCTGGTACATCCAGAACAATTCACAAGTGAAACCATGGAGATACAGCCTGCACAGAAGAGTGCTGTAGTCATGAAGTTGCCCATTGCTAATGTGGAGATTCGGTCAAGGTACGTCACCGGCACCATCAAGGCCGCTGTATTGACCGATCCCATTTTTCCAGTCATCCTAGGTTGCCGGTATGTCTTTCTGGGAATGCCCAGGGAGCCAATCCATATGGGAGCAATGCAGACTCGCTCTCAGACGAAAACGGAAGAGGCAGACGCAATTGTGACTAACCCAATGCCGGGGGAGCTACGAACTGCCCAGAGTGAGGATGATACTTTACGTCCTTGCTACAAAAAGCTGCAGAAAAGTGCTGATCCACCAGGACGGGGTCAGTACTACATGAAGAATAGGATACTCTACAGGAGAGCAGGAAGGGGAGACAACCTATACGGTCAGTTGGTCGTCCCGAAAGCTCACCGGTCCCAGATTCTTCATATGGGGCATACCATCTCCTTTAGTGGACACATGGGTATTGCCGCCACCATGCAGCGGATTTCCTGCCATTACTATTGGCCGGGAATGACAGATGATGTGCGTCGGTATGTGAAGTCATGCCCTGAGTGCCAGAGGGTGGCACCGAAACACTGGACAGCACCGGTGGTGTTGGGTGAGATGCCCATCATGAAGTCTCCTTTCGAGAGGGTAGCCATCGATATCGTGGGTCCACTTCCTAGGACTAGGAAGAGGAACATGTATATACTCACAATGGTGGATTGCTGTACAATGTGGGGTGAAGCCATACCGTTGACCAAGATAGACTCGAAAAGAGTGGCGGATGCACTGATGGAGGCCTTTACCAGATTAGGCTTTCCGGATCAAATTCTGACGGACAATGGATCTCAGTTTTGTGGAAAACTCATGGAGGAGGTATTTAGGGTGTTTAACTCTAACCACATACATACCAGCCCTTACCACCCTCAAGCCAATGGACAAGTAGAGCGTTTCAACGGCACGTTGATGACAATACTCAGGAAACTAGCGCAGGAAAAACCTGATAGGTGGGATGAATATATCCCAGCAGCACTCTTTGCCTATCGGGAAGTTCCTCATGGCTCAACAGGACTACCACCCGCTACGTTGCTGTTTGGTCGTCCAATCAAAGGACCGTTGGAAGCCATGTTGAGGAGTTGGACTGAAGAGGGGACGTCAGAAGAAGTGATCTCATCCTATAAATACGTGGAGGAACTGAAAGAAAAACTCCACAAGGGATGGACTCTGGCAAATCAAAACTTGAAAAAGGCCAGGAAAAGACATGCGGCTTATTACAACCGTAGGTCTAAAGAAAGATCTCTAGAGGTGGGAGACAAAGTCTTGTTGCTACTCCCAACGGGAAACAACAAACTGGAGATAGGTTGGCAAGGACCATTTCCCGTGGAAAGGGTGATATCCAGAACCAACTATCAGATCCGGATCCGGGGAAAGTCGAAGATTTTCCATATCAATCTCTTGCGGAAATACGAAGAGAGACCCGGAGACAAGGCAGCTCACCTCATGGCAATGGCAGTTGCAGTGGAGACTGAAGTGGGAACCAGCGAGGGCAGGGAATATCCCTTGGTACACCAGGAAACCTATAGGGATGTGCAAGTGAACCCTGATCTGACCTCCCAGGAGAGGGAAAGGATAACCCAGGTTCTCAAGTCTCATGAGGAGATACTGACTGATAAACCAGGACGAACGGGGTTGGTTGAGTTCGAGATGACCTTGACCACACAGGAGCCTGTTCGTCAAAAGGTTTACCCAGTGCCATTCTCTAAAGAAAAGGCCCTGGAGGAGGAAATACAGAAACTGCTGGAGGATGACGTGATTGCACCATCCACATCCCCATACAATGCAGGGGTAGTTTTGTTACGGAAACCAAGTGGAGAACACCGGTTGTGTATAGACTACCGACTTCTGAACAGTCACACACAATTTCAGGTGGAACCTTTGCCGAATCCAACTCAGTTATTCGCTAGGCTCCATAAGGCTCGGTACTTTTCAAAGGTGGATCTGAGTCGGGGGTACTATCAGATACCAGTCAAACCGGAGATTCGACCACTGTTGGCTTTCAGTACATCCAGTGGACACTACGAATTCAAGGTCATGCCCTTTGGACTCAGCAATGCACCTAGTGTGTTTACACGGATGATGAGGACTTTACTAGATCCGTTACAGGATCCGTCCATCATCTCATTCATGGATGATATTCTGATTTCCAGTGACAGCTTGGATGACCACTTACAATCCTTGGAGAGAGTGTTAAATAGACTCAAGGAAGCAGGGCTTACTGCTCGTCCAACCAAGTGCATGATTGGTTACCAGACTCTGGAATTTCTAGGTCACACCATCACTCCAGGACACATTGTCCCAGAAGAGAAGAACCTGGAGAAAATCAGAAATGCACCAAGGCCAAAAACGAAGAAGGATGTGCGATCTTTTCTCTCGTTGTGTGGGTTCTACGACAAATTTATCCCACATTTCACTGAACTGGGAGCTCCGTTGACGGAAACCTTGAAAAAGGGATTCCCGGACCAAATCATTTGGACACCAGAATGTGAGAATGCCTATAGTCAGTTAAAGGAGGCCTTGGTTAGCAAACCTGTATTACAGCTCCCTGACCTTTCAAAACCATTTGTGTTGAGAACGGATGCGAGGGCGATTGGAATTGGAGCCGCTTTGTTACAGGAAGGAAAAGACGATGCTTCGGTTTTGAAACCTGTAGCATACGCAAGTAAGAAACTTCTACAGGCGGAGAGGAATTATTCAACTGTCCAGAGAGAGTGCTTGTCTCTCGTATGGGCAGTGCAAAAATTCCAGCCATATTTGTATGGAGTTAAGTTTCGAGTCCAGTCGGATCATCAACCCCTGATGTTCCTGGCTACTTCTCAGAAGCTCAACGCCCGTTTGATGCGGTGGTCGTTGTTACTTCAACCTTATAATTTCACAGTGGAGTACATTCCTGGGAAGGAAAATGTTGGAGCGGACTTCTTGTCAAGACACCCAGCTCCGGAAGAAGAAGAATGAATCATCTGGATTATACTCACGGTGGAGAAGAGTGAGATGGACTACTCTCTTAAGAGGGGGCCTATGTCACGAGATCGCCATGAGTTAACCAGATAATGATAATAACGACGTTTGCTTGGCGTATATTTTCTAGGCCACATCAGTCGTACTAACAGAGTAAACACAGCTGCACGGGTTACATCGGGTCAGCACATATACACATTGGGTGGTGAGTGAGAGGAATGGATACACCGCGTTGGCAGTTCATAAACAGTTAGAATCACATAGCCTTGCCCGCTCAGGATATGGAATAGTTCCGTCTGTCATCTATAGTTCCGGACATCAGACGGAATGGCGGTTTTGACTGTCACCACATGACAGAAAGTTGAGGGCTTGTTATTGGAAACAGTGGAACACCTGCCGGACATCAACAACGTCACGTGCACAATGTAAGGTTGTTTGGGAAACCATGATTGGCAGCTTGGTATCGAAACCCTTTGTTGGAACTCTACAGTAACTCTCTAGATTGTTTTGGATGTCAAAACCAGTGATGACAAATCTAACATTGATGGAGCCAGGGGGGGGGGGGTGGATCCCTGACAGGGGATGATCTGCCCAATGTGCCACCGGTGTGGGCATAAAGGATAACGTCACGTGGCCAACTTTGGGAGTTTGCCATATAAACCCGAGTTGGGGCCAACTGGGGGACTGGAAAATGTGGCTCTAGGCGGGAGTGCAAGGGCACTGTGGTTCTGATGGAATAATGTCTACCGTGTGTTAATTAGTGACTTAATTTTACACGTGCCTATCATGGCAGATGTAGATATGATTGATAGGACTGCAGTAGTGCCATTTAAGGTTCCCTACCAGATCCGAGGCAACTCAACAAGGTTTTAGGAAAGGTTCAAATCCCATTCGGAAGAACACCAGTTGAACAGTCAATAAAGTTTCGTACAGAACGTAACTAAAGCTAGAAGGAAGATGATTCACCTAAGAGGGGTGATGATTGTTGATGCACCACACAGCATCAGACAGTAGTAATTAACCGAGAACATTAATTATAATAGTTACATAGTGTGATATAATCTCGTGTAATATAACACAAGACAGGATCAAGTACATTAACAATTAACATTAATAACTGTGTACACACTACAAAGGACTGGTGCATTCTTTAGGAACGATAGGAACGTACATTGTGTAGGGTACATTGTGATGGCAGCTGGCTATGTCCCAGAGTTGACTGGTTTTTGCCTTATGCAGAAATGCGTGGCTGCTGGGCTTCTGGTTGACTGCCACTGCCATCGACGATGAACTGTATTTTCATGGACTGTGTGGGTGAACATCTAGGAAACATCCAGATGGGAAAATGACTGCCGATTCCATCAGAGATAAACTGGATGTTTCGTGAGGGACTATTGTGTTGACATTCTGGCGGCGGCAATATGCACAGTGTATCTGTGCGTGCTGTTGTTTGTCGAGACTCCTGTCTTTTCCACTTTTCACATTGGGCAGTGGGAAGCGTTTTATGTGATATTCACTGGCACAGGAACGGAGCATAATGGGGACGACCCGTTGCTGTGAAGTTGGAACCGTGACTAACTAACTAATTGTGTAGGGTGCAACCGGTCCATGATTAACTGTTATTACCACCGGTGTCTATTTCGGATGATCATGAAATGGGATTACCAGAGGTCTACAGAGGCAAGTCAGTATCCGGCAAGATGGTTTCGGCACTGGGTGAGATGTACCTGTTCTGATGTAACGTGCTGTGGTCTAGCCTTGCTAGGATGAGCTGACTGGGTTGTTGTCTGAGAGTCAGATTCTACACACTTTATAGAACACGTCACACATTTTCTTCGCATACACGTCTCATATACGTTACACTTTTCTTTTAATAAATTAATCTTTATTAATTTTTAGAAGCAAGAGTTGTTGAGTATGTTGCGTTGGGGAAGTATGAGAGGGGGCATAGTACGACAGTGAGAGAGTGATAGGAAAAGGTGTCCACGGGCTGATGGAGTGTGTTGGACGGAAGCTGGTGGATTCTCCAGAATATTGATAGGAAGAAAATATTATAATGTGGGTGTTGACTCTCTTCACTCCAGGGACGACACTTTAAAGGAGGACACGACACAAAGAGAAACATATATTTGTGCTTCATAGATTATACTAAGGAATTTGATAAAGTAAAACATGATGAACTGATTAAAATGTTGGAAGATATTAACATTGATGGGAAAGATCTCAGAATAATAAAAACTATTTACTGGAACCAAACAGCAGCAATTAAAATGGGAAGTAAAGAAGGAAATTATGAACACATAAAGTTGGGAGTAAGACAGGGATGTGTTTTGTCAACAGATCTTTTCTCCCTCTATAGCGAAGTAATAATGAGAGAGATCAAAGAAAAGCCAGGAATCATATTTGGAGGTTATAATATAAATAATATACGCTATGCAGATGACACAGCATTGATAGCGGATAATGCAACAGATCTACAACAATTGTTGGACATTGTAGTAACAGAGAGTGCAAAGAAAAGACTCTCCTTGAATATAAAGAAAACAGTAATAATGGTGATATCAAAGAAACAGGTAACACCCAAATGTGAAATAGAGATAGAAGGGAAAATTCTTCACCAAGTGTATAGTTTTAAATATCTAGGGACATTTATAACATCAGATGGAAGATGCACAACAGAGATCAAGAGCAGAATAGGGCAAGCAAAGGCTACATTTCAGAAAATGAAGGATATCTTATGCAATAAGTCGCTATCATTGAATGTAAGAAAGAGAGTGCTGAGTTGCTATATAGAACCTGTTTTGCTGTATGGCTGTGAATCTTGGAATATAAATGAACAAATTAGGAAGAGATTGGAAGCAACAGAGATGTGGTTCCTTAGACGAATGTTGCGAATTCCTTGGACTGCCAAAGTAACTAGCGACGAATGCCTTAAAGAGGCTGGCGAAATAAGAGCATTATATACAACAATAAGAAAGAGACAAACAGCTTTTTTTTTTGGTCATGTGATGAGAAGAGAGGTGCTAGAGAACATCGTGACAACTGGAAAGATAGGGGGGAAGAGAGGCAGAGGCAGACCACGAGAAATGACGGTGGATGGATTGCGACGGTGGCATGGAGAAATATCAAAGACAAGAGTTGATCCAGAAAACCAAGGACAGAGATCTGTGGAGAGTCATGAACGCCTACGCCAGTCGGCACGGCACTTGATGATATATCAGCACTGGTTTAACAGCCATGAAGTCAGCACTGATTAGACAACTAGGGTGGAATTTAACCGAAGCTTCCGCGTGTGCTGCACGCTTTTGGGATTTAGGAAACTTATATGCAGGTGTGAGAGACAGATGGGGAGAGAGGAGAAATAAAGATACAGACGGTAGAGGGAGATAATGACAGAGAGAAAAGTGTGTGTGTGTGTGTGTGTGTGTGTGCGTGTGCGTGCGCTGTGTGTGTGTCTGTGTGTGTGTCTGTACTCTGTGTGTGTGTGTGTGTGCGTGTGTGTGCGCTGTGTGTGTGTGTGTGTCTGTGTGTGTGCATGTGTACTCTGTGTGTGTGTGTGTGTGTGTGTGTGTGAGTGTGTGTGTGTGTGAAAGAGAGGAAGAACAAGAGAAAGGCTGTGAGAAAGTGAAAGAAGAATGAGTTAGTGAAAGAAAGAAGAAAGAGTGAGAATGAGCGTGAAAGAGTGGGGGGGGGGGAATATTGACATATGTATTAGCCGACATTCTTCGCGTCTTGGTCTGATTTGTTTACCGCCATACTTGCGACCTGTTTCCTGTACATCCGACTGATCCCGCGATACATGGAGAAATCAACCAAGGCATCGTTCGGGCGTTCACGTAAGTAGGGAACAGAAGGAGAGATTACGGGACACACCAGGCAATATTCACATCAACAGATTTTGTGGCCACAGCGTGGGTATCTAATTGTCGTGCGCCGAGTAACATTACAGCAAGAAGCTGTCCTCGTTTTAGAATGGACCCGTTCATAGTCAAGTGTGGCAACTATTTTTGTGTTTGTTTTAGTTGCATATCCTTTACAGGACGTTGCAGTCAACACCAGCATTTTACTGTCGTTGTTGAAGTCTTGGCAAGTTTTACGTTTAGTAGTTTGCCATTGCTTTCTGAACGACCGGCTTTCATACCAACACGTTAAAACCAGCGCGACACTGTCTGCTGCTAAATCTGTCACCGTTGAGTTTCAAACGCGGGTAAGCGGCATTACGAATCGCGTCTGCAAACCATCGCCACGGAGACTACGCTATGAATACCTGTTAACTGAATTATTGTGATATGTCAATGGCATCAAGGGTTTCCTAACAATTTGTATGTCTGTATATTACATCACGCCTTGGCGTGTCGAACCTTTCTAGACAGCATCTGGCATCATGGAGTCGCCGTGGTCTCAGATTATTGCATGTGTGGGCGCGTGCTAACACGGGGATGCCTACATAGTTCAGCTGGTGTGTGATTTTCTAACAGCGGGAACATTGGAGGAGGGTTACGGAAGAGGAGGAGTAGAAGAAGGAGAGGAAGAGGAGGAAGAAGAAGAAGGGGGCAGAAGGAGCGATATGAAGAAGAAGGAGGATTAGGGTGGGGGTGGATCAAGGAGAAGAAGGATAAGATTCAAAATGTCGGACCGTCTGTCCCACAGCGTAGCTTCTTGAAAATCATCAATAGCATGCGTTAATTACTATAAAACAATATCGCTTAAAAGTCGACAGGGTCGACTTCATTGCACCGGGTTTTTATCCCATATAGCTCAGTTTCTTTCCGCAGTGCGGAAAGCGTCACAAAGTACGAATTCCTTTACTCCAGCGACGACCCTTACTCGTGAACCGAAGAACGCGGCCCGGAATCGAACCAACAGCGTTTGGAGTCCGAGTCATACGCTTGACCACTTCGCCACGGAGCGTCCCAATTCATTACTATAAAGTATTGGAAGCGTAGAGTAACAATTGCCTGGGAGAGTAAGGACTGACACAGAAGTTTACGTTCAGAAACCCACACATATCTGAGACATGTGTTTCCGGTGTTGCTAATGTGACCTAATAAACAGAAAAAGAACTCGGTGCTCCCAGATTGCTAGTACGAGAAACTTAACCTAATATTAATGAGCCAACTCAGATAGAGACACCCCCAAAAAGGCCCCGGCTTGATTCGTGCGTCAGCCATGCCAAGTCAACACAGTTAAAACTGGACAGTCAGGCCTCAGGGGAGAAACAAATATTGGAGGAGGCAACTAGACACGTGCTCAAACAGACCACCTCCTGGCAAGCTTTGTCGTGTAACAATTGTTTCCTTTACCGTTCTGTACCTTCCCCCAGTCCCGGGGCCCCAGTCTGTGAACACCTCCCCCACTAGAGTAGCAATATTGGTGGACTTGTCAAGTAAACCTCAACTAGATACACTGTTTGGTAGGGTGGAAACAACCCTCAACTAGGTGCACTGTGTGTAGGGTTGAAGCAACCCTCAAATAGGTGCATTGTGTGGTAGGGTGGAAGCAACATTCAACTAGTTACATTGTGGTAGGGTGGAAGCAACCCTCAACTAGGTGCACTGTGTGATAGGGGGGAAATAAATCTCAACTAGGTGCACTGTGTTTTAGTGTGGAAGCAACCCCCAACAAGTTGCACTGTGTGGTAGGGTGGAAGCAACCCTCAACTTGGTGCACTGTGTGGTAGGGTGGAAGCAACCCTCAATTAGGTGCACAAATTGGTAGGGTGGAAGCAACCCTCAACTAGGTGCACTGTGTGTAGGGTTGAAGCAACCCTCAAATAGGTGCATTGTGTGGTAGGGTGGAAGCAACATTCAACTAGTTACATTGTGGTAGGGTGGAAGCAACCCTCAACTAGGTGCACTGTGTGATAGGGGGGAAACAAATCTCAACTAGGTGCACTGTGTTTTAGTGTGGAAGCAACCCCCAACTAGTTGCACTGTGTGGTAGGGTGGAAGCAACCCTCAACTTGGTGCACTGTGTGGTAGGGTGGAAGCAACCCTCAATTAGGTGCACAAATTGGTAGGGTGGAAGCAACCCTCAATTAGGTGCACTGTGTGGTAGTGTGGAAGCAACCCTCAATTAGGTGCACAAATTGGTAGGGTGGAAGCAACCCTCAATTAGGTGCACTGTGTGGTAGTGTGGAAGCAACCCTCAATTAGGTGCACTGTGTTTTAGTGTGGAAGCAACCCCCAACTAGTTGCACTGTGTGGTAGGGTGGAAGCAACCCTCAACTTGGTGCACTGTGTGGTAGGGTGGAAGCAACCCTCAATTAGGTGCACAAATTGGTAGGGTGGAAGCAACCCCCAATTAGATGCACTGTGTTTTAGTGTGGAAGCAACCGTCAACTAG
Source organism: Cepaea hortensis (assembly GCA_963921405.1). Taxonomy (NCBI): domain Eukaryota; kingdom Metazoa; phylum Mollusca; class Gastropoda; order Stylommatophora; family Helicidae; genus Cepaea; species Cepaea hortensis. Next base: position 64,541,851 of record OY992894.1, on the reverse strand, counting down.
GTGCATTTTGTGGTAGGGTGGAAGCAACCGTCAACTAGGTGCACTGTGAGGTTGGGTGGAAGCAACCCTCAACTAGGTGCACTGTGTTTTAGTGTGGAAGTAACCCACAATTATGTACACTGTGTGGTAGGTTGGAAGCAACCCTCAACTAGGTGCACTGTATGGTAGGGTGGAAGCAACCCTCAACTAGGTGCGCTGTGTGGTAGGGTGGAAGCAACCCTCAACTAGGTGCACTGTGTTTTAGTGTGGAAGTAACCCACAATTATGTACACTGTGTGGTAGGTTGGAAGCAACCCTCAACTAGGTGCACTGTATGGTAGGGTGGAAGCAACCCTCAACTAGGTGCACTGTATGGTAGGGTGGAAGCAACCCTCAACTAGGTGCACTGTATGGTAGGGTGGAAGCAACCCTCAACTAGGTGCGCTGGGTGGTAGGGTGAAAGAAACCCTCAATTAGGTGTACTGTGTGGCAGGGTGGAAGCAATCCTCAACTAGGCGCACTGTGTGGTAGGGTGAAAGCAACCCTCAACTAGGTGCATTTTGTGGTAGGGTGGAAGCAACCGTCAACTAGGTGCACTGTGAGGTTGGGTGGAAGCAACCCTCAACTAGGTGCACTGTGTTTTAGTGTGGAAGTAACCCACAATTATGTACACTGTGTGGTAGGTTGGAAGCAACCCTCAACTAGGTGCGCTGTGTGGTAGGGTGGAAGCAACCCTCAACTAGGTGCACTGTATGGTAGGGTGGAAGCAACCCTCAACTAGGTGCACTGTATGGTAGGGTGGAAGCAACCCTCAACTAGGTGCGCTGGGTGGTAGGGTGAAAGAAACCCTCAATTAGGTGTACTGTGTGGCAGGGTGGAAGCAATCCTCAACTAGGCGCACTGTGTTTTAGTGTGGAAGTAACCCACAATTATGTACACTGTGTGGTAGGTTGGAAGCAACCCTCAACTAGGTGCACTGTATGGTAGGGTGGAAGCAACCCTCAACTAGGTGCACTGTATGGTAGGGTGGAAGCAACCCTCAACTAGGTACACTGTATGGTAGGGTGGAAGCAACCCTCAACTAGGTGCACTGTATGGTAGGGTGGAAGCAACCCTCAACTAGGTGCACTGTATGGTAGGGTGGAAGCAACCCTCAACTAGGTGCGCTGGGTGGTAGGGTGAAAGAAACCCTCAATTAGGTGTACTGTGTGGCAGGGTGGAAGCAATCCTCAACTAGGCGCACTGTGTGGTAGGGTGGAAACAACCCTCAATTAAGTGCACTGTATGGTAGGGTGGAAGCAACCCTCCATTAGGTGCACTGTGTGGTAGGGTGGAAGCAACCCTCAACTAGGTGCGCTGGGTAGTAGGGTGAAAGAAACCCTCAATTAGGTGTACTGTGTGGCAGGGTGGAAGCAATCCTCAACTAGGCGCACTGTGTGGTAGGGTGGAAACAACCCTCAATTAAGTGCACTGTATGGTAGGGTGGAAGCAACCCTCCATTAGGTGCACAAATTGGTAGGGTGGAAGCAACCCTCAATTAGGTGCACTGTGTGGTAGTGTGGAAGCAACCCTCAATTAGGTGCACTGTGTTTTAGTGTGGAAGCAACCCCCAACTAGTTGCACTGTGTGGTAGGGTGGAAGCAACCCTCAACTTGGTGCACTGTGTGGTAGGGTGGAAGCAACCCTCAATTAGGTGCACTTTGTGGTAGTGTGGAAGCAACCCTCAATTAGGTGCACTGTGTTTTAGTGTGGAAGCAACCGTCAACTAGGTGCATTTTGTGGTAGGGTGGAAGCAACCGTCAACTAGGTGCACTGTGAGGTTGGGTGGAAGCAACCCTCAACTAGGTGCACTGTGTTTTAGTGTGGAAGTAACCCACAATTATGTACACTGTGTGGTAGGTTGGAAGCAACCCTCAACTAGGTGCACTGTATGGTAGGGTGGAAGCAACCCTCAACTAGGTGCACTGTATGGTAGGGTGAAAGAAACCCTCAATTAGGTGTACTGTGTGGTAGGGTGAAAGCAACCCTTAACTAGGTGCACTGTGTGGTAGGGTGAAAGCAACCCTCAACTAGGTGCACTGTGTGGTAGGGTGGAAACAACCCTCAATTAGGTGCACTGTGTGGTAGGATGGAAACAACACTCAATTAGGTGCACTGTGTGGCAGGGTGGAAGCAACCCTCAACTAGGTGCACTGTGTGGTAGGGTGAAAGCAACCCTCAACTAGGTGTACTGTGTGGCAGGGTGGAAGCAACCCTCAACTAGGCGCACTGTGTGGTAGGGTGAAAGCAACCCTCAACTAGGTGCACTGTGTGGTAGGGTGAAAGCAACCCTCAACTAGGTGCAATTTGTGGTAGGGTGGAAGCAACCGTCAACTAGGTGCACTGTGAGGTTGGGTGGAAGCAACCCTCAACTAGGTGCACTGTGTGGTAGGGTGGAAGCAACCCTCAACTAGGTGCACTGTGTGGTAGGGTGGAAGCAACCCTCAACTAGGTCTGTTGTGTTGTAGGATGGAAGCAACCCTCAACTAGGTGCACTGTGTGGTAGGATGGAAGCAACCCTCAACTAGGTGCACTGTGTGGTAGGATGGAAGCAATCCTCAACTAGGTGCACTGTGTGGCAGGGTGGAAGCAACCCTCAACTAGGTGCACTGTGTGGTAGGGTGGAAGCAACCCTCAACTAGGTCTGTTGTGTTGTAGGATGGAAGCAACCCTCAACTAGGTGCACTGTGTGGTAGGGTGGAAGCAACCCTCAACTAGGTCTGTTGTGTTGTAGGATGGAAGCAACCCTCAACTAGCTGCACTGTGTGGTAGGGTGGAAGCAACCCTCAACTAGGTCTGTTGTGTTGTAGGATGGAAGCAACCCTCAACTAGGTGCACTGTGTGATAGGGTGGAAGCAACCCTCAACTAGGTGCACTGTGTGTTAGGGTGGAAGCAACCCTCAACTAGGTCTGTTGTGTTGTAGGATGGAAGCAACCCTCAACTAGGTCTGTTGTGTTGTAGGATGGAAGCAACCCTCAACTAGGTGCACTGTGTGATAGGGTGGAAGCAACCCTCAACTAGGTCTGTTGTGTTGTAGGATGGAAGCAACCCTCAACTAGGTCTGTTGTGTTGTAGGATGGAAGCAACCCTCAACTAGGTGCACTGTGTGATAGGGTGGAAGCAACCCTCAACTAGGTGCACTGTGTGGTAGGATAGAAGCACCAGCCGCAGTGTGAGCCAACGACCACAGCCAGCTGCAGGGACAGGTCTACTCAGCGGTGCCTGCCTCCTGTCCAAGTACAATTCTCCCTCGTCTGTCTCTCATATCCCGGTAGAGCATAGGCCTACAGCCAACTCCAGTCCAGTTGTTGTAGGCTTGTTCATGATTGGCTGGATTCTGCAGCTGACGTTTTCTACAGAGTCAGGCTTCTAGTCTCACACAACGTTCCTTAGCCGCCTCTTACAACACGGAAGGTAGTTTTGTTTAGTATAGTTTAGTCGATGGATCAACATCACGGCACACGGGTGCAACCCATAAGTGCTCAGTTCTCCTCCTAACTCAAACTTGAGTCTGGAGAAACTCAGCTCAGTGCACGAATTCCGTAGCACCAGCGAGGATTCTGAAATACTCTGGGTAGATTTTTAGCTCGAAATTTTGCCCGGGCAGCGCCGTTAGGCTACTCTTTTTCGATTTCCAACTGCCAAGGGATTTTTTACGTGCGCAACAATATACACGGGAGTCCGATCTCACTACCCAGAAACCAGGGGAAATTTTATTACTAGAAGTCCACGAGAGAAAATCCCGGTCATCACCGGGGCTTGAACCTGGGACCTCCAGCACTCGAGGCGGACACCATACCCCGAGACCACGCAGCCCCCCACGGAACGTAGTTTACAGTGTTGCTACACTTCGCTTCCATTATCCATCCATCCACCATGTGCCATGCCGATAAGCGTGGGCGGTCATGTTCTGCCATCTCACTCGATCACCAGAGTCGTGGATCAGCTCCGTGTTCCTGTCTCGACCATGCCATGTGGTCAAGCCATCCAGGTATTTACTTCTCGGTCTTCCCCTTGGTCTCTTCCCTTCGATCTTGCCAGTTTTCACCAAGTTCTCAAAGTGATTTCTTCCCATAACATGTCCAAAAAATTTTGACTGTCTACGTCTAATTTCTCTAATCAGTTTACGATCTTCATTTGTTTCCTGAATGACTTGTTCATTGGTTTTTTCCGTCTGTCCATGGTATTCTTTGCATTTTCCTCAGAAACCACATTTCCACAGCCATCAGATGTTTTTCAGCTTGACTGCTTTTGTCCACGCTTCACATCCGTACAAAAGAATAGGTTCTATGTAGCACTTCAACACTCTTTTTCTCGTTTCAATTGATATCTTTTTATTGGTCAGTATATTGTCCATCTTGCAAAAGGCTACCTTCGCACTATGGACCCCGGTAACACAATGGTGGAGCATAATTACTTTATCTTTGTAACCCCCAGCACTCTGTCAAACGCCTTAATTGTACACCCAGTCATGCATCTTCAAGTGTGTCTCTAGAAGCCGTCAACCTAAGTTGTCTTCATCGTCTTTCCCTCCACTTTTTTGCTCACTACACTCTTTTAAAAAGGAAACGGGTCTCTTTATGTGGCCATATCTTTCAGTGCCGTTATTGCCTCATTTTTATCTCATTTATTGGTATTTTCTTCAGTTCCAGTTTAGGTAATACTTTTTCTTCTTTCTCCCTTGTCATCATATTCTTACTACTCGTCTGTATAACAAAATGTGTTCATCTTCACGTTTGTTCTTCGATTGTCTGCACCATACAATAATGAAGAGCACATCTCAGACTTGAGCTTTACTTTCTAAGTTGTCAACAATCTTAGTGTAATGTAGCAGTGATATCAGTAGAAACAGTAGTAATTGCCTTCAGAGAACCCCATCATCTCATCTCATCATGTTCCTCTTGTACCTTGCGGTGTCGAGGTGAAGTATAAACAGCGGGAGAGTGCCCGTTTATGTGACAGGTAATCCCATGGTACGTACTGCCGTTGGGGTGTAACCTGCCTGGACGTCACATATTCTAGATCACAGCACACTGAGGTAGAGTAGATCACAGCACACTGAGGTAGAGTAGATCACAGCACACTGAGGTAGAGTAGATCACAGCACACTGAGGTAGAGTAGATCACAGCACACTGAGGTAGAGTAGATCACAGCACACTGAGGTAGAGTAGATCACAGCACACTGAGGTAGAGTAGATCACAGCACACTGAGGTAGAGTAGATCACAGCACACTGAGGTAGAGTAGATCACAGCACACTGAGGTAGAGTAGATCACAGCACACTGAGGTAGAGTAGATCACAGCACACTGAGGTAGAGTAGATCACAGCACACTGAGGTAGAGTAGATCACAGCACACTGAGGTAGAGTAGATCACCGCACACTGAGGTAGAGTAGATCACAGCACACTGAGGTAGAGTAGATCACAGCACACTGAGGTAGAGTAGATCACAGCACACTGAGGTAGAGTAGATCACAGCACACTGAGGTAGAGTAGATCACAGCACACTGAGGTAGAGTAGATCACAGCACACTGAGGTAGAGTGCCCTGTTTCAGTGCTCGCGGCTTTCCTTCTCAAACAATTCCTGCACAATTCCGAAACTCATTCCGTATCCATGTGACTTGCCTGGGCTGACCCCTAACCCGCACACAGGCCGGGTAAATCACCCTGTTTGGTGGCTGAACCAGGAACACATTGGAGGAAGCCGTGGCTGAGAGGTCAGTAGGTTCCTTCTCAGTACAGCGTTGGGAATGTATCCAGGGACCACTGGTTTCTATGATATCACACGTCTCCCGATTTCTTGGGTAGTGAGAGCGGATACTAAGCTTCTCGGATAAGGACAGAAACAGTGTAGGTTGTTAATAAATAAATACACACGTATTTTTTGCAGCTCATAGAAGTAGGGGGAAGAATTAGAAACTAGAGGACGCACTAAACAATATAAACTTTGAAAACTATAGTTACCGACCGGAATTCGAATCTGTCACCCCCGAATGACGGCAGCGCCTCGCTAAGGGAACAAATGTACTTCGACGCATGACAGACTAGACTAGACACCCAGTGGAAGTACATTTGTTCTTGCAGGAGAAGGGATGTTGTCATTTGGAGGTGACAGGTTAGAATCCTGGTCGGTAACTATAGCTTTCAATTTTAAACAATACGTGTTTATTTATTTATTAACTGCCTTACTGGCTTCAAAGAGTTCCCCAATTGATATTTATGTGTATGTTGTGCATGTTAAAAATAGCACGGCAGCTGGAAATCACATAGAGTAGGCCGTAAAGTCGTATCCTGACAAACTTGTTACGAAAAAAAAACAATCAAAATTCTAAAATACCAAGCAAACCTGATGCAAATGATTGAGGACACACACACACCTATGAGGTGCATACACAGGTGTGACACACTCCCCTCCACAGAAGGATGAAGAAGGAGCAGAGCGAAGAAGAACCCGGAACACTCCTTTGGTAAGCAAGAGCATTGACCTAAATTGTAGCCTTGACATGTCACTAAGTGCACGCGCCATATGATGCTAGACACGCTATTTTTATTTTCTCATAGACCAATCAGCACTCGCAGGATGATTTGGTCAGTATCAATTGGTGGGTGTTGTGGTTAGTATCACTCGCTGGGTTATGTGGTCACTATCACTCGGAAGATAATGTGGTCAGTATCACTCACTGGGTGATGTGGTCAGTATCACTCACTGGATGATGTGGTCAGTATCACTCGGTGGGTGGTGTGGTCAGTATCACTCGGTGGGTGGTGTGGTCAGTATCACTCACTGGGTGATGTGGTCACTATCACTCACTGGATGATGTGGTCAGTATCACTCACTGGATAATGTGGTCAGTATCACTCGGTGGGTGGTGTGGTCAGTATCACTCGGTGGGTGGTGTGGTCAGTATCACTCGGTCGGTGATGTGGTCAGTATCACTCACTGGGTGATGTGGTCAGTATCACTCACTGGATGATGTGGTCAGTATCACTCACTGGATGATGTGGTCAGTATCACTCGGTGGGTGGTGTGGTCAGTATCACTCTGTGGGTGATGTGGTCACTATCACTCACTGGATGATGTGGTCAGTATCACTCACTGGATAATGTGGTCAGTATCACTCGGTGGGTGGTGTGGTCAGTATCACTCGGTGGGTGGTGTGGTCAGTATCACTCGGTCGGTGATGTGGTCAGTATCACTCACTGGGTGATGTGATCAGTATCACTCACTGGATGATGTGGTCAGTATCACTCACTGGATGATGTGGTCAGTATCACTCGGTGGGTGGTGTGGTCAGTATCACTCTGTGGGTGATGTGGTCAGTATCACTCACTGGGTGATGTGGTCAGTATCACTATGTGGGTGATGTGGTCAGTATCACTCACTGGGTGGTGTGGTCAGTATCACTCACAGGGTGATGTGGTCAGAATCACTCTGTGGGTGGTGTGGTCAGTATCACTCACTGGGTGGTGTGGTCAGTATCACTCTGTGGGTGATGTGGTCAGTATCACTCTGTGGGTGATCTGGTCAGTATCACTCGGATGATGATGTGGTCAGTATCACTCACTGGGTGATGTGGTCAGTATCACTCACTGGATGATGTGGTCAGTATCACTCACTGGATGATGTGGTCAGTATCACTCGGTGGATGGTGTGGTCAGTATCACTCGGTGGGTGATGTGGTCAGTATCACTCGGTGGGTGGTGTGGTCAGTATCACTCACTGGGTGATGTGGTCAGTATCACTCACTGGATGATGTGGTCAGTATCACTTACTGGATGATGTGGTCAGTATCACTAGGTGGGTGATGTGGTCAGTATCACTAGGTGGGTGATGTGGTCAGTATCACTAGGTGGGTGATGTGGTCAGTATCACTCACTGGGTGATGTGGTCAGTATCACTCACTGGATGATGTGGTCAGTATCATTCACTAAATGATGTGGTCAGTATCACTCGGTGGGTGGTGTGGTCAGTATCACTCGGTGGGTGGTGTGGTCAGTATCACTCGCTGGGTGATGTGGTCAGTATCATTCGGTGGGTGATGTGGTTAGTAACACTCGCTGGGTGATGTAGTCAGTATCACTCGGATGATGATGTGGTCAGTATCACTCGGTGAGTGATGTGGTCAGTATCACTCACTGGGTGATGTGGTCAGTATCGCTCACTGGATGATGTGGTCAGTATCATTCACTGGATGATGTGGTCAGTATCACTCGGTGGGTGGTGTGGTCAGTATCGCTCGGTGGGTGATGTGGTCAGTATCATTCGGTTGGTGATGTGATCAGTATCATTCGGCGGGTGATGTGGTTAGTAACACTCGCTGGTTGATGTAGTCAGTATCACTCGGATGATGATGTGGTCAGTATCACGCACTGGGTGATGTAGTCAGTATCACTCGTTGAGTGATGTGGTCAGTATCACTCACTGGGTGATGTGGTCAGTATCACTCACTGGGTGATGTGGTCAGTATCATTCGGTGGGTGATGTGGTCAGTATCATTCGGTGGGTGATGTGGTCAGTATCATTCGGTGGGTGATGTGGTCAGTATCATTCGGTGGGTGATGTGGTCAGTATCATTCGGTGGGTGATGTGGTCAGTATCACTCACTGGGTGATGTGGTCAGTATCATTCGGTGGGTGATGTGGTCAGTGTCACTCGCTGGGTGATGTGGTCAGTATCACACACTAGGTGAATTGGGCAGTATTATTTGGTGGGTGATATGGTCAGTGTCACTCACTGGGTGATGTGGTCAGTATTACTCGCCGGGTCATGAGGTCAGTATCACTCTGTGGGTGAGGTAGTCAATATAACTCGCTGGGTGATGTGGTCATTCGGTGAGTGATATGGTCAGTATCATTCGCTTTGTGATGTAGTCACTCTGTGTGATATGTTGTCAGTTTCACTCACTGTTTGTGTGATATAGTCAAAATCACTCGGTAGGTGATGTGGTCAGTATCAATGTCTGGGTGGTGTTGTCAGTATCACTCGGTGGGTGATGTGGTCAGTATCACTTGCTGGGTGATGTGATCAGTGTTACTCGCTGTGTGATGTGGTCAGTATCACTCGATGGGTGATGTTGTCAGTATCACTGCCTGGGTGATGTGGTCAGTATCACTGTCTGGGTGATGTGGTCAGTATCACTGTCTGGGTGATGTGATTAGTATCACTCGCTGGGTGATGTGGTCAGTATCAGTCGCTGGGTGATGTGGTCAGTAACACTCGCTGGGTGATATGGTCATTATCATTCCGTAGGTGATGTGGTCAGTATCACTCGCTTGGTCATGTGATCAGTATCACTCGCTTGGTCATGTGGTCAGTGTCACTCGCTCGGTTATGTGGTCAGGATCACTCGGTTGGTGATGTGGTCAGTATCAGTCACTGGATGATGTGGTCAGTATCACTCGGTGGGTGTTGTGGTCAGTATCACTCTTTGGGCGATGTGGTCTGATTCACTCGCTGGGTGATGTCGTCAGTATCACTCGCTCGGTTATGTGGTCAGAATCACTCGGTTGGTGATGTGGTCAGTATCAGTCACTGGATGATGTGGTCAGTATCACTCGGTGGGTGTTGTGGTCAGTATCATTCGGTTGGTGATGTGATCAGTATCATTCGGCGGGTGATGTGGTTAGTAACACTCGCTGGTTGATGTAGTCAGTATCACTCGGATGATGATGTGGTCAGTATCACTCACTGGGTGATGTAGTCAGTATCACTCGTTGAGTGATGTGGTCAGTATTACTCACTGGGTGATGTGGTCAGTATCACTCACTGGGTGATGTGGTCAGTATCATTCGGTGGGTGATGTGGTCAGTATCATTCGGTGGGTGATGTGGTCAGTATCATTCGGTGGGTGATGTGGTCAGTATCATTCGGTGGGTGATGTGGTCAGTATCATTCGGTGGGTGATGTGGTTGTGACAGGTTGGCCCACCTCTCAGATCGTTTTGTTACTAGATGGAGATAGCCCTCAGTAAACCCCTCTATGTATCCTGTAGTAATTTTTATTTTTATCTATATTTTCAAATATTAGATAAAATCGTCTTTGGTTAGTGTATTTATATACATAAAACTATAGAGAGAGTTAAATACTATTTCTTCTTATAGTTAGAAGTAGATGTAGGGTAGAGTTCGTTTACAAGCCAAGAAATCAAGTCAGGCTGAATTTATATTCAGGTTTGGCTATGAAAAATAATTTGGCCACAGGAAGGGAACTCTCCTGGATGAGAAGTTAACTTCCGGTAGCACCCTAAGATCTGCCATTTTTTCTAGCAACCTGGAAGGAGCAGGAGCTATCACGTCAATTGGCTAAAATTGAACACCTGTCTGTGTTTAAACATATTTTATTGCTGGCTCTTGTTAAGCCGAAAAACCCTCTAAAACATAGAAAAGCCAATGATAGTCTCCACTCCCGATAGGCCAGTCAAAATCTAGTTGCAGGGTGAGTTAATAATAATTTTGTTAAACATTTTTCTGTGTGTCAAAATGCCGGCAAAATCTACCGGCCATGCCGATCGATAATAGATACTATTAATTAAAACTAGTGTTAGTTAACTAATATTAGAATTAGGACCATGTTTGTGCCATGTGGCTTGCCGACAAGGGTAAAACGAAAAGCTCGTCACATGTGGCATTAAAAACATGGATAAATTACATTACGTGATTCTCGAAATTAGGTATCTGCCTGCGGAAGGACACCTGAGTTAGTCAGTAGACGATTAGAGTTAAGATAATTTAATTATGTGCTTAAACTTCGGAACTAGCGGATTTCTCTAGATAATATACTTATTAGTTGAAGGAATTAGTTCAGAGAGTGAATAAGTTACCATTAATTATTCTTTATTAATCTCTATCTTGCCCATAGTCAGATTACTACCATGTGGTCCAAGATGGCCCACTTAACAAAGTTCAAACCTTGGGGGAATTCTCCAACCCTAATATTGTTCTTGTGTATAGTGAAAATAATCTTAAATCTAGCTAAGAAATCTTCTAGATAATTAATTATGTTTTAATTAATATAAGGAAGACTTGCTAGTAGTACAACTCATAACTCTTTAAGTGAACTTGGGGTGTTTCATTGATTTTAATGGTTCACTCGTGTACCTCGTGAAGTTATAGTTGTTGTGTGTGATTTCATTTCATTCTATGGAATTCATCAATATGTGATGTTAATTCATCGTGGGGAGTGTAGTTTGTGTGTTTCCATACTTGAAAAATGATGTGTGGTGTTTCATCGATGTAATGGTTTGTTAATGTATATGTGATGTCGGAGTTGTGGCGTCTGAGTTTCAGTCCATTGAAGTCATCCTATATGTACTGTTAAGTCATTATGTGAATTGTGGTTCATGTTTCCATGAGTAATCATGACTTAGAATATATATATTTGGAATGTGGTCTTTGAAGTAGAGCATTGTGATTGTACATGTTTGATCTAAATGTCAGCAGAGAGAATAGGATATCATTTGTATGCTGTTTCCATGAGATCAGTGTGCTGTTGTAGATTTCAGATAAGGAATCAACCTGTAAATTTAAATAATACATGCTATGAAAATTTATGAGACAAGATGCCATGCAGGACATGGCCAGAAGAATTTACAAGGCTGTCTTGAAGGATTATTCACTCCTTCTCACTGTCATTCACAGAGCCTGCACCCTGATCATCTGTAGCCGTAGTCACGACCGGTGATTGAGCTACGAACCACTCACTTGATGCAGCAGAGAGTGGAGTCCATACCACGATCCAGTCAGCACTGCCAGCTTACCATCCAGGAGGCTACGAATTATCAGATGAGTGGCTACCCACCCGTTTGCCACTGCACAGCAATCCTAATTTGTCCGCTATTGGCTAAGTGTCTATGATTATATCATCTAGCTGAACATTATCTGGTCAAGATGTCAGGGATCTGCGTATCTCTTATGTGTCAGTGAGTTCCCAGTGGGGCTCACGTAGTGTTCTGTAGGATTAAATGTTATGTTATATTTGTATTTTTAACAACTGCGTCTGTCATCATAGTAGTCGAATTAGCATCATCAGATTGTGTGACGAGTGAAAGGACTACATCTATACGTATCATTCTGTCTTATCATTAGGCAGTGGGGGCTCATTATTCATCCAGGCACGTTAGCAGGAATAACTTGACATACTGTCTTCGTGTGTTAGTACAGTTAGTCGTCATAACTTTCCGCCTGGCACTGTTTAGAAGTAGTGATCCATTCTGGGACTTTGTTAATCATTCTTCTAGAACTTCGAGCCATTTGATCGCTTCTTCAGCAGTGGTTAGATTCTCTATTTGTAGAAGTCTATTTAGTATCTACTTTGATCCAATTCCATCCTAGTAGAATACGTTACGCGACAGTGGTCAGTATCACTCACTGGGTGATGTGGTCAGTATCATTCGGTGGGTGATGTGGTCAGTGTCACTCGCTGGGTGATGTGGTTAGTATCACACACTAGGTGAATTGGGCAGTATTATTTGGTGGGTGATATGGTCAGTGTCACTCACTGGGTAATGTGGTCAGTATTACTCGCCGGGTCATGAGGTCAGTATCACTCTGTGGGTGAGGTAGTCAAGATAACTCGCTGGGTGATGTGGTCATTCGGTGAGTGATATGGTCAGTATCATTCGCTTTGTGATGTAGTCACTCTGTGTGATATGTTGTCAGTTTCACTCACTGTTTGTGTGATATAGTCAAAATCACTCGTTAGGTGATGTGGTCAGTATCAATGTCTGGGTGGTGTTGTCAGTATCACTCGGTGGGTGATGTGGTCAGTATCACTTGCTGGGTGATGTGGTCAGTGTTACTCGCTGTGTGATGTGGTCAGTATCACTCGATAGGTGATGTTGTCAGTATCACTGCCTGGGTGATGTGGTCAGTATCACTGTCTGGGTGATGTGGTCAGTATCACTGTCTGGGTGATGTGATTAGTATCACTCGCTGGGTGATGTGGTCAGTATCAGTCGCTGGGTGATGTGGTCAGTAACACTCGCTGGGTGATATGGTCATTATCATTCCGTAGGTGATGTGGTCAGTATCACTCGCTTGGTCATGTGATCAGTATCACTCGCTTGGTCATGTGGTCAATGTCACTCGCTCGGATATGTGGTCAGAATCACTCGGTTGGTGATGTGGTCAGTATCAGTCACTGGATGATGTGGTCAGTATCACTCGGTGGGTGTTGTGGTCAGTATCATTCGGTTGGTGATGTGATCAGTATCATTCGGCGGGTGATGTGGTTAGTAACACTCGCTGGTTGATGTAGTCAGTATCACTCGGATGATGATGTGGTCAGTATCACTCACTGGGTGATGTAGTCAGTATCACTCGTTGAGTGATGTGGTCAGTATCACTCACTGGGTGATGTGGTCAGTATCACTCACTGGGTGATGTGGTCAGTATCATTCGGTGGGTGATGTGGTCAGTATCATTCGGTGGGTGATGTGGTCAGTATCATTCGGTGGGTGATGTGGTCAGTATCATTCGGTGGGTGATGTGGTCAGTATCATTCGGTGGGTGATGTGGTCAGTATCACTCACTGGGTGATGTGGTCAGTATCATTCGGTGGGTGATGTGGTCAGTGTCACTCGCTGGATGATGTAGTTAGTATCACACACTAGGTGAATTGGGCAGTATTATTCGGTGGGTGATATGGTCAGTGTCACTCACTGGGTAATGTGGTCAGTATTACTCGCCGGGTCATGAGGTCAGTATCACTCTGTGGGTGAGGTAGTCAAGATAACTCGCTGGGTGATGTGGTCATTCGGTGAGTGATATGGTCAGTATCATTCGCTTTGTGATGTAGTCACTCTGTGTGATATGTTGTCAGTTTCACTCACTGTTTGTGTGATATAGTCAAAATCACTCGGTAGGTGATGTGGTCAGTATCAATGTCTGGGTGGTGTTGTCAGTATCACTCGGTGGGTGATGTGGTCAGTATCACTTGCTGGGTGATGTGGTCAGTGTTACTCGCTGTGTGATGTGGTCAGTATCACTCGATAGGTGATGTTGTCAGTATCACTGCCTGGGTGATGTGGTCAGTATCACTGTCTGGGTGATGTGGTCAGTATCACTGTCTGGGTGATGTGATTAGTATCACTCGCTGGGTGATGTGGTCAGTATCAGTCGCTGGGTGATGTGGTCAGTAACACTCGCTGGGTGATATGGTCATTATCATTCCGTAGGTGATGTGGTCAGTATCACTCGCTTGGTCATGTGATCAGTATCACTCGCTTGGTCATGTGGTCAGTGTCACTCGCTCGGATATGTGGTCAGAATCACTCGGTTGGTGATGTGGTCAGTATCAGTCACTGGATGATGTGGTCAGTATCACTCGGTGGGTGTTGTGGTCAGTATCACTCTTTGGGCGATGTGGTCTGATTCACTCGCTGGGTGATGTCGTCAGTATCACTCGCTCGGTTATGTGGTCAGAATCACTCGGTTGGTGATGTGGTCAGTATCAGTCACTGGATGATGTGATCAGTATCACTCGGTGGGTGTTGTGGTCAGTATCACTCTTTGGGCGATGTAGTCTGATTCACTCGCTGGGTGATGTCGTCAGTATCACTCGCTCGGTTATGTGGTCAGAATCACTCGGTTGGTGATGTGGTCAGTGTCAGTCACTGGATGATGTGGTCAGTATCACTCGGTGGGTGTTGTGGTCAGTATCAATCTTTGGGCGATGTCGTCTGATTCACTCGCTGGGTGATGTCGTCAGTATCACTTGCTCGGTTATGTGGTCAGAATCATTCGATTGGTGATGTGGTCAGTGTCAGTCACTGGATGATGTGGTCAGTATCACTCGGTGGGTGTTGTGGTCAGTATCACTCTTTGGGCGATGTGGTCTGATTCACTCGCTGGGTGATGTCGTCAGTATCACTTGCTCGGTTATGTGGTCTGTATCACTCGCTCGGTCATGTGGTCAGTATCACTTGGTGGGTCATGAGGTTAGTATCATTGGGTGCGTGATGTGGTCAGTATCACTCGTTGGGTGATGTGGTCAGTATCACTCGCTGGGTCATTTGGTCAGTATCACTCGCTGGGTCATGTGGTCAGTATCATGACGTCCCCCTTTACTTCCAAACACACTCCCTAGTACCTAGGTTGAGCTAAGAGTTTAGATAAATTTTCAGAACTCAAATCGATGCGGCTTCGAACCCATGGCCATGGGCTAGCAGGTGGGGGGGGGGGGGGCTGTTTAGCCACTACGTAATTCTTCTTCTTCTGCTGCATTCATCCGGGGAGTTGTGCCTGTTTACAGCAGAGCTGCGTTCTTGCAGCGTTAGGCCGACACATCCGACTTCTGCGGGCATTAGTTGACCGGATTAACCTTCCCGAGAGTTTCTTAGGACGTTTGACTCTCACTGTTGTGATGTTATCCCGCATCCCAGCTGGCCCATATAGAACAGCCGAAGACATCCCGGTCAGCTCTCAAGGGAAGGCAGGGCAGACCATGGGCATTCCCCGCCATCTAAATTGCAGAACCGACACATAGCGCTCTGGTACTGGGCTCAGCCAATGAATCATCACGTCCTGCTTAGCCTCACTTCTGTATATTGGTCCTTCCAGTCACCACAGGCTGTCCCCGATTTCTTGTTGTTTGATTTACTGTTCTTTTATATTTTGTTGAGATGGCTTTGAGAGAGATATTCGCTTCATTTGTTTGTTCTCTCTCTGCTGTCTTCCTGGAATCTTCAACTTTGTCCTCCAAAATGTATAGTTCTTCAGTCCAGTACGGTTTGTAATTGTTCCTTGTTCCTCTTGGAATGGACTCAGTGGCCACCTGTATTACTGCTTTGTTTAGACTTTCCACCATTTGTTTCATGTTGCCATGTCGTGTATTTATATTTTCACAATATGTGTCTGTTAGTTGCAGTCAGGTCTTAGTCAGATATGACTTAGCTACCGTATAACAGTAGACGGTACTACCTGGTTTCTGTTAGCGCCGAACGTTGGGCGGCGCTTACCAAACCCGACACCCCACATTGTGCCAACGGCTTCGGGCGGAAGAGTGCAATTGGGAGGGTACAAGCCTTACCCTGGTGCGAGGAAATGCAAGCTAAAGACAAAATTGTCATGGCAGGGCAGACCAGGCCCTAAGCCTTGGTTGGCGACTGGTCTAGGATCGAAGCTCCGACAGGCGGACAGTTAGAGCATTGCTTTGCTGATCCGGCAGATTCTGCAGCTTGTCTTGTTCCAGATTATAGATGTCAACTTTCCTCTGGAGTGAACTAGGCAGGCCGAGAGAGGGATCATGCTGCATGGGCAACACATGATCTCTATATTTTAGCCCAGGCTTTGTGCTATGGAGAGGCAATAACTCCATCCCTGGTCTTAACTGGTCTCGGAATCAAAGCGAGAGGCAACTGTTACGGGTTATAAGTCCTTGTCAGTTGGCGTAGTCATGGGGCGCCACGCGTTGCCTCTGACGGTGGGAGACACCTATAGGTGTCACTGATCAGCTACCGCCCGCCTCAAGCTGGGCAGCCCCCAGCCAATTGGGTGCTGATCCGCCACAGCCTGCCTGCTTCAATGGGTGCTTGGGGCTAGGACAAAATCTGAATCGCAGGCTGTAAAACCAATGCACCAGGTACAAACAAAAATATAAATAGAAACCTCAAGCTACGGCTTGCAACCTGGAACGTGAGAACCATGTGTCCAGGATTTTCCACTGACTTGACCAATATTGACGATGTGAGAAAAACGTCTGTGATTGATGCTGAACTCAGCCGTCTTAACATTGATATTGCTGGCCTGCAGGAGACTCGCCTCGCTGAGGAAGGGTCACTCAGGGAAAACAACTACACCTTTTTCTGGAAGGGTAAAGGGCAGGCAGAAAAAAGGCAACACGGTGTGGGCTTTGCAGTGAAGACTTCGCTACTGGGAATGATTGAAATTCCAGCAGGAGGAAATGAAAGACTATTATCCCTGCGCTTGGCAACCTCTTGTGGGTTTGCCACCATTATTACTGCATATGCACCGACACTCGATTCCTCTGATGATGTGAAGGATTTGTTCTATGAGGAGTTAGACTCTGTGATCAAGGCAGTTCCAAAATCCGACTACATTTATATGCTCGGTGATTTCAATGCTCGTGTGGGCAAGGACTCGAGTTCATGGCCAGTGTGCCTTGGAAAATACAACATCGGTCGCATGAATGAAAATGGGCAAAGGCTGCTGGAGCATTGCACCAGTAATGACCTATGTATTACAAACTCTTTTTTTAAAACAAAAGAGATGCATAAGGTCACATGGAAACATCCAAGATCCGGCCATTGGCACCAGCTGGACTTCATCATCACACGGAGACAACATCTGAACCATATATCATTGACTCGAAGTTACCACAGTGCTGACTGTGATACGGATCATTCTTTGGTTGTTGCAAGGGTTAGACTGAGACCAAAGAGAATCTACACAGCTAAACACAAATCTAGCCCCAGGATTAATATTATTAACACTCATGATCCTGAAAAGTGCTTTCAGTTTCAACAGCAACTTGAAGACGCTTTCACTGATACACCAGAAAATTGTACAGTAAATGATAAATGGAATAAACTTAAGGAAACTCTTTGTAAAACTGCCGTAAAGGTTTACGGCACTGTGGATCATAAGAGGCAGGACTGGTTTGCGGCCAACAGCGAGACTCTGCAGCCCTTGATTGATAAGAAGAAGAAAGCTCTCTTAAGAAACAAGGAAAGACCAACGCGTAACACTCTGAGTGAGCTAAGGCAAGCTAGGAAGGATGTGCAAAAGGCTGCCAGGCAGTGTGCAAATGATTATTGGATCAAGTTATGTGAGTCCATTCAAATCGCAAGTGATAAGGGAGACATAAGAAGCATGTATGAAGGAATAAAGAAAGCCTGTGGTCCAGTGATCAAAAGAAGTGCACCATTGAAAACCTTGACAGGAGAAGTCATCACTGATAAGAAACAGCAGATGGACAGATGGGTAGAGCACTATTTGGAGCTTTACTCAAGTGAGACCAAACTAGTGGATAATGCCCTCAACGCCATAGAGGCTCTACCAACTCTTGACCACCTGGACACACTTCCCACCATAACAGAATTTAAGTGTGCTATAAATGAACTTGCATCTGGCAAGGCTCCAGGTAAGGATGGGATTCCAATAGAGGTTATCAGGAGTGGGCAAGACACACTCACTATACAGATCCACCAGCTAATAGAGCTATGCTGGCGTGAAGGACAAGTCCCACAGGATTTCAAAGATTCAAGCATCATAACACTGTACAAGAACAAGGGCGATCGGAGCCACTGCAACAACTATAGGGGTATCTCACTTCTGTGTATTGTTGGAAAAGTATTTGCCAGAATTGTTCTGCGCAGACTTCAAGTCCTAGGAGATCAAGTCTACCCCGAATCACAGTGTGGCTTTCGACAAAACCGGTCTACCACTGATATGATATTCTCATTGCGACAAATGCAAGAAAAATGCCGTGAACAGAATCAACCACTGTTTATTGCCTTCATCGACCTCACAAAGGCATTTGATTTGGTCAGTCGTGAGGGTCTGTTCAAGGCACTAAAGAAGATTGGCTGCCCACCAACTCTTCTGTCCATTGTGGAATCGTTCCACACAGGCATGAAGGGTATAATCAAGTTTGATGGTGCAACTTCTGAAGAATTTGAAATCAAGAGTGGAGTTAAGCAAGGTTGTGTACTAGCTCCCACCCTCTTTGGAATATACTTTTCACTTCTACTGAAATATGCATTTCGTGATCAGGATGGTGGTATATACATTCACTCACGCTCAGATGGCGGCCTCTACAATGCTCAGAGATTGAAGGCTAAGACCAAAATTAGGAGGGTACTGATCAGAGAGTTGCTTTTTGCAGATGATGCTGCAGTTACGACCCACTCTGAGGAAGAATTGCAATGTCTACTATCTGCATTCTCCAATACTTGTTCTGAATTTGGTTTAACAATTAGCAAAAAGAAGACACAGATTATGTCACAAGGTGCACATGGGGTACCATCAATCTTTATTGACGACGCCGAACTAGAGATAGTAGACCATTTTACATATCTAGGATCGGTGGTAAATAGCAAATTATCCCTAGATCAGGAAATCAACATCCGGATTGGTAAGGCAGCAACAACAATGAACAGGTTAAGAAAAAGAGTCTGGGAGAACAGGAAGCTTACTGCCAAAACAAAAGTCCTTGTCTATCAAGCCTGTGTCCTTAGTACTCTTCTCTATGGCAGTGAAACCTGGACAACTTACTCACACCAAGAGAACAATTTAAACAGCTTTCATATGCGGTGTCTGCGAAGAATTCTTGGTATTAAGTGGCAAGACAAAATCACAAATACTGAAGTATTGGAAAGATCAGGTTGTGTGACAGTTTATTCCATGCTCAGTCTTCGTAGACTTAGATGGATAGGACATCTTAGGCGGATGGATGATGGTAGAATACCAAAGGATATCTTTTTTGGTGAATTACAGATGGGTAAGAGATCTCAGGGTCGGCCTCTACTACGATACAAAGATGTGTGTAAGCGGGACATGATTGATACAGGCATTGATAATGCACATTGGGAGCAAGTCGCCGCTGAACGTGTTGCATGGAGGGCAAATATCAGAAATGGAATAAAGTCAAAGGAGAAAATTATTGCAGAAAAGTCACACACCAAGCGTTTGAGACGTAAGATGGTGCATGATGGTGGAAATGACCACGTGTTCACATGCACCCACTGTGAACGGACATTTACAGCGCAAATTGGCCTTATCAGTCACACTCGCTACCGCCATAGTTAAAAGTTATTATGCCTTTTTAAAGCACAAACTATCGTCTGTCAAGACGGCAAGGTGCCAATGTCATGTCAATGTCTGTTAGTATGGCAAATCTGTCCCAATCAGCTCGTTTGTAATTCCAACGAGGCAAAGGCTCCCGTGGAACATACTCCATATTCATTACAAGCTTTATTGGTCTGTGGTCACTACCTGCTAATTGGTCAAGCACATGGCGATCGATTTTGTGCAGAAAGCTAAGTCTGGAGTAGAAGTTGCAAACCATCTTCTAGAGTAGAAGCTCGCTGTGTCGTCCGCTTTGTTGAGTAGATGGAGATTTGAGTCTATTTCCCAGTCCTCCAATTCATCTCCTCTTTTGTCAGTATCTGGGTATCCCCATCTTTCTGAACGGCTATTAAAGTCTCCGACAATAATGCAGTTTGTGTCAGTTATTTTCATGTTTGAGAGTGTAAGGTCCTTATCTGCTGGGCTATACAGATTGTAGATTCTTATTTTCACATCCTTTATCATTTTATATGGAGAACATCGTGACAACTGGAAAGATCGAGGGGAAGAGACGCAGACCACGAAAAATGATGCTGGATGGATTGCGACGGTGGCATGGAGGAATATCAACGGCAGAGTTGATCCAGAAAACCAAAGACCGAGATCTGTGGAGAGTCATGAACGCCTACGCCAGTCGGCACGGCACTTGATGATGATTATCATTATATCAACACCTATAATTTCTTTTTGGCTATCAGAAGTCACAGATACTTCGCTGCAAGGTATTGTGTTTCGTGTATTGTGTCCTTCGCGGTCGAAACGTGTGGCCTGATATCCTCTAACTGAAAATCTGCGATTGACATTGAGGTGTGTCTCTTGAATGCATGCCACATCTATTCTATCTTTATGAAGACGATGTGTTAAGGGGACTTTCTTGTTAGAAACTCCTTCAGCATTCCACTGTAGTATGTTGAGTGTCCTGGGTATTTGGTCAATAGCTCTTAACCTAGTCTCTGTGCCTTGACTCCACAGCACAGGGGAAGGTGACCACCAGTAGTAATGGGTTGACCTCCTCGAGGCAGGGGGCCTGGCACTATCACCGACTGATGGGACTTCACGAGATTAGCACCATACTGATTTATTTAAATCTGTGGCATCATGAAATGATTAAGTTACGTTGCACTGCTTTGTCAAGCCTGTGGCTCAGTACATCCGATTTCGACAAGCATTTTTCGGGTGTGCTTTCCCTCCTTTGACTGTCCCCAGTCTACCTACAAGGCAGCAGGTTTGTATGTCTCTTCGACTGGTTCCTCTCCCTTGACCTGTCCGACATGAGTGACCCTACCATTAGCTGTGCTACCGTCGGTATAGCTCTTGGGGTCATTGGAACACGCAAGCCCCTCTAACTCGTCACGGTGGACACACGACAGAGGGGCACGAATTCTTCTTCTTCTTCATTGCGTTCATCCGGAGTGTTTTTTCAGATGTGATTGAGGAGAGTTGTTACGCACCCCTGGGCTAAAAACTTTGGGCCAACTCATCCGACTTCTGCGTGCATTTTTGACCAGGTTAGCAACTTTTGTGGTACTGTCCGCATCCCAGCTTATCAAGTTGGAACAGTCGAAGACTTCACGGTCATCCCTCAAGGGAAGGCAGGGACAGTCCATGGCATTTTCCGCCATCAAGGGTGGCATCCATAGTTGCAGACCCGACACATAGCGTCCTGGTGCTGGGTTCATCGAGGGAATCGTCACGTTCTACTCATGGCTGCTTTAATTCCTCACATCAATATATTGGGCAATTCGTTCGCCCCAGGCCGCTCCCGCACAAACCAGACCGCTCTGCAGACAGTATCCACTCAGCGAATTTTCGATTCGAAAAGTGCTTGTCGCTGTGCTTGTCGCTGTGGCCGGGGACAATATAGTTAGAGCACGACTGTATAGTTCCGGGCACGACGGTCGAAAACGTAACTAGTCAGAGCTGTTCCGGACACGAGCTATTGGAAAACTAGGTAGTCAGAGCTGTTCCTAGCACGAAAGACATTTCACTCGGACGTTTTATGCGTTGTGCCTGATTTATTTTCCCCCATAGGCCAGCACATCCGACTTCAGCGGGCATTTGTACGGGTTTGCCTTCCCGAAGTTTCGAGAGACGTTGGACTGTTTTTGCTGTGGTGTCGCTCACATCTCAGCTGGTCAAAGTAGAACGGTCAACGACATCACGGTCATCCCTCAAGGGAAGGCAGGGGCAGACCATGGGCAATTCCCCCGCTATCCAAGGAGGCTTCCATTATTGCAGAGCTGGCACATATTGCTGTGAGACTGTGCTCACCCGAGGAGTTGCCATGTCCTGCTCATGGCTGCTTGAATTCCTCACTTCCATGTATTGGGCATTTCGCTTGCTACTGGACGCTCAGCAAACACCAGGAACGGTCAGTCTGCAGGCGACATCCATTAGGTAAGCTTTCGCTTCAGACTTCGGACCACGCAATGGGTTAGCTAGCCAAGCGTTCCATTTCGTGTTATTGAGTCGTTTTTCCACCTTTGACTACACTCTCTGTGAATATAAATACAGACATTTTTCGTAACCATTTCGTGCGACATTTTCTACCTTTTATTCTCGCTCACGAGGTAGGCTACATGTGCTGCCGGCTCAGCACCTTACCTCCGTGCACCAGTGAACGAGAAACGGCCAGGCCCTCTCATTTGTGGATCCCACATATCCTCCAGATGAGAGCCTTCGAACAAATATCTGAACTGATCATTTAGCGTGCTCAGCATCCCACCACCATTATTCGGTAGGTTGGTATCGGCCTGGCTCTCACATCCGAGGGTTTATGGCTTAGAGGCGTTCAGCCATATCCCTCGAATGGGAGCCTTAGAGTATGTGTCTGAACCTCGAAATAGCGGCATCGTGCGCCTGATTTAGACTTTGACTGCTATCCTCAGTCTTACCTGCAAAGCAGCAGGTT
Organism: Cepaea hortensis; assembly: GCA_963921405.1. Lineage (NCBI taxonomy): Eukaryota > Metazoa > Mollusca > Gastropoda > Stylommatophora > Helicidae > Cepaea > Cepaea hortensis. The sequence continues at coordinate 64,519,113 of OY992894.1, read as the reverse complement.
GTGTCTCGCTTAGTTTAGTCCCTATCCCAAGGTCTGTCCGACATGTAGTTGTGCATCCGTCGACAATGCTCTTGGGGTTACTGGGACACGCACCCCCCCCCCCCCTCCCACTGCGACAAGGTGAAAGACACATGGGGGAGGGGGGGGGACGTAATTCTATATGAACCATTCATGATCGGTAATTTGTAGCTATAATAGTCTACTAGTTATTGTCATTGTTCTACTTTGCAGGAAACGATCTACTTTCTGTATATTTTTGTTTCATGCTGACCAACAGATAAGGCTAGCTTAATTAATGGTCGTTATCTCCCGTGCCGAAATGGTAACGAACATAATTCGTAATGCCGCATACCGCGTTCGAAACATAGCTGCTGGCGATTTGTCAGCAGATCGCCATGTGTTGGATCTTTATATAATGGTATGGATGCCGTTCGTTCAGAATGCAATGGCAAAGTACTGAACGTAAACTTGCCAAGAGATCACAAACATTCAAAATAGGCTGGGGTTGACTGCGGCGTCCTGTAAAGGATATGCAACTAACTTTTTCCATGTTTGGCAATTGAACTTGGCTGTTAGGTCGCCCCAGCCCACAATTTGTACCAGTAGATGGCTTGGGACGTAAAGACAGCCGACGTGCTGCTGACCACATTGTCCACGGAGAGCCGGTTGATCTACACAAATACTGGACTTGTACCATATGCGTCTTCAGGCTTGGCAACGAGTTCTTTAATTTACTGGCTCTTGTGGAACCGCTAGTGACCTCTTTCGGTACCCTGGTGATCTCCCGTGGTGACCTCTCATGGAACTGCTCGTCACTCCTCGCGGCCATGGTTTCTTTTGACAAAGGTTGGGTCCACAAGCTGAAGTCCATATATGGTGGTTGAGGTTCGTGATAAACCTGGTCAATGGTGATCACAACTTATTGTGGATATAGTGTAAGTATGGCTAGGTGAGGTACAAGATGAGTACAACATATTGAGGATATCGTGTAAGTATGGCTAGGTGGGGTACAAGATGAGTACAACTTATTGAGGATATAGTGTAAGTATGGCTAGGTGGGGTACAAGATGAGTACAACTTATTGAGGATATAGTCCACTATATCCTCAATAAGTTGTACTCATCTTGTACCCCACCTAGCCATACTTACACGATATTCTCAATATGTTGTACTCATCTTGTACCCCACCTAGCCATACTTACACTATATCCTCAATAAGTTGTACTCATCTTGTACCCCACCTAGCCATACTTACACTATATCCTCAATAAGTTGTACTCATCTTGTACCCTGTCGTGTCCTCCTTTACAGTGTCGTCCCTGGAGTGAAGAGAGTCGACACCCACATTATAATATTTTTTTCCTCTCAATATTCTGGAGAATCCACCAGCTTCCGTCCAACACACTCCATCAGCTTATGGACACCTTTTCCTATCACTCTCTCACTGTCGTACTATGCCCCCTTCCCATACTTCCCCAACGCAACATACTCAACAACTCTTGCTTCTAAAAATTAATAAAGATATTAATCTTATTAATTATTAAAAGAAAAGTGTAACGTATATGAGACGTGTATGTGAAGAAAATGTGTGACGTGTTCTATAAAGTGTGTAGAATCGGACTCTCAGACAACAACCCAGTCAGCTGATCCCAGCAAGGATAGACCACAGCACGTTACGTCAGAACATGTACTTCTCACCCAGCGCCGAAACCATCCTGCTGGATACTGATTTGCCTCTGTAGACCTCTGGTCTATATCCTCAATAAGTTGTACTCATCTTGTAACCCACCTAGCCATACATACACTATATCCTCAATAAGTTGTACTCATATTGTACCCCTATAATAAGTGTCGTCCCTGGGGTGAGGGGAATCAACACCCACATTCTTTTAACCCCATATCATTATCTTGAGGATCTCCTAGCTTTCTGTCCACAACACCCCGTCAGTCTTCGGATCCCTCTCTCTCTCTCTCTCTCTCTCTCTCTCTCTCTCTCTCTCTCTCTCTCTCTCTCTCTCTCTCTCTCTCTCTCTCTCTCTCTCTCTTACCAATGGACCATGCCCCCTCTCATTTTTTTCCAAAACATTCCCACACAACACTAGCCTCTAACACAAATGACAAATTAATTGAATAAAGAAAAAGTGTCAGGTATGTGCTAAGTGTATGTGCAGAATGTCTGTCGTATAATCTAGTGTGTTTGCAGAATCAGACCAAAAAGCTCAGGAGCAAATTCTGCTTCATCACTGTACTGGCCACACAACAGCACCATTGATCAGTTACAAGAAGACCTCACCAAATGATGCGTCTCTCCGGCCAAATGTCGACTTCCTCCAATAGCTCTTGGATAGTCCGGATGCCTGGTCACCAATAGTGGTTATAGTCCAATACTGACCATGAATCTGACCCACACAATGTAACTAATAGGTCACTGAAAGTTATGTGATCTGATAACACTTGTACCGTAAAAAGAATGTTTACTGCCACTTTGGAACTAAATGTTAGTAGTTAAGGTCATAGGAATTCACCAATTAGAAAAACTCAAAGTTAATTGGTAATGTTTCACAAGAATTCCCCATTTAGAAAACACAATGTTAATTTTTCCAGTTTTCTATATACTACTATTGTTCCTGTTACTGGTGGTATTGTAAGTATATGTACTCTACTATAATAAGAACCACCACCGAGGAATCACTCTGAAATGATCATCAGTTCCTGCTCAGCAGAGGCCAGGTTCTTGCAGACTCTCTGGGTTATGGGCCCAGTGCAAAAGCCGCTGAGTGAAAAAACTTCCTTCAATAATCGAGCCATACTTTTCTGCTACTTCATGGTAAACCTAGTGGAATCTGTTGAAGAGAGAACACACCTGGTGAGAGCAACCCGATTCCGACCTTTATTAGGTGAGTGTAGGCCAATGGCCGCACTCAGATATATAACAGAGAACTAAACTCTGTCATAATGCAGATGAGCTCAATACATTGGTGTGAGTCAGGGTAAGACAAGGAAAGACTAAAGGAAAAGTGCAGAAACCCAGTAGACACCCTACTGGAAGATCCTACCACTTTACATTTCCTTTATCCCCCAACCATCCTCAATCTCCCTAAACATCATCCCTCTACATTGTTCTTAACTCACTGAGATAATTGATATCTCACACAAGCTAGTTTAAGCAACGCGACAGCCTACTATTGCCGACGCTCCTATAATACATTCTCCCAACGCACATTACTACACTCGATTCCTAAGAATAATTTAATTTATGTCTATTAAATTAAATACCATATATTTATTCCAGTTTGAAACTGAGACTACTAAATCACACAAGGGAAAAATGTCCGCCGATGTAAATCAACAGAAGACATTGTAGTCTCTCTCCAGAATCAAACTCGGAATATCACACACGTCCTTATTGTTTCACAACATTTGGTCAACTCCCGCCAAAGTTGTTTATCCCAACTGTTTTAAATACTGTGTCTGAATGACGTCACAAGTCTGTCTAGACGGTATGCGTCTAGAAGCTATTTTTCTCTCTCCGTTTCCGACTGGATGTAAACAACTAGTCGTCTAATCCGATTTCATCTGGGGGAATTGTCCCGGTACTTCAAAAAGTCTGGCCGGCTGTAATCTGTAGAATATTTTCCCCACAACAAAAGATCTTGCCGACCTACATCCAGACAGAGAGTCTCCAACTTCAAAGGATGGCGCCCGCCTGTAGACTAATGGCGCGACAATCTTTCCTCGATCGACAACACATCAAAGAATGACGGCTGCTTGTAGACGCATGGCACGACAATCTTTCATCGATCGACATCTCCAAGAATTTATGCGACAACAACTTATTGAGGATATAGTGTAAGTATGGCTAGGTGAGGTATAAGATGAGTACAACTTATTGAGGATATAGTGTAAGTATGGCTAGGTGAGGTATAAGATGAGTACAACTTATTGAGGATATAGTGTAAATATGGCTAGGTGAGGTATATGATGAGTACAACTTATTGAGGATATAGTGTAAGTATGGCTAGGTGAGGTATAAGATGAGTACAACTTATTGAGGGTATAGTGTAAATATGGCTAGGTGGGGTACAAGATGAGTACAACTTATTGAGGATATAGTGTAAGTATGGCTAGGCGGGGTACAAGATGAGTACAGCTTATTGAGGATATAGTGTAAATATGGCTAGGTGAGGTACATGATAAATCTGATCAATGGTTATGTCAGCTTGTGTAGGGTAGTTTGATATTTCCTGGTCTTCTCTTTGGAAAAAACATAGGGAAAACTTAAGATTCCCGACTGACTGCTTAGCGCGGCTAATGAACATACAATAATGGCATGGCACGTGACGCGACCTAGGTATTATTCCCATGTTCAGTTTGGGGAGAGAAGCCTTGAAGGGGATCGTGGCCAGTGAAGTCTAGTGGAAGTCTTGCCGGGAAAGTGCCGGGGATCGTGGCCAGTGAAGTCCAGTGGGAGTCTTGCCGGGAAAGTGCCGGGGATCGTGGCCAGTGAAGTCCAGTGGGAGTCTTGCCGGAAAAGTGCCGGGGATCGTGGCCAGTGAAGTCCAGTGGGAGTCTTGCCGGGAATGTGCCGGGGATCGTGGCCAGTGAAGTCCAGTGGGAGTCTTGCCGGAAAAGTGCCGGCCGGCTCTAGTGCAGCTATATTTGAAAAAAATAAGCCACGAGTCTATTGACGGCAGGTCAGCCTGTATGTGATTCTATGCTTTGGACAGGTAGCAAGCATCGACAAGGATCTTCTCGTAGTGAGGACACAATTGACATGTACTAAATTATTGTTTCCTTGTGGATGTTAAGATGGGTGCAGGATGTGGCAGATGATCTCCAGATGGATGTATAAGACGCGGGACATCTTGCTTATGATCGAGAGGTTTTCCGGAAGGTTGTTACGGGAGCGAGGTTCTGCAAAGGACATGCTACTGAATGAATGAATGAATGAATGAATGAATGAATGAATGAATGAATGAATGAATGAATGAATGAATGAATGAATGAATGAATGAATGAATGAATGAATGAATGAATGAATGAATGAATGAATGAATGAATGAATGAATGAATGAATGAATGAATGAATGAATGAATGAATGAATGAATGAATGAATGAATGAATGAATGAATGAATGAATGAATGAATGAATGAATGAATGAATGAATGAATGAATGAATGAATGAATGAATGAATGAATGAATGAATGAATGAATGAATGAATGAATGAATGAATGAATGAATGAATGAATGAATGAATGAATGAATGAATGAATGAATGAATGAATGAATGAATGAATGAATGAATGAATGAATGAATGAATGAATGAATGAATGAATGAATGAATGAATGAATGAATGAATGAATGAATGAATGAATGAATGAATGAATGAATGAATGAATGAATGAATGAATGAATGAATGAATGAATGAATGAATGAATGAATGAATGAATGAATGAATGAATGAATGAATGAATGAATGAATGAATGAATGAATGAATGAATGAATGAATGAATGAATGAATGAATGAATGAATGAATGAATGAATGAATGAATGAATGAATGAATGAATGAATGAATGAATGAATGAATGAATGAATGAATGAATGAATGAATGAATGAATGAATGAATGAATGAATGAATGAATGAATGAATGAATGAATGAATGAATGAATGAATGAATGAATGAATGAATGAATGAATGAATGAATGAATGAATGAATGAATGAATGAATGAATGAATGAATGAATGAATGAATGAATGAATGAATGAATGAATGAATGAATGAATGAATGAATGAATGAATGAATGAATGAATGAATGAATGAATGAATGAATGAATGAATGGATGAATGAATGAATGTGGATGTTATCGCAGACTGGGGCGGTGAACAAGGCGAATAAATCTACATAGATCAATGGTTTCAAAAGCGAAACAGCACAGTGTGTGGCACACACGAGGCGTGTTCAGGACATGAAAGTGAACATGGCTGGAAGAGATTGGGACCTCATCACGTAGCATGCCAAAGACAGCAATAAGACTACAACAAAATGAAAACAGTGATATAGATAATTACTGGCCCCCTGGAGATGAGCCTGTTGTAAATATTCTCAGGGAAGAGAGACAACTCCTATAGTGAATAAGGCAGCGAATAACGACGAATATATTTCACATTTTGTTGAAAGGAAGCATTAGAAGAAGTTATCACAGGTCATAACTGAGATTGGAAATATGAACGTAAAGGTTGGAACAATTAAATTTAAGCAGATAGTAGGGCAACATGGTGTGCAAACCAGGAACGACAGAGGAGATCGGCTGATCCAGTGTTGTGAAGAAAACAATCTTATTATCTGTAACACATTTTTCCAACATAATCCTAGGAAACTTAAACATACGTGGAAAAGTCATGGAGAGAGAACGATAAAACAAATTGCCAACATTAAGATTATCTTTTCCTAATTACCACTGGGAGATGTAGTGTATGTTCTTCTTCAGCGTTCCGAGCCATTGAGGTTCTTTGTTGCAGATACAATCCGTCTCCATTCGTCTCTCTGGTGGACCTTCTCTTGCCAGTCGTTGATTCCAAGTGCTTGTAGGTCTGTACATGTATTATCTCTCCACCGTCTTCTTGGTCTACCTCGGGGTCTACGGTCATTTATTTCCTGAGTGTAAGCGAGTTTTGTTTCCCTATTATCTTCCATTCTTTCTATATGCCCCAGCCATTGTAGTCTATTAGCCTTCATAATATCAGTGATTAGCGGGGACTTAAACAGATCATAAATGTCTTTGTTGCTTCTTCTGTTCCACTCTCCACTTTGTGTATCCCTAATGGGTCCAAAGATGCGTCTTAAAATTTTGTTCTCAAAGGTTTGTAACAAGGCTTCGTCTCCTTTCGTTGTACTCCAGGTTTCAGAGCAATACAGCACAACTGGTCTGATCAGTGTTTTGTATATTGTGATTTTGGTGTTATGAGATAGCGCCTTTGATTTTAGTAGATGTTGTAGTGCATAGTATATCTTATTTCCAGAGTTGATTCTAGTTTGTATTTCTTCCCTTATGATGTTGGAGCAGTTGAAGATTGTACCCAGGTATTTGTATGTTTCCGTTCTTTTAATGGTCATATTATCTATTTGTATGTGGCCAGAGTTTTTAGCCATTCCGTCTCTTGAAATTACCATATATTCTGTCTTATCTTGGTTGATAACCAGCCCCATCTGTTGGGCTTTTTCCTTTAAGTTAGTCAATATTTCCAATGTCTTTTGTTCACTTTGCCCTATAATATCTATATCATCTGCATAACCAAGCAGCTTGGATGTTCCTCCAATATCACATTCCTCCTTTACCTTCCTTACAACTTTCTCTAGAGCCAGATTGAAGAGTAGCGGCGATAGTGCATCACCCTGTTTCAAGCCAGATGTTATTTGGAAGGGGTCTGATTTCCTGCCTTTATATGTTACTATATTATAAGTATCTTCCATGCATAGTCTGGTCATGTTGATTAACTTCCTTGGTATTCCAAATTCCTGCATAGCATTCCATAGACTATTCCTATGGACACTATCATAAGCCTTTTTAAAATCCACAACAATGTTATGGAGATCTCTTTTATATTCCCAATGTTTCTCAGCTATTTGTCGTAAGATAAATATCTGATCTATTGTTCATCTGTTTTGTCTAAAACCCGCTTGATAGTCACCTAATATGTCTTCTGAATATGGTTTTAGTCTATACTGCGGATAGTATCTTATAGTTTGTGGACAGTAGTGATATTCCTCTATAATTTCCACATTGGAACTTGTCTCCTTTCTTAAAGATAGGTATCAATAATGACTCTTTCCAGTCATGGGGTAATTCTTCTGTCCTCCAGATTTTTATTATTAGTTCGTATAGCTTTAGATGTAATGCATGGCCACCTGCCTTTATAAATTCAGCAGCAATTCCATCAGTCCCAGTTGCCTTATTGTTTTTAAGTCGTGTGATTACATATAGGATTTCTTCAAATGTAGGTTCTTCAATTTGTGGTTCGCATGTTAGAACCTCTTCCTGTGGGAAAATGTTACTTGGAGCTTCACAATTTAGTAATTCAATAAAATATTCTTTCCATGTGTTGCACATTTCCTCATTGGTATTTATCATATTCCCATTTTTGTCTTTTAAACCATATGTGTTTTGTTGGTGCCCTCGTTTCATTGACTTCATTTCATTAAAAAATTTTCTGGATTCATTTTTCTGGTGATTAGTTTCCATATCTTTGATTATATTACTCATATACTCTCGCTTCTGCTGTCTGACTATTTTTGTAGCCTCTTTACATTCATTTCTATAATGCTCTTCCTTTTGGATGTTATTGATGTCATTTAACCATACATGTCTGGCATTCTTCTTCCTAATGACTGCTTCTTCACATTTTTGATTGAACCATCTGTTCTTTCTATGCGTGGTTAACACACCGAGACATTCTTCTGCGCTAGATTGAATTGTATTCTTGATGTTCAACCAAGTTTGGTCAACGCTTTCCTCCAAAGGGTTTTGCAGAGTTTCAAGTTTACATCTTATTTCATCTGTAAATTTCTCTTTGACTGTAATGTCTTGTAGTTTTTCTCTGTTAAATGTTGGGTGTAATCTTTGTAATTTAGTATAGAAACCTCTCTTAAGTTTTATTTTAAATTTTGCTCCAACGAGGAAGTGGTCACTGTGGCACTCAGCTCCTCTATAACTTCTGACTTGCTGTATGTTTGATGCATTTCTGTTGTTAATTAAAATGTCGTCTATTTGATTATAGGTTCTCTTGTCACATGATTTCCAAGTTTGTTTGTGTATATCCTTTCTTTATAGTCTGGTACTGCTAATCTGCAGTCCTTTGGCTTCTGCCAGGTTGATGACTCTCCATCCATTATCATTTGAAGTTGTATGTAGGCTTTCCATACCGGCCACTTTTTTATTAGTTTGCTCTCTACCTATTTTTGCATTGAAGTCTCTCAGCACAATCAGGATGTCCTGTTTGGGGGTTTCTTCTATGACATCTTCCAGATCATTATAAAAGTCTTCTTTAATATCATCTTCTTTCTCTTCAGTAGGTGCATGTACATTAATCATCGTTATATTTTTCCATTTACCTTTTATTCGTAATTTACTAATCCTGTCATTAAAAGCTTTAAAGTTTAAAACGTTCCCCCATAACTCTTTTTTGATGACAAATCCTGTTCCTAATTCATGTTTATTTTGGGTGTTTCCTCCATATATTATAATCATTCCATTTTGCTCTAAAGTACCCTCTCCTGGCCACCTTATTTCTTGAATTGCTGTTTTATCCATTTGATATTCAACCAGCTCCCAGGTTAGTTCTTCGGCCGCTCCAGCTCGATAGTGTCCGTACATTCCATGTTCCAAATCTCAAAAGTCCTTTAACGTTCCAAGGTCGTTGTCCAGATAAGTCAGTCCGATATCGAGGCTCGTGTATCTGTTTCGTAACAAAGAAAGGTTTTTACAAAGGTGGGGATGTTAACCCCACGCTTCAACCCCCAACCTGGAGGACCAGGGTGTTTCTCTTTGTCTGTTCTCTACCCTTTGACCTGTCCGGCTTGGGAGGCCCTGCTGGTAGCTACGCTACCGCCGGCATAGCTCTCAGGGTCATTGAGAAACTCAAGCCCCCCCCCCCCCCCCCCACCACGACAAGGTGGAAACACCATCGGGGGAGGTAGTGTATGTTACTGTTCCTAATTACCACTGTGCCGGTCTCCCTCGTCTAGGTGTTACACGACTTTCTCCGTAATCCAGTATACTCTCGTGAGTAACGTGACGTACGCGAGAATCAGTAGTGGTTCTCTCCAAGTCGGTAACTTACAAGGTATGTGAGCCGGTCGCTCAGAAAGCAATGGCAAACTACTGAGCGTAATCTTGCCAAGAAATCAACAATCAGCTGAAAGATGCTGATGTTGACAGCGATGTCCCGTAAAGGATATGCGAACAACAACAAAAATTACCACTGTGAGCTATAGTATCTCTTATCTATTCCTAATTACCACTGGGAGCTATAGTATATGTTATCTGCTCCTAATTACCACTGTGAGCTATAGTATCTGTTATCTATTCCTAATTACCACTGGGAGCTATAGTATATGTTATCTGTTCCCAATTACCACTGGGAGATATAGTGTCTGTTATATGTTCCCAATTACCATTGGGAGATATAGTGTCTGTTATATGTTCCCAATTACCACTGGGAGATATAGTGTCTGTTGTCTGTTCCCAATTACCACTGGGGGATATAGTGTCTGTTATCTGTTCCCAATTACCACTGGGAGATATAGTGTCTGTTATCTGTTCCCAATTACCACTGGGAGATATAGTGTCTGTTATCTGTTCCCAATTACCACTGGGAGATATAGTGTCTGTTATCTGTTCCCAATTACCATTGGGAGATATAGTGTCTGTTATCTGTTCCCAATTACCATTGGGAGATATAGTGTCTGTTATCTGTTCCCAATTACCATTGGGAGATATAGTGTCTGTTATCTGTTCCCAATTACCACTGGGAGATATAGTGTCTGTTATCTGTTCCCAATTACCACTGGGAGATATAGTGACTGTTATATGTTCCCAATTACCACTGGGAGATAGAGTGTCTGTTATATGTTCCCAATTACCACTGGGAGATATAGTGTCTGTTGTCTGTTCCCAATTACCACTGGGGGATATAGTGTCTGTTGTCTGTTCCCAATTACCACTGGGGGATATAGTGTCTGTTATCTGTTCCCAATTACCACTGGGAGATATAGTGTCTGTTATCTGTTCCCAATTACCACTGGGAGATATAGTGTCTGTTATCTGTTCCCAATTACCACTGGGAGATATAGTGTCTGTTATCTGTTCCCAATTACCATTGGGAGATATAGTGTCTGTTATCTGTTCCCAATTACCATTGGGAGATATAGTGTCTGTTATCTGTTCCCAATTACCATTGGGAGATATAGTGTCTGTTATCTGTTCCCAATTACCACTGGGAGATATAGTGTCTGTTATCTGTTCCCAATTACCACTGGGAGATATAGTGACTGTTATCTGTTCCCAATTACCACTGGGAGATATAGTGTCTGTTATCTGTTCCCAATTACCATTGGGAGATATAGTGTCTGTTATCTGTTCCCAATTACCATTGGGAGATATAGTGTCTGTTATCTGTTCCCAATTACCATTGGGAGATATAGTGTCTGTTATCTGTTCCCAATTACCACAGGGAGATATAGTGTCTGTTATCTGTTCCCAATTACCATTGGGAGATATAGTGTCTGTTATCTGTTCCCAATTACCATTGGGAGATATAGTGTCTGTTATCTGTTCCCAATTACCACTGGGAGATATAGTGTCTGTTATCTGTTCCCAATTACCACTGGGAGATATAGTGACTGTTATCTGTTCCCAATTACCACTGGGAGATATAGTGTCTGTTATCTGTTCCCAATTACCACTGGGAGATATAGTGTCTGTTATCTGTTCCCAATTACCACTGGGAGATATAGTGACTGTTATCTGTTCCCAATTACCACTGGGAGATATAGTGTCTGTTATCTGTTCCAAATTACCACAGGGAGATATAGTGTCTGTTATCTGTTCCAAATTACCACAGGGAGATATAGTGACTGTTATCTGTTCCCAATTACCACTGGGAGATATAGTGTCTGGTATCTGTTCCCAGTTAGCACTGTGTCACAAAATAAACCCTTGCGTTTACCCAGTTGATTATTATAGAGGCTTTCTGATTAAACGGACTATCTGCCAGCGACAACTATTTTAAATAACAGAGAAAACAAATCGGATGTCAAAATCCCAGGACAATATTTGTAGCTGCACGTGTACATCTGGTCGACGGATTGGGAACACTCGGTGGTGAGGGAGACGGATCCCTACATCGCTTTGACAGTTCATCAACAGGTCGGATTGAAAGCGGAAGTACTCAGCTCGGAAGTAAACAGTCCGTCTGTCATGTAGAATTTCCCGACATAAAACGGAAGGATGGCTGGGATTGTCACCCCTCGACAGCAGATTGGCAGTTTTTTGTGGAAACTGTTGTTGGGATCATACAGTAACTCGCTGGCTTGTTGGGGAGGTTAAAACAAGTGATGACAGCTTTGACGGTGACTAGGCCAGGGGGAAGGGATTCTTGACAGTGGATGATATGCCCAAATAACACCTGCAGGACATCAATACCGTCACGTGACCAATTTTAGGTTTTGCCATAAACCATGATTGGAGATGGGGAGTTGACCAAAACCGTGGATTATGATGGACGTGTTTGTGGGAGAGCTCTACAGTGTTAGATTAATTGAATATTAACTAGCATGTGTCGTTATGGCAAAGTGTAGTAGCCATCCCGGAATGAGGCGGTTTTGCATAAGGTAGTCAATATAGTCTATTTAGGCCTAATTAATATAGACTGTAGCCTGGTTAAAACTAGAGTGATACTTAGCACTGTTAGTTGAGAATAGATTAGTGAAGTGTTGATAAGCTTTACTAGTTGAGAATTGAGTAATGAGGGATAATTGGGATATTCCCGTAGGTGTCCCTGGTGGGCGGGGTTCCGCATTCTGTTTGTTGATTTTTTTTTCTTGTCTTGGCCTGATGATAACCTATGTGTTCAGTCATCTGTCTCTGACAGAGTAGGTTCACTGTATTTTCTGAGCGAGGCCGATGGCCACGATCATCTAATAGAGATCAGTGACGGGGAGGCTATCACCAGTTGTTTGATTTATTTTACAGGTTCCTCTGGTTGGAATGAAGAACCCGGAACCAATAAATATCCGATCCCGGATAAATTATGATGTAGAGAGATGGGCCAGCAACTTTCGCAACGGAAGAAGTTAATACACATTGCTCGGTGGAGCCAAATGGTATATGTATCCTACATGAGTGAATACCAATCGTTAACATACCTGAAGTGATGGATGTTCAGCCCATGAGGAACTAGATCAGTAGGAACTGTTGTTCACATTAGATGAAACCAAACATTGAAGTGTAGTTGTTCCACGTATCAAGGAAATCAGAACTTTCAGACTATATCTAGTGAATAAAGCAAGCCATTTTTGTCTAGATACATTGACTGTTTAAGAGTGAAAATACAGAACTAATAGGAACCGTTGTGTTAGGAACAATAATAGTATTTTCCACGGATTATATATTTACATGGGATTCAGATCTCATGGTCATCAGAGCTCCTGGAGGAGGACATACCTGGAGAGAAGGATACGACTTCGGTGAGGTCTATTGTACTGACTCGTGTGATGTCGTGTAATCCTTGCCATGATGTGTACACTATGATCCTGAACTTCGAGGGCTGACATATACATTTATGTTATTATACACGACACACATTTTTCTTCGCATACACGTCTCAGATACGTTACACTTTTCTTTTAATAAATTAATCTTTATTAATTTTTAGAAGCAAGAGTTGTTGAGTATGCTGCGTTGGGGAAGTATGAGAGGGGGCATAGTACGACAGTGAGAGAGTGATAGGAAAAGGTGTCCACGGGCTGATGGAGTGTGTTGGACGGAAGCTGGTGGATTCTCCAGGATATTGATAGGAAGGAAAAATATTATAATGTGGGTGTTGACTCCCCTCACTCCAGGGACGACACTTTAAAGGAGGACACGACACACTGGGAGATATAGTGTCTGTTATCTGTTCCTAATTACCACTGGGAAATATAGTGTCTGGTATCTGTTCCCAATTACCACTGGGAGCTATAGTATATGTTATCTGCTCCTAATTACCACTGGGAGATATAGTGTCTGTTATCTGTTCCCAATTACCACTGGGAGATATAGTGTCTGTTATCTGTTCCCAATTACCACTGGGAGATATAGTGTCTGTTATCTGTTCCCAATTACCACTCGGAGATATAGTGTCTGTTATCTGTTCCTAATTACCACTGGGAGATATAGTGTCTGTTATCTGTTCCTAATTACCACTGGGAGATATAGTGTCTGTTATCTGTTCCCAATTACCATTGGGAGATATAGTGTCTGTTATATGTTCCCAATTACCACTCGGAGATATAGTGTCTGTTATATGTTCCCAATTACCACTGGGAGATATTGTGTCTGTTATCTGTTCCCAATTACCATTGGGAGATATAGTGTCTGTTATATGTTCCCAATTACCACTGGGAGATATAGTGACTGTTATCTGTTCCCAATTACCATTGGGAGATATAGTGTCTGTTATATGTTCCCAATTACCACTGGGAGATATTGTGTCTGTTATCTGTTCCCAATTACCACTGGGAGATATAGTGACTGTTATCTGTTCCCAATTACCATTGGGAGATATAGTGTCTGTTATATGTTGCCAATTACCACTGGGAGATATTGTGTCTGTTATCTGTTCCCAATTACCATTGGGAGATATAGTGTCTGTTATATGTTCCCAATTACCACTGGGAGATATTGTGTCTGTTATCTGTTCCCAATTACCATTGGGAGATATAGTGTCTGTTATATGTTGCCAATTACCACTGGGAGATATTGTGTCTGTTATCTGTTCCCAATTACCATTGGGAGATATAGTGTCTGTTATATGTTGCCAATTACCACTGGGAGATATTGTGTCTGTTATCTGTTCCCAATTACCATTGGGAGATATAGTGTCTGTTATATGTTCCCAATTACCACTGGGAGATATTGTGTCTGTTATTTGTTCCCAATTACCATTGGGAGATATAGTGTCTGTTATATGTTCCCAATTACCACTGGGAGATATTGTGTCTGTTATCTGTTCCCAATTACCACTGGGAGATATAGTGACTGTTATCTGTTCCCAATTACCATTGGGAGATATAGTGTCTGTTATATGTTGCCAATTACCACTGGGAGATATTGTGTCTGTTATCTGTTCCCAATTACCATTGGGAGATATAGTGTCTGTTATATGTTCCCAATTACCACTGGGAGATATTGTGTCTGTTATCTGTTCCCAATTACCATTGGGAGATATAGTGTCTGTTATCTGTTCCCAATAACCATTGGGAGATATAGTGTCTGTTATATGTTCCCAATTACCACTGGGAGATATAGTGTCTGTTATCTGTTCCCAATTACCATTGGGAGATATAGTGTCTGTTATCTGTTCCCAATTACCACTGGGAGATATAGTGTCTGTTATCTATTCTTAATTAGTTAGTTCTTTATTCCTTTTTTTTTTTTTTGCGCTCGCTCGCTCGCTTCGAACACATACACTCCTTTTTATCATTGCTGGACTGAATTTTGTATGTGGATTAGATTTCGCTGTTAACAGTGTCTCTCGCCATTAGGTGAATCTACTCCGACTTCAGAGGTACTAGTAATTTACGTCCCTAAGTCAAGAGGTCAACATTTTAGTCCAGCTGTCTGGTGTAGCGGTTAAGCCCCTTATCTCGGCATCATCACACCGGATGTTTAAGAACACGCGTTCTTTTCCATTCTGCCATGCTGACCTCCAATTAGTTAGTTAGTTAGTTATAGTCTGTCCAGAAATGAATGCCTTCATTCACGATCAATTATTTTGAAAACTGTCTGGTTCTTCGTTATGAAATTTTTCCTTCCGTCTTTTATTTACCCCCACCCAAGGAATATGTCTTTGATTGGTCCAAAAGCAACTTAAATCATGGAAAGCGATGACGACACAAGGCTCTAGAGGCTCTTGTCATAAGGCCAATCCCATGTCACACTAGAAAATTAACTATTCAGCGCTAATGTTTCTGTGTGAAGCTGTAATACATTTAATAACATGCACTTCATTTCTGTCCCGTAAATTATATACCGCATATAAACAAACTTTGAAATCTGCTTTACAATCCCCAGAGCAACAATTTTTTTTTTTGTTTTGTTGGGTGGACATAATGATAAGGTTATATGCTAAATCTCATCATTTTCCCTCAGTTGGTTACTGAGATATCGAATTTTATATTGGGGCAGACAAAAATAAACATACTATAATTGCATATCCTTTGCAGGACGTCGCAGTCAACACCAGCATTTTTTCTTGTTGTGACCTCTTGGCAAGTTTACTTTCAGTAGTTCTGGAATGGAACTTCTATTCCTAATTATCACTGGGAAATATAGTGTCGGTTATATGTTCCTAATTACCACTAGGATATATATAAAGTCTGTTAATACTTCCGAGTTTCCCACTGGAATAAACAATCTTATCACCGCAGACGGTGCACTATTGTTTATTCAGGTCCTGCGTGCAATGTTGAGAGGCTGCTTCACATTTCCTACACAGGGATTAACCTTGTTGTTAAAATGTCTTTTAGGAGAGCTTATTTTGATTTGATTTTTTTTTAGTTCCTTGTGTCTGTGTGTTTGTAATTTTTATTTTCACTTGGTGATATCCGGCGGGCGGTGTCAGACTTGTTTTGACTACGAAGACATTATATCTGACATGTGTCAAAGTCTGTTACAGAGGTGTTTTGGCAGCATTCGACCAGGGAAAGAAATAAAAACTCCCCGTCCCTCCACCCTTGTCTGTCACCCAGTCAGCCTGTTTAAAATTCGTTGCTAAGCGGTGGCAGTTATAGAAAAACAAAGAAATTGGTTGCAGACGTCTGTATTCTCGTTGAGACAACAAGTGCTCCTGAATGTTGACAAATGGAAACAGTGACCGCCAGGCTTTGAGCGCATTGGAATAGTGGCCATGTGTCAATACGCGGCGTCTGACAGGCAAACCGCACAGACTCGCCACGATGCATCCGTTAGAGCACATTTGTTTACGTGCGGCAAATGTCAACATGTCAAAACGATTACGGGCGGACATCTTGTTGTTTTGATGACCGTTGTTAATTTACCTGGGGGTCAGTGGTGGTCAGGTCTTAGAGTCACTGGCACACGACAAAGGTAAATCATTTGGAGGCCAGATTTTAACACTGATCGAACTTTACAGTCTCCCGTCCGCATAGTAACTTTCAGTGTGTCGTAAGATGTCGTTCTCATGCTCAAAGCAGAGTTGAACAGTGTAGTTGAGCTGAGTCGAGTTGAGGCCAGTTAAATTGAGTTGAGTTGAGTCAAGAATCGACATCACAGCACTCTGTCCCATAGAAAGACAATAATTAGAATGAAAGTTAGTTAGTCGACAGATGATCATCATTTGCACATCGAACCATTCAGTCCATAAGTGCTCATAGCCCTTCCTCAGTAAATCTCGCAGCGTGTTGTGTGTGTTGGTTTATTAATCTACTTTGGTTTCTGGCATAGTGTTCTTGTTTGGCCACACCTATTTTAACTTGTAGTTCTCGCAGTCTGACCGTGGATGTAGATTAAGTCAACACTCGGTTCTCGCAAATCACTTACGTCTCGTAGAACATTCAGTATATCAGCCTGGTCCATGGCTCGTCCGTCCTCCACAGTAGCCTTTCCTGCAAGCCTGTCAGCCTGCTCATTTCCTTGGACATCCGAAAGGCCTGGCACGAAAATGAAACTAATCTTTGTCAGCTGTGACTGCTCCAGAGACAACAACCACTGTTTTCGGGCCCACACCATCATTATCTTCTTGAGCTCACTCATTGAGTCACTAAGGAAACGTTGCCCGAGTGAATTTTTGTGTCTGGAGTCGTGTGATTGATTTACTTACTGCCATAATTAGAATGGAAACACAAGCATAAGACATCACTTCCAAAGTCGCAATTAATACTGTGCTACATGCGACAATATCTAAAGGATTTCTTTACTTTACTGAACCTTACATAAACCCCCAAAAAATAACAACCGACCTGTTGCCTCATTTACTGGACAATGACCGATCATTCGTGACCTTTCCTAGGCACAGACAGAGCAAAACAAATACAACTCGTTTGAGGGAAATGGAAGTGGTCTCGAGGCAGATAATGCCGTAGTGGTAAACTGTAGACTCAAATATTCTAGGCCATGGCACTGAGATGAGATTACCAATTTCATTCCATCGCTGCTTTTCCTTTCCAAACCAATTCCCAGAACATTCTGAAAACTATCTGGTGCCCATTTGATTGACCCCCAGATATGCACTAATGAGTAAAATAAGAATACTTCTCCTCTTGGGGATTGAACCGAACCCATTGTCTTGATAACCAACAGGCCGCCTGGCCCTGTGTGTACTGGAGAGCAGATGATACAACAACAATGGGCCTGGCCGAGAACACCATGCAGACAACAAGAGGTCGCGTCGTGTTCGTTGTGCCTGGTGTTGTGTAGACCGGGCCCTGGTTCCTGGAGATGTACAGAGCTGGGTCAGCAGCTTGTCTGCACTAGCTAACCTGACGCTGTTTGATAACAGGTCGCGTTCATTGGCTGCAGGCTTGTGAAGTAACGCCGCTTGCAGACTACGTAGAAAGGGGGGGGGAAGGGGGGGGGGCGTGTTTAATGTAGGGCAATCATGGAAAGTACAAAATACAACAGAAGGGGAAGGAAACGACGAAAAAGAGGGGAAGTAGAAGATGGGGGAGGGAAAAAAAGAAGGAAAATAAGAGGGAGAAGGGCTGAGGAGGAACAGAAGATGAAAGAGGATGAGGACAAGAAGAAGAAGAAGAAGAAGAAGAAGAAGAAGAAGAAGAAGAAGAAGAAGAAGAAGATTTTACGATTTATTGCCTGGCATATTTCGCTGCATCTCGTCAGGTCCATACTGCAGAAGTCACACAAAATAGAGTAAAATAACTAGATACATCTTCCAAGCTGAAATAAACACATGTTAGCACAGTAATATCAATTGTTTACCATGGTAATTTTAAATGGACTATCATGTCTTTCTGTTTGCACAAAACTGGCCTATGTAGATTAATCATTATGGCTTCTGCAAACTTTAACAAACGACTATTTTGTGTATGAAACAACACTCGAAAAGCGCTGTCTCTATCAATTACATGACTGGTTTCTAAGACATGACGTGCAATGGACGATGCTGGAAGTTTATAATTGCTGTGTGTCAGCCTTCCCCTGATCCCACCGCCTGTGTGTTGTATCTTGTCAATCCAGCTGGGTATGTGTTCCACAACCCTGCTGTGTAACTGCCGCTCTGTTCTGCCAATGTAGGTAGACTCGCACCTGCATGTGAATTGGTAAATGAAATTGGAGTTGGCGTACAGAGGGGCAGATTCTTTTACTGCTTGGGTGAGAATAGGTGTGGTTCTGTACCTAATAACTGGAGTTGCACCACAGAATGCTCGGCCGACTGCTGTAATGAGCCGGTCTAGTAGACCTTGGATTACGTCATCACCGCGAAAGGTTAGCTGGATAAATATCTTGAGCTTAGGGACAGTAGTTCGGTTTGGTTTTGGTTTCGGCTGTTGGCAGTGGCGCTTTATAAATCCTGTGGAGTACCCATTCAGGTGCAAGACATTCTTCAGAGTTTCAATTTCTTCTGTCAGTGTATCCTGGGTGCATATCTTCCTAGCACGGTCAAACAGGGTCCGTACTAAGGCCCGTTTGTACTGGACAGGTGGGAAGCTATGAAAATTTAAGTATTGACCAGTCCATGTTTCTTTGCGGTACACCGATCTTTGAATTGTGCCGTCTGCTCTACGTCTCATTGGGATTTCCGGGAATGACAACGCCAAGTGTTCCATGGATAGAGAGATGTTTTTTATGCGTCATGTTCATTATGGCCTGGAACGATGTTGCTTGTAGCTCGTCTGTGGTGATAATTAATATATCGTCCACATAACAACGGTAGAAGACCAAGTTTTTAATGTCTGAGAATATCCTTTCTTCTAAA
The DNA here is from genome assembly GCA_963921405.1 of Cepaea hortensis. Classification (NCBI taxonomy): domain Eukaryota; kingdom Metazoa; phylum Mollusca; class Gastropoda; order Stylommatophora; family Helicidae; genus Cepaea; species Cepaea hortensis. Next base: position 64,499,388 of record OY992894.1, on the reverse strand, counting down.
TGTGCCATGAAGATGTCCGCTAGAATAGGGCCAAGAGGACTCCGCATGGCCACTCTGTTAATTTGACGGTATGACTTATTCAGAAAATGGAATTATATATACAGCCGGCTCCGTGGCTAAAGGCTTGCAAACGCGGTTCGTGAGCTGGGTACCAGGCGTTCGAAGCTCAGCTGCGAACGATTTGTGCAGCAGACCGTGTCGCGTTGTGTTATAACGTGCTGGTATGGGAACCGGTCGTTCAGAAAGCAATGGCAAACTACTGAACGTAACACTTGCCTAGTACATCAACAGCAGCTGAAAAATGCTGGTGTTGACTGCAACGTCCCGTAAGGGATACGCAAAAAGTACATAGTAATATTAGCCTCTCCAGAATAGATGTTGGCATACCTAGTTTTAGTTGTTTATCTTTAATGCGTTCACTTATTATTTTCACTGTCTCATCTAATGGAACGTCGATGAATAGGGAGGCTATATCCATGGATGCCATGAGTTTATTATTTATGTCCATACTATCCAATAATGCCTCGAGTTCGAATGTATCTCTGAGTATTTTTGGATCAAACGACTGTCGTACTGGCTTTACAATCTCAGCTAACCTGTAGGATCGAACGTGTGCATGGAGTGGCTCTGGGGATGTGGAAAGGAAATGTACACCTGAAGATAAAACTATTGAAAAGTACATCATTTTATTGATGTTGTTGAATACTAGAAAAGCCGCGCAACCAGTCTAGATCTTTATGATAATGTTTGTGTCAGACATAATCGACATTTGTTACATTAGCAAACGTCCCCACGGTCACAGCCAGTAGCGGTCTGTCAGCAGTCGTGTAGTAGGCTTGCTAATTTTAATACAGAAATATCAATTGGGGAACCCTTTGAGGTCACTAAAACAGTTCATAAATAAACAAACACGTATTGTTTGGCGCTCATAGAAATAGAAGAAGGAAGTAGAGAGTAGATGACGCACTAGACAACAAACCAATTGAAAGCTATAGCTACCAACCGGGATTTGAACCTGCCACCTCCACATGACGACGGTGCCTCGCTGCAGGAACAAGTGTACTTCGACGCATGATCAACATATCATCATCATCATGTGTCATGCCGATAAGCCATGGCGGTCATGTTTTGCCATCTCACATGATCACTAGAGTCGTGGACCAGCCCTGTGTTCTTGTCTCGAGCATGCCACGTGACCAAGCCATCCAGCCATTTACTTCCATGACCAACTAGATACCCCTAAAATATGTGGGTTTTTTTTAGCCAGGTCTATCATCCAACAATACATGTGCGTTTATTTATGAGCTGTCTAGTTTGCCTCAAAGGTTCCCCAGTTGATATTTTAATTATTTATGTGCAATACGTGTACAACATTGGAACCGACCAATCATTTCTCTTGTTTAAATGTTCGTTTATATATTGGACACAGCATTACGGTCTGATATGTTTGTGTGTTTATTATTTGACATATGCTGGCATTATATAAAATTCTGAGACAAGTGGTGCTGTTTCAATGGTTAGATACGTATTATGTCCATATTCCATAGTTTTGTGTTAATGTGGATAATAGACATGGCTCATGAAGACAATGGTTTTATCAAAGAAAAGGGTGCCTCCAAAATGTCAAATGACAAGATAGGGGAAAATGCTTAAAGGAGTGGATAATTTTAAATACCTAAGGGCAATTATGCTGATCTCTCTGACCGAGGGGTTACAATCAATCAATCAATCATGTGCCATGCCGGAAAGCGTGGGCGGTCATGACTCGCCATTTCACTCAATACATTCTTCGTAATCCCGTTTATCACGCAGAGTCTCGTAGCGGGCGATAACTGGGAGCGGTTCTACCGCCGCTGGTGACTTGCGGGATAACTGAGCCGGCCGCTCAGAAATCAATGGCAAACTACCGAGCGTAATCTTGCCAAGAAATCAACAGACAGCTGAAAGATGCTGCTGTTGACAGCGATGTCCTGTAAAGGGGCAATTATAATAACATCAGGTGAAAGATGCACAACACAGATTAAGAACACAATAGGGCAAGCAAAGCTGCATTTCAATAAATGAAAAGTATCTTATGCAATGAGTCAATACCATTGAATGTAAGAAGGAGAGTGTTGAAATGCTATATAGAACCTGTTTTGCTGCATGGCAGTGAATCTTGGAATGTAAATTAACAAATTAGAAAGACCTTGGAAATAACGGAGTTGTAGATCCTGAGACGAATGTTGCGAAGTCCTTGGACTGCCATGATAGCTAACAACGATTGCCTGAAAGAGGCTAATGAAACTAGAATATTATGTAACCCCTTATGGCTGTAGAGAGAAACGGCTTTCTTTGGTCACCTGATGAGAAGATGGACATTGGAGAACATCGTGATGACTGGATAGATAGAAGAGAAGAGAGACGACAGAGGCAGACCAAGAGAAATGATGCTGGATGGACTGAGACGGTGGCATGGAGGAATATCATCAACAGAGTTTATCCAGAACACCGAAGACTGAGATCTGTGGAGAGACATGAACGCCTACGCCAGCTGGCAGGACATTTGATGATGATGATGATGATGATGATGATGATGATGATGATGATGATGATGATGATGATGATGATGATGATGATGATGATGATGATGATGATGATGATGATGATAAGACATCCAAGAATTCCATCACAAAAGTGATTAACTTCATTAAAACAAAAATACCATATGTATACAAATTTGCTTTCTGGAAAGTATTGCGTGGACTGTTCTTGTGTATGGATGTGACTGCTGGACAATCAGTAATGAAATGATGAAGAAACAGGAGACAACAGAAATGTGGTATATTGAGAATATCGTGACAAAGAAGAAAGCAATAGCTGAGGTATTAAGAGTCGCGGGTGTCAGACATTTGCGCTGTGAAGGCGCAGGGTTCATGTTAGGACACAGTCATTTGGTTCACTGCGCAATTATCTCGGAGACCCCTGGGAGATGGCCAGAGATACGGAGTTCATGGTCTATGGCCGCTGTGTGGAAAAGGACCGCGCCAAGTGGAAGACAACCAGGTATAATGAGTAGAGCCTCTTGCATGTCAACCGTTCAACATGTGAACACGGTCACTCATCAGATTGAGTCAAGAATCGATATCACATCATTTGGGACATTCCCACAAGTGCTCTGTACTCATCTTCAACAGCTAGCGAAGAGTCCCAAATACTAATGCTAATGGTACCAGTGTACCAAATGTATGTCCCCTTTTACCCCGAGACCGTTCCCAAATGCATTAAGCTTGAGCAAAATGTCCAAAAGTATCTTGAAAATTGTTGACAGCTGTAGGCAGTTTGATGACTGGGGATCAGACCAGTCACGTCGGTAAGTCTCCCTGGTGCTGATGCAACTTTTGGCAAACAATGAATGATTTATTCTCTAGCTCGGCATGCTTTCAGAGATAACTGGGCGTCTAATGCCAGCCCGGGTTCATCACCTCTCTGACAGTACATATGAGAGTCAGTGAGTACAAGTTCTGCTGTTGCGTCTGTGGTGCGCACATTACGTTTTTTTTTACTGCTGGAAACTAACCACAGCCAGAAAAAGTAGACGTCCCCCAGCCGTGTTGTATTTAGTCTGCGCTCTCTGACTGCGACATCTTTGTCAGCACCCAGGTCTGTCGTCGCGTCCAGGCTGATTGTGTTGCAGCCTGCAGAAAGGCTGAGGTCGTGCTGTTACCTTTCTTCGGGCGACCAAAATAAATCTGGCGTCATTGGGCGGAAAGTGGGTTAGTGTTGGGGGATGTGGCCTGGTGTCGCAGAGATGCACTTCTAGCTCTTTCCACCCCCCCCCCCCCCACCCCAACCTGGTGTAACTAGATCTAGGCGTGAATAGTGTGACCTTGGATCTCTTCAGCACTTAACAAACGAATGAAGAGCAACCTACTTTCTGTCTGATAGTCGCACGCCAATGGTTCTCAACCAGTTCTTTTTTTTTATGTCTCAGTGTGACAGCCATAAGTTGTAGTGTAGTTTAGAGACAGACAGACAGGCGGGCGGGCTGGCGGGCAGACAGACAGACAGGGGCAGACAGACACAACGTATGCAAATATTAGAGACACGCAGACAGAGAGGGGGAGGGAGGGAGAGAATATGCTTGATTGTTAACTAAACATAACACTTGGCGAATATATTCTAAACCATTTTTCCATCATTACTCGTCATTAATTAAAATGCTGCGCCTTTCCCAATCACCCCTACCCCCTCCCCCTCCCCCCCCCAAAAAAAAAAATAAATCTTTCCACACGGACAGCCAAATACGTTATGTTAAGGCCAGCCCCTTTCACACTACTGAATCGTCTTTCAGTTGCGACCCAGTTTGATGCCAGCAAAGTTTCTGCTACCCCTGGCTCTGTTTCAAAACCAGCAGACACAAAATCGTTTCTGTGGCAACATGGCGTGTGAGTCATGGACCCATTTCGCCATAACTTGAGAAGGAAATCCAGACATTTGTTACTTGTTGCTGACAATTTATCCAGACGTGTTACTTGTTGCCGACAATTTATCAGAATACCCAGTGAAAACAGAGGTACAAACAGGAAGCAAGGACCACTTACTTCTGCTACGGTGATGTGAGGAGAAGAGCGCAACTCTGATTGCATAGGGCCAAAGAAGAAAATGAGAAAAGAGAAAGAACCTCTCACCGTCCTCGGTTAACAAGAATAGAAAAGAATTAAGGTTTAAGAAGATCCGGGGTGGGCCGACAGGGGATTAGAACAATATTCTCCAATCCCAGACAAAGAATTACTCCAAGGGCTGTTCTAACACCAATGACTATAACAAGAGTCTATCAACTAAACAACAAAGTAAGAGTAACACAAGCATCATTTGTTTATTAAACTTCTAAACTTCACAATAATATACAGACATGTAGCATCAACAAAGAAATTAGGATACAGCAAACATCAAACAGCGAAGACACTAACCTAACAAACCAAATTCCTAAGTGTAGCAAAAACTTCTAGTCCACCAAAAACTTCCAGTCTACTAAAAACCCAGGAAAATCTAAAATCTAAAACTAGAATTCTGGCTTTTCCACTGCAAAACTTCAGGGTCTAACTACTAAACACACAATAGAAATAGGCATTGGCGCCTCGTCACTCAGTGTGGTGGACTACGGAAAAAGGGCCAGTTCTACCTGTGCAGGGCCTTATATACTGGGGTCCCAGAGTTCCAGACCAATCAGACGCTCTCTTGCAGAATTCCACCATCATCGCGAGCCGAGTACATTATTCCCCATCTTTAACTGTTGTCGTCCCAGACAACTGAACATTACACCCCTAGTGCCTTGGGTAAAGGAGGGATAATTTCTGACCCCTACCTTATAGTCCTCCACTATTGATGGAGCTCAAAAAAAATTTTCCTATCCTCACCAGACATCACCCATCAAGTAAAACACCCCAAAAATGTACATCAAGTACCAACAAGAATAATGTGTCAAAGACTGGAACATAAGGGCCGGAGGTCTGCCTCAAGATAGAAGACCACCGGGAAGAGTGGTCAACCTCAAATAGATTAGAGGTGATACATTGCCCCGATATAAGGGCAGGGTAGGTGATAGAATGGGGGACTATTAACTAGTTCTCTCATGAGACACGGAGACGTTGACCAGATGGTTAGCAATCTGGTCACGACAGAATCACGCCTACGTGATAGCCACGATTGCCACTCAACAGAAGACAGCTAATGTAAGCGTGCCAGGGGCAACGGCACGCAAAAAGCCGAAGGACACCTCAAGGTCCTTCCGCGTGCTGTGTAGCCACGCGAGTAAGAAAGTCAGACTGGGGACTGACTTTGTAGCGAGCACCTCGTTTAGTGTTGATAGGAGTTTTGTGTAACCAAATAGATATAGATAGCATTAGAGTTTAGGAAACTAGTGATAGGCAATTCTGTGGCTTTGTGTGTGGTTTGATAGCGACTGTTATGTACTTGTAAAGAGCCAACGGCAATAAAATGTATCATTTATTTCCTCTCACACGACTTGCAAGTTTCTTGTGTGGTGTGGGAGAAGTAATCTGATGATGCCTTACACATGGGTTGTTGACAGGCAAAGATTAATGTGGTGTCAGAAGTGTGGCTTGGACGAAAGAGCCAAGCTAATACACTCATCCACGGCTCTAGACTAAGTTTACAAATAGTGAAGTAGTGAATTTAATTTGTGTCAGTGACGATGACGTGTGCAGACTAGGACAGGTTGCTAACGAAACTGTGCCTATCGTGACGAAATAATACTTATTTGTGTTTAGTAAAATATTATATACTTAAATCATGTGTTCTTCAAAGTTGTAAGTATTGATATTATTATTTTCTGTTATTTATTCATGTAATTATGTATTTATTTATGAATAACTATCAAAAATGATTCTTGGTGGAGCGATACACAGCCAGCAACATTATCGATTTTTGCAAGCTAAAAATAGCGCTGCGCCTCTGACGTGTTACGATTGACAAGCAGTTGTTCTGCGCCATTGGCATTCAGCATCTAATTGTTTACAAATCGTCAAGCTACTGCCCGCCTGAATCAGTGCTTTATATTACCTATTAGTTGTTTATCTGAGTTAGTAATTGAATATATTTGTTTATTTAAACAATATTTATATATTTTTATTTATTTCAAAGCAGTTATTGAATTTTTTTTTCGTACTTTTTCTTGTGTTTACCGTCACGATGGCACTACTTTTGGCCATGCAAATTAGACTTGGTCTGCACAACACTTGCATAGATTAAACTAGGTTAGTGACGAAAGGCATAAAAAGTTAGAACGAAGACAGGACAATTTAATTTGACAATTTAATATTAAGTAAACTAAATTCTGTTTTGTTCGTGGGCATGTCATTGTGAATGTACCAAATTGTCGAATAATATGTCGTTTACTATTTGTTAATTGGTGCTGCTCTGTAAACCAGGGTGAACAACAGCTGATTAGAAAATTGGTGTGTATGCCGAATTGCCAAACAGGTGACCTGATTAGAAAACTCGTGTCTATGCCGAAGTGCCAAATAAGGTGACCTGTGTTACCGGAGTGTGTTCCTGGTTCTCGGGAACATTAAGTTGAGTATACTCAATATATTTGGCATGCAATGTGATTAATAGTGCATCTCTTTTTCAGCTTGTAATGCATTAGCATACTTTTGTGCTCTGTTTTTTTTTTTTTTTTTTTTCAGGATTAAATTTTCCAGGTCATATACAAAGAGTACAATTTGCAGTGCTCAGATATTAAGAAACATAACATATCAAAGAAAAATAAGTGAATAAAGAGTTCAGTGTAGGTCAACGCTAGCTAATTACCTAACATCATGGCTACTTTAGCTGATTTCGTAACAGCAGGCAAAGAAATGCAATACACAGGTAAAGAGCTAGAAGAATATGCTGATAAGAAATTTAAAGAAGCAAAGGATGCAGAAAGAGATGAACGCGCTCGAGAAAGAGAGCATCAAAAAGAAATAGCACAACTAGCTGAGATAACAAAACAAAAAGAATTGGACATTAAGCTAAAACAGTTAGAACAAGATAAAGAACTAAAACAGAAGCAATTAGATCAAGAGAGGGAACTAAAGCAAAAAGAGATAGATGAAATGGCAAGAGTTAAGGAAAAACAAATTCAAGTAGAATCAAAGACACAGTTAAAGATGAAAGGTATGGATGTAGACTCACACGCAGAGATCTCTGCCACTAAACTAAAAAGTCAACAAGAAGAAAATAAGTTCAACAAATACAAAAATATTATCAAACCATATTGTAAAGAAGATTCCATATCAGCCTGGACAGAAAATGTCGAGTATCAGTTTAAATATCACCAAGTTCCAATAGAGATGTGGGCTATAATTTATATGAAGAACCTGAGTGGTGAGCCCCTTAAAGTGATAGAATCAATACCAACTGATCTTAGATCTAACTATCAGTACATCCATGATAGGATAATGCAACACTTTTTACTTGATGCCCCTGGGTATCAGGTTCAGTTCTCAAATTTAAAACCTAAACCTAGTGAGACTTTCATTGATTACGCCTCAAATGTTCAGAGTGTACTAAATAGGTGGCTTAAAGCAGCTAACATAGGAAAAGACTTTGACAGACTTAAAAATTTAATAACCATGGATAAAGTTATATCCACTATACCATCTCCTTTTGCTAAATTTCTGCAGCAGTCAGACATTGAGAACATAGAGCAGTTCGAAAAGAAAGGGTCGGCATATTTTTCTTCAAACAGAGATATTTTTAAGACCTCAAATGACTCTGAAGTAGTTTCGTTTGTGAAAGACCAACCTAAAAACTATCAGAGTAAGAGAAAACCCTTTCAGAAAGTCGACAAGAAAGATAGGAATGTGTCAAAATGTATTTACTGTCAACTTTTGCATGACACTTATTCTATGTGTGAAAAATCGCCAAATTATCCGGCGCATCTTGAAAATGTTATTAAGAAGCAACAAAACAAAAGATCTGCATACAGGCGTGCAATCAAATGCTTCTTTTGTTCCAGCTACGGCCATTATTCAAATAAGTGCCTGGGCCGCCAACGTATGAAAGCCAACAATGCTATTTTGATTGATACATCTTCTGATAGTGGTAGTGAGACTGAGTGTGAGGTTGAAAACGATTTACCTGTTAACCAATCTGAAGATGTGTGTTGTGTAAACGATATATTAAGTTTTGACAGTTGTGAACGATGTCACCAATTTCATGCAGACGGAAAATTAGAATGTGGACATACAGTACCGTTCTCAACTGAGAATGTAAATGCAGAATTAGCCTCCAGAGGCAATTTGGTGTTCCACAATGCAATGGTCAACGATAGACCATGCCAATGTTTGCTGGACAGCGGCAGCACCCTTATTGGTCTTAGAAAGGAACTGGTGAGTCCAGATGACTATACAGGTGACTCTGTCAAATGCCGAACCTTTTCGGGTAACATTGAAATTTACCCTTTGGCCAAAGCCCGTATGAACACTCCTTTCCTTTCTGGTACCTTTACTTGTGCAATACTTAACAACCCTTGTACTGATTTAATTTTGGGTTGCTTACCCCAACTGAACCAATGTACTAGCGATGAAATAGCTGCATGGGAAAGATTAAATGCAGCTAATGCAACAACCAGAGCAGACACTATGAAACATCAAGACACACTACAAGATGAGAGACTACTGTTGCTTTCCCCAACTGGCACAGATGATACCAACAGACAGAAATTCATAGAACAGCAGAAAGCTGATCCTAGTGTGTCTCCATATTTAAAATTATTGAAAGAAAGAGCCAAAGTGACCAAAAACGGATCATGGTTCTTTAGGCTTAATAATGGCATTCTTACTAGATATTATACAACTGGTAACCATGAGATTCAGCAAACGGTGTTACCTGTACAACACCGCCTTACTGTGCTAAAGATTGCACATGAGTCACCGTTTGCTGGTCACCTTGCATACGACAAAACCAGGGCCAGAATTCAGGCTCATTTTTATTGGCCAGGTTTTTGCAATGATATAAAATTATTTTGTCGTTCTTGTAATGTCTGTCAACAATTAGTACGTAAGGGTAAACATCCTACAGCTGAAGTACAACCTTCTACACTGGCTTCTAGGCCATTTGAGAGTGTGGCGGTAGATATTGTTGGACCCCTGAATCAGGTGTCCAGCAAAGGAAATCGCTTCATATTAACGATGGTCGACCTATGTTCAAGGTGGGTTGAGGCAGTAGCTTTGAAATACATCACCTCCAAAGACGTTGCCAATGTATTTCTACACTTGTTCTCACGATTCGGATTTCCACGTACCATCTTATCCGATCGGGGAACTCAATTCATATCGGCTGCAACGCAAGCCCTTACAAAAATGTTAGGGATTAAACAACATTTTACAACAGCATACCATCCAGCCAGCAATGGAATAGTAGAGAAAATTAACGGAGATCTTAAGCATATGCTGGCTAAGGTGACAGCAGAAAACCCAGCTGATTGGGATACACTGTTACCATCAGTGCTGTTCGCCTACCGGGAGATTCCCCATTCAAGCACGGGTTTCTCACCGTTTGAATGAGTGTACGGGGCTAACCCACGTGGACCCCTAACCATTTATCATCAGGTAATAACTAATTCCATTGAAATCCCCACCCCAAAAACACCTTATGAAATGGTGACAGAAACACGAGACAAAATCATGAAATCGTGTATTATAGCTAAGGCAGCTTTGGAGAGGAAAGGTCAAATCTACCGCCAATACGCAAACAAAGGTGCGAGAACAATTGATCTTGAACCAGATCAAGACATACTTTTGTTACTTCCAGACAAACGAAATTTATTATTGACCTCATGGCAAGGGCCATTCAAGGTGGTACGTAAAATTTCAGATGTTGACTATGAAATATCAATAAACGGACACTTAAAGATATTCCATGTCAACATGTTGAAACCTTACTTTTCACGACAAGAGACTGAAGTAGAGACAGACGAACACAGTGCACCCATATCTAGTGATCAGACGACAGACGTACACAACGCAACTACACTAGTTAGCGAGACTGGCAAATCCGACGATATCCATACACCTAGTGAGCTTACAGAATACGCACTTAGCACCACCACCGTACTGAATCAGGTAGACGACGACGGAATGGAACTACCTGTTCCCATTGTAGACAAGACTGCAACAATGGATAGCATACAGATAGAACAGGGACTAACAGACAGTCAACGACGACAATTAGTACAATTAGTGACAGAGTATAAAGACATATTTTCTGACATTCCAGGTAGGACGGACAGAATCGAGCACTCCATTCTTCTTTCGGACTCTAAGCCTATCAAATGCAGGCCGTACTCTATCCCACTCAGCTATAGAGAAAGCCTAAATAAGGAAATTCTTAATTTAGAAGCTAGTGGGATCATCCAGAAATCTACATCTGAGTACTCCTTTCCAATCGTTCTAGCTAAGAAAAAAGACTCCACAATTCGTCTGTGTGTGGACTATCGAAAGCTCAACAACGTCACTAAGATCGACGCAGAACCAATTCCGTCCTGCGAAGATCTTATCCTTGACATGTCCACCTCCAAAATCTTTTCTAAATTAGATCTTACTAAGGGAGATTGGCAGGTCCCTATGCAGACTCAATCCATTCATCTTACTGCTTTTTCAACACCTTTAGGACTTTACGAGTGGCGTTTTCTTTCTTTCGGACTTCGAAATGCTCCTGCCACTTTCGTACGCTTAACTAGAGATCTACTACATGGAGTGACGAATACAGTGACTTATATAGATGATATATGTGTCCATACTGATGACTGGACAACACACTTACTGAAACTAAGACATGTCTTTGATAGGTTGAGACTCTTCGGTCTCACTGTCAAACCGAGCAAAGTTGAATTGGGCCTAAAAGAACTTGAATTTTTGGGTCATGTCATTTCACAAGGTCAACTTAAGACTGACAATAGAATTATTACAAAAATTATGAACCTGACCATGCCTACCACAAAGAAGCAGGTCAGAAGCCTTTTGAGGTTAGTAAATTACTATAGCAAATTCATACCAAATTTAGCGGAAATTACAAGTGTATTTTCAAATGTTTTAAAAGCATCTGTAAAATTAGATGTCAAAGATGCATTATTAATTTCTGCATTGTCAAAATTGAAAATCTTGTTTAGTAATGTACCAATCCTCCGCTTGCCTAATCCTAGGCTCGTTTATTATCTTAGGACAGATGCCAGCAGAATCTCCATCGCTGCAGTATTAGGCCAATTTTATGATGGCATCTTCCACCCGATTTGCTACGTGAGCCGTAAGATCACACCAGCTGAGTCCAGATATTCCATATTCGAGTTGGAAGCCCTAAGCGTCATCTATGCGGTGAGGAAGCTCCATCGATTTCTAGCGGGTGTTCACTTCATTGTCCAGACTGACAACTCCCCAATTACGGTCATACAAAGTGGTGTGCATCGGAATGACCGTATATACAGGTGGTCGCTTATACTCCAAAACTATACGATTAGTATAGAGCATATTAAGGGTAAGGACAACGTTCTGGCTGATACCCTTAGTCGACCATCTGAGGTAGAAATACCAGAGATTCCACATAAGAGTGTACAGTAATAGAGTAGTAGTACATTAGAATATTCTATTTAAAATGTTTATACTAATACATAGATATTACAGCTGAACTATGTACTACGAACAGTGATCTACCATGTGTCCGTAGACATCAAAAGAAGAACTGTGCTCCGAATAACAAATATATCACCGTGTGAACTGGAACAGCTCGTTATTTACTAAGCTCCATATGTGTTTCCGGTGAAGCATTTGTGTTAAGCAGAGAAAAACAGTGTCAAAACAGTGCATAAATACAGACACGAAAAATACTGGTCTACGAAACAAGCGAACTCTACAGGTGCAATACCCATAGGACACAAGTATGACTGTGTAATGTATTTGAAATACCCAGGACAAGTGTGAATATATAATATGCCAATGAAAGCAATTTCTGCACATTGGGGCAACAACTAACCTGGGGTATTTGAATACCATGTATATAAGTACTTATTGTGATATGTATTATAACTTTTTAATATAGTGATAAATTATAGGTAGATTAGGTAACGTTAATTTACATTTAGAGTTAGGACATAAAATAGTTTTCATTTTTTTTAGTAGTTTACATAAATCATTATTTTACCAACTTACTTACCGTAAAAGTAGAATAGATAGTAGTTTAGATAGGAATAGTACCATTGAGTTTATTACATTCCACTTTGTTTCATTTCAGTTGATTTCATTCCATCTTAATGAATCATTCCATTTAACAAACGTGATCAGGTAGTATAATGATTAGTTTACACCGTAATAGGATAAAAATATCACACAATTAAACATACATCATTTACACCATTTAGATAAGAAGATCAGTCATATATTTTTTGTAGCATTTAAAAACATTAGTTATAATTTTATTACATTTCAGATAACCCATTTCAGAAAGGTACATAACTCATCTCACATCAATGCCATTTTAAATAATTAGATTACATCCCTTAAATTAGATAAATATTAAGATTAATGTAAGCATATCTTAGGATTAATGTGGCAATATAGATTAAAATATTTAACGCATTAAATACACATTTATAGAAGTAGTATTATTATATCAGTATTTAGAGTAATATTACAGTAAAATATAGTTGGTCATAATACCAGGGTACAAATCATCAACCCTGGCTCTTACATGTAAATATGTTGTATATACATGACTCGTGCAGCGATTTACGCACAGTCATTGAGCTCAACCTTCTCAAACTGAGCCAAACTTGTACAGTGTCACTCCAAGGTTTTTAAATAATTGGGATGGTGAAAGATGTGTGACATAAGTGTAAAAGGGAAAAATGTGTGACGGAAGTGTGAAAGTGAGAGCAAATGTAAATTATACAAGAGAGAGTGAGATCGGTCAGCGGATTTTTCTGCCGCTCAACGCGACTTTTTATTTTTTGTCTGCGTCAAATGTTTGCTTTCAATGTGAAAACGTGCTGTGATGAATGTATTGTGTGTAGTTTAGTTTAGATCTTAGAGAAAGTATTTTAAGTCCCATAAGACGGAAACGTAGTCACGAATTAGTGTTATACACTTGTTTGTGACCACATTCAACCGAATTATGGCACTTGAAAACTAACTTACATACACATGATAGTTAGATACACATGTTAGAAGTTAGATTATATTATTAATTACATCCAAACACGCAAACAAACAGAAAAACAAACATATAAATTGCATACATATTTTATAGATCAAAGGGAGATAACTCCGGGTCAGGGGACATAATAGACAACGAAACACTAACTTAACAGTGAAATATAACTTTATACGCGGAAGCGAGAGAGGTAAAGCCTGTCGCACACAGCTTGGGTAATGGTTGTTTAATATTATATTGGGGACATGAAGCAATTCATGTGTTGACCCTAAGAAAGTCAACTTTGTATGGGTAGTAAGATAATTTACTATGGGAGGGCAGGTCTTATAAGACAACGGTCCGGTTCAGACATACCTCTAATTAATATAATATTGCGATTGAGAATAGGGCTCACGCCAACCAGACAAGTTTGTGGCGATTGCCAGTAGCCAAGTAAAGTGATACTACATTGTGACATTAGTCAGTAGAAGTCTATGGAGTTACCCAAAGCCAGGTTATCTACAGTCTTTGACAAAAATTAGAGACACTAATTTTTTAGAAACCCCTTGCGTCACAACCAATGAGTCAAAGTTGATGACGCAATACAGGAGGGGAGGGTGTGTGTCAAAGACTGGAACATAAGGGCCGGAGGTCTGCCTCAAGATAGAAGACCACCGGGAAGAGTGGTCAACCTCAAATAGATTAGAGGTGATACATTGCCCCGATATAAGGGCAGGGTAGGTGATAGAATGGGGGACTATTAACTAGTTCTCTCATGAGACACGGAGACGTTGACCAGATGGTTAGCACTCTGGTCACGACAGAATCACGCCTACGTGATAGTCACGATTGCCACTCAACAGATGACAGCTAATGTAAGCGTGCCAGGGGCAACGGCACGCAAAAAGCCGAAGGACACCTCAAGGTCCTTCCGCGTGCTGTGTAGCCACGCGAGTAAGAAAGTCAGACTGGGGACTGACTTTGTAGCGAGCACCTCGTTTAGTGTTGATAGGAGTTTTGTGTAACCAAATAGATAGAGATAGCATTAGAGTTTAGGAAACTAGTGATAGGCAATTCTGTGGCTTTGTGTGTGGTTTGATAGCGACTGTTATGTACTTGTAAAGAGCCAACGGCAATAAAATGTATCAATTATTTCCTCTCACACGACTTGCAAGTTTCTTGTGTGGTGTGGGAGAAGTAATCTGATGATGCCTTACACATGGGTTGTTGACACATGCCCACACAAGGTACATTTACATTAATACCAGTCATTATTCATGACTAAACTAATATCAGCAGTGAAAAATAATAATGCAATCAACAGGGAGACAGTCTCCCGCCACCTTAGTGTTCACAATATTATACGAACAATTACAAAAACAATGAATAATTCCCCCTCTTTAACTGTTGTCGTTTCGACAACCGGACCATACGTCCCTGATACACTTATCGAACAGGTAGTTATCTTCATACCTCTATGCTCTAACACCTGAACTGCTGGTTACATCCCTAAATAGTACCATTATAAAAGAATTTACTCATTATATCCAGATTTATAATGTGAAACAGTATACATGTACGTCACCAGTCATCAATAAGTCCAAAGTAACATTAATAACATATAAGCATAAGCCATCCTTATACTAGTACAAGTTAATACTCAATGACCAAATCAACATCAGTGAGGAGAAATAGCCCCTCTGCTACATGAGCAATCATAACAAAATGAATACACCCCTCACTTTTTACATAAAAATAATTACACAATCATAAAAGTTACACAAACAATAGATCAGCAACCTTTATACAGTTTACCACTTGCCTCAACACTGAACATTTGAAACAAAATGTATTCAAAAATAACATCATCTATCTCTTCTAAGACGGATTCTCTCTGATCGCCTCACATTCAAGTCTCCTGGCTCAAACATGTACCAGTCACTTCTTGGCGGTCTATCCCGTGATTCCTCAACCTCTGCCACGACAGGCAATTCGGGTAGTCTTATCGTCGCCTCAGGTACCTCAATTACCGCATCTTTCTCACACCGCTTTAACTCGTGTCCTGCTGCTCTAATGTCAGGTCCATTCTCTCCCACTCTTCTAATAACATATGGGCCTCCTGATGCTTTTGGGACCTGCACCACTGTATATTTATCTACAGACCACTGGTCTTTAATCTTGCACCTCTCTGTATAGTGGACTCTCTTCCTAACTACTTCTCCTATGGTTAGCAATTTAGAGGATGATGTCTTGTCACATCTCTCTTTCCTTACAGCAGCTAACTTTCTTAACTGTTCGCCTGCCCTAACATGCGCATTACGCAGACGGGAAAGATGTCCAGTCACCCAGTTCTCAACATTTGGTTCCCCATCATTACAATCACTATCATCACTAGCATCTAGCATGAAATCTACTGGCAATCTGGGTTCTATTCCAAACACCAAGTAGTACGTGGAGTAACCTGTGGACGAGTGGGGCGTAGAGTTATAAACTAACAAAACCTCAGCTATATGTTCAGACCATTTCCTTTTCTGGCTTGCCTCTAGTGGCCTCAGAAGATCATGTAGGGTCCTATTAAACCTTTCGCACTGACCGTTCCCTTTTGGATTGTAACTCGTGGTACGGCTCTTTTGAATCCCGTACACTCTACAGAGTTCTGCAATCACAGCCGATTCAAAGTTCCTGCCTTGATCTGAATGGAGTCTATGGGGTACACCTAAATACAGAAACCATTTCTCCACCAGAACTTTTGCAACTGTCGAGGCCTTCTGATCCCTTGTGGGAACAGCAACTGTAAATTTGGTGAAAACATCCGTAATGACCAACACATTTTCATACCCCCGACTATCCTTCTCCAGCATAGTAAAATCCATGGTCACCACCTCAAAAGGCCTAGATGCTAATAAATTACCTGAAGGACCCTGCAGTTTGATATGGGGTGGTTTAGCAATATTACACCTCTGGCATCTTTTACAAAACAGCTCAACATCTTTTGGGATGCCAACCCAATAACATCTACTTCTAAGGATTTGTATCATCCTATCTCTGCCCTGATGGCCAGTGCTGTGCACCGATTCTAACACTCTCTGCTTCAATGCATCAGGTACCACTAATTGAGAAATCCACCCTCTACCTGGCTTCTTTAATTTCCTGTACAACAACCCATTAATCACACTCAATCTCTTTCGCTGCTTCAACAAGCTTTTGGTTTCAGGGGGTAAACCCCTCATCTCTATCTTACTCAGTCTCACACTCTCATTCACACAAGTTAACACTTTATACACATGGACATCTTCTGCTTGTAGTTTTATCAACTCTTCAGCTGAATATGATGGTAATGATACCAGTGGCACATTACCTACAGGGTTATTCTGTCTATCTGCATCTACAATCTCTCCTATCCTAGCAATTCTTAAGTTTGGACTAACTGGTGTAGCAGCTATGTGACTGATTGGAATGTCACCTTCTTCATCTGATCTTCCTGGGGCTTCAAAAGGGTAGCGGGACAAATAATCAGCATTTCCATTAGCACGACCTGGTTTGTGCTTAATGGTGTAGTCAAACATTGACATCTGTGCTATCCATCTCTGCTCAATGGCACCTAATTTTGCCATTTGCCACAAAGCTAAATTCCTACTATCTGTAAAAACTTCTACTTTAGTACCTAAAAGATAACTTCTAAACTTCTCAGTCATAGCCCACTTCAACGCGAGCAACTCAAGCTTAGAACTGCTTTTAGCATTTCGTTCTGAGGGGCGAAGTGTGCGGCTAGCGTAAGCTAAGACTCTTTTCTTACCATCTTGAATTTGAGACAGGACAGCACCTAAACACTGGTATGAGGCATCTACCTCCAATATGAACTGTAATGAGAAGTCTGGGAAGCCCAAAAGGGGTGTTGATGTCAGTGCCTCTTTTAAGCGATTAAACGCCTCATCACACTCTGGAGTCCACAGCCGTCCTATTGGTCCTTTCTTCTTCTTAGTATCGCCGGTCTGCTGCTGGTTGAGTTGGCCAACCAGCTCATGTAGTGGTCTTGCAATATTAGCAAACTTTGGGACAAACCTCCTATAATAACTGGCTAACCCTAGAAATGACCTAAGTTCTGTCTGAGTTCTGGGCACAGGTGCTTCTTTTATGGCTGAAACTTTATCATCCATGGTGCCAATGCCTTCTTCTGAAATGGTGTGCCCTAAAAACTCAACCTTTTTCTGACAAAAGTTACACTTTTCAGGATTTAGTTTTAGCCCAATGGACTGCAGTCTCTCAAATACTTTCTCAAGCCTACTCAGATGCTCTGAAAAATCCCCAGAATACACCAAAATGTCATCAAGGTATACCAACAAAATCTGAAAAAAAATAGTCATTCAGAGAGCATTGCATTAACCTCTGGAAGCTGCTTGCGGAGTTTGCAAGTCCCATTGGCATACGCGTATACTCATACAAACCAAACGGGGTGGTAAAAGCAGTCTTCTCTTGATCATCTGGCTTCATGGCCACCTGGTAATACCCACTTGCAAGATCTAAAGTGGAAAATAATTTGGCACCACCCAGGGCATCTAGATATTCATCTACTCTAGGGAGAGGGTATGCATCTTTCTTTGTCCTAACATTTACAGCCCGATAATCGACACATAACCTAAGTCTACCATCCTTTTTTCTCACGAGGACCACCGGAGAAGCCCAAGGACTGGAACTTTCCTTAATTATCTGACTATCTAATAAACCTTGGAGATGATCTTGTACTTCTCTATAAAATGCTGGGGGAATTCTCCTATAAGGCTGCTTGATGGGGGTCTCATCTGTCAACTGGATGCTATGGGTTACTCTATCTGTATAGCCTATGTCAGTATCTCCCTTGGCAAAAAGACTATCATACCTAACTAATAACTCCTCTAACTTCTTCCTATCTCTATCACTACCCTCAAAACTGCTCAAATCTACAGGGCACCTAACATTATCTTTCTCTCCGGTATAAGGCCGTGTTGAAACCTCAACTTCCTGAGCACTTACCATTTTGAAATGGTTGGTCAAATCTACAGTAGCATCTGAAATATCCCCAACTTGAGTACCCTTCGACAAGGATATATCTTCATCCCCCAGATTGACCACTTGGACTTGGCATACGCCCCGTCTCAATGTAGTCAAAGTGTGGGAGAAAAGCAAACCCTTGTGCTCCAAGTCTCGAGTTGGGCTGAAAATGACATGCATATTTTCACGCACAAATCTTACACATTTTACACTAACTGCAGTGATGGAGCGGGCAGGTACGCAACCTCTATTGTCAACAAACACTTTAACACCGTCCAGTCCGACTCCAGGAATCTCCTCCGCTGTGCTGCTCCAATTAAGAAACCTACACAGATTCGGCACTGACTGTAAAATGTTCGTACCAATAATACCCGGCACTCTTCTTTCCCCCTTGTCCATGTCTTTGGTGACAAACACCCCACAGTCCTTCACTTGTGTCCCACCCAACACAATGTCACACACAAAGTACCCCATATATGGAATCACTACGCCATTTGCGGCCGTCAACCTAACGAATTGTCCTTCCTTTAGGACATAGTCCTGGAACATGTCCTTGAAACAGGCCTCAGTGATGGTGGAAACCTGAGAACCTGTATCGATGACACACTGGACACACTTGCCACCTATTAAAACAGTCTCTTCGGGCCTACCACCCACAATTTTAATGTCTGAGCCATGACGCTCCCCTTCTAATACCTGGCTCCCAGCCTTAGAGGGGTCCCGTTTAATGCTTGTCTGCACTCGCGTCTCAAGTGACCAACCCGATTGCATCGCCAGCAACGTGGCACTTGTTGTTGATCGCTGGTGGTGAGTCTGTTCAGCCTGGCACCAATCTCAGACATCTCCCTCTGTAGAAAGTCAATTTCACCCTGCCTGCAAGTAAACTCAGTTCTTGGTGGTACTCGAGCTGGCTCAGTATGTGCAGGCCTACATTTTACCGTTTGTGGGACTACCTCAGCCTGCACCGGCCCGTACTGCCCCTGCTGAAACTCAACTTTCACCGCTGAAGGTACGCTTGACTGAATTTCCCCAGTGTTCTCATTTCTGGCTCTCACCTCTACCTCTCTGATTTCAGCACCCGGTGGGGCCCGCACACCTTCCCATGTTTGTGCGCACTCCCTGACTTGAAGAAATGTCACAGATGAATCTTGTGCTATCTTTTCTTTTAGGACAGTTTGGGTGAAACTGTCTCGTATGCCAGCCACAAACTGGTCTCGAAGGGCCTCCCCATCCAACACAGGGACACCTTGCGTTTCCTGGGCCTTCACTACCCTTTTGAACTCAGCATTGACCCTATGGGAGAAGTCATGGACTGTCTCCCCAGCTCGCTGGCGTATTGTGAATAACGTTGCCAGGAGCTCACGTAGACTTTTCTTCTCACCATATATCTTCAGCAAGGCCTGTAGCATGGCCTCGGGATCTTCCTCAGAAGCATGGAGTTCCAACTCCCTCCTGACAGGACTGGTTATGCTGTCGAAAATAACATCCACCTTATCGACAGTCTCTAACATGCCAGCCCTCCAAGCTGACCTCACCTCCCTGACGTACTCTTCTACTGATGGCCCACCTTTCTCCCCAAAACACCGAACAGGCTTTCTGGTTGGTACTACAACGTACCTCAAAGCCTCAGTGAGCTCGCGTGGTGGAGCATCCACTGGGCGGGAATCTTCGGTTCCCATCGTAGAAACTGTCGGCGACTCGTCTTGTTCAACTCTCACTGCCGCCCGAGTACTCCTGGTCTCCATCTTGAGGACAAGATACTATGCTACGGGTGGTTCTGCAATGGAGCCTAACTAGCTAACCTGGGTTTTGCTATCTCTAGAAGACTATTACCAACTATACCAAACATGAACCGACAAAGAAACCAACTAAAACACTCATTTGGTACCAAAACAATCCTACCAGAATAATTCTAAGGCTGTCACTATCCTGGTTCAGGCTCGCCACTTGAAAACAGAGGTACAAACAGGAAGCAAGGACCACTTACTTCTGCTACGGTGATGTGAGGAGAAGAGCGCAACTCTGACTGCATAGGGCCAAAGAAGAAAATGAGTAAAGAGAAAGAACCCCTCACCGTCCTCGGTTAACAAGAATAGAAAAGAATTAAGGTTTAAGAAGATCCAGGGTGGGCCGACAGGGGATTAGAACAATATTCTCCAATCCCAGACAAAGAATTACTCCAAGGGCTGTTCTAACACCAATGACTATAACAAGAGTCTATCAACTAAACAACAAAGTAAGAGTAACACAAGCATCATTTGTTTATTAAACTTCTAAACTTCACAATAATATACAGACATGTAGCATCAACAAAGAAATTAGGATACAGCAAACATCAAACAGCGAAGACACTAACCTAACAAACCAAATTCCTAAGTGTAGCAAAAACTTCTAGTCCACCAAAAACTTCCAGTCTACTAAAAATCCAGGAAAATCTAAAATCTAAAACTAGAATTCTGGCTTTTCCACTGCAAAACTTCAGGGTCTAACTACTAAACACACAATAGAAATAGGCATTGGCGCCTCGTCACTCAGTGTGGTGGACTACGGAAAAAGGGCCAGTTCTACCTGTGCAGGGCCTTATATACTGGGGTCCCAGAGTTCCAGACCAATCAGACGCCCTCTTGCAGAATTCCACCATCATCGCGAGCCGAGTACACCAGGAATAAGCACAATACTGACGTTCTACCAAATAGAACATCCCAGAAGACCGGCTTCTACACAACATCATGTCTCGGGAAGTGAAATACTTTGGCCATATTAAACCTCACAGGACCTTAGTAAGAACAGTGATGGAAGAAGAAGCAGACTCGACCAGCGGGAAGACGGACACAAGACGCTGAAGACAATGTGGACAGACAATGCATGCATGGCACAGGATGAAGCATCTGTTCAGCGGGCAGTGATGTGGGCGACGTTCTGCAAAGGACCTGCTTGACGATGATAACTAGCGCTATGCATAAACAATATATAGAAGCCACATTTACCAACTTGCTAGACGGTGATAGCCATCACTGCATAAACAATATATAGAAGCCACATTTACCCACTTGCTAGACGGTGATAACTAGCACTGCATAAACAATATATAGAAGCCACATTTACCAACTTGCTAGACGGTGATAGCTAGCACAGCATAAACAATATATAGAAGCCACATTTACCAACTTGCTAGACGGTGATAGCTAGCACTGCATAAACAATATATAGAAGCCACATTTACCAACTTGCTAGACGGTGATAGCTAGCACAGCATAAACAATATATAGAAGCCACATTTACCAACTTGCTAGACGGTGATAGATAGCACTGCATAAACAATATATAGAAGCCACATTTACCAACCAGCTAAATACCACCAATTGTCTTTGGTGGCTCCTTGGGTGGTGGCCACTAGCACTTTGAGAAGTCCCGGTCTAGACTACTATGTTAGGATTATTTTCATGCAAACGTTCTGTATTTATTGCAATCCCGAAGAAATCAGGAGCCTTGGAATGTGATCAATATCGAACAATTAGTATAATGAGATACATCACGAAGATTTTACTGAAAATTATCATGCAAAGAGTTAGGAAGACTATGCAACCTGAAATAGGAGAAGAACAATTTGGGTTTGTAGAAGGCAAGGGTACAGTAAATTCTGTGTATATGCTAAGAAGAGTAATTGAACGTTCTATAGAAGTAAACAAAGATCTACACCATTGCTTTAGTGACTACACAAAGGCTTTCGATAAAGTGAGACATGTCGACATGATAATGATGCTTGGAGATCTACAAATTGACGGAAAAGACCTTAGACTTGTAAACAACATATATTGGAAACCACAAGCTACCATCAGAATTGATAATGAAGTAGGTCAATATCAGCCCATTCTTCTTCTTCTTCTTCTTCTTTCGTTCGCTTGAAACATGTCTACAACTGCAATGTCGTCTCTAGTATGAATCTAACAGTCTTTTTTAGTTCATTCAGCGGTCCATAAAGTTTATCTTCCACTGTTGTCTCTCTAGGCCAGAAGGTTCGCCTGGATATGTTGTAGTTTGGGCAATCCTGGAGTATATGCTCTGCTGTCTGCGACGCCAAACCACATGTGCACATGGCTGAGTCACCAATCTTGAATTTTGTATACAAGTGGTTGCGTAATCTATTGTGTCCTGTTCTGAGGCGCAGAAGAATGACCTGTTCTGATCTGTCCATAACGTGGTAGTCGTCTTGAGTAAGGTCTATCAAAAGCCTATCAAAAGAGGTGTGATACAGGAATGTGTAATGTCTCCAGATTTTTTTCCCCTGCTCAGTGAAAATATTTTCAAAAATATGGAAGATATGGAAGGAATCAACATTGGGGGAAAGATACATCAATAACATTAGATATGCAGATGATAGAGTCTTGATTGCAGACAATGAATAGGACCTGCAACATTTAATAGATGAGGTTGTTGCACACAATGAACAACTAGGGTTAGAATTAAATTGTAAGAAGACACATATTATGGTCGTCACTGGGAAGAAAGAAATACCACAATGTGATACACGAGTAAATGGGCATATTCTTAAGCAAGTCAATCGGTACAGTTATCTCGGAGCAGTCATAACATCTGATGGGAGATGCCTTGAAGAGATTAAAACAAGAATTGCCATTGCGAAGGTAGCCTTTTGCAAGATAAAAAACACACTGACCAATAAAAAGATATCAACTGAAACGAGAAAAAGAGTGATGAAGTGCTACATAGAATCTGTACTTTTGTATGGATGTGAGGTGTGGACAGTGAGCAGACGAGCTGAAAAACATCTGATGGCTGTGGAAATGTGGTTTCTGAGGAAAATGCAAAGAATACCATGGACAGACAGAAAAACCAATTAACAAGTTCTTCAGGAAACAAATGAAGATCGTAAACAGATTATAAACATTAGACGTAGTCAGTCAACATTTGTTGGGCATGTTATGGGAAGAAATGAATTGGAAAACTTGGTGACAACTGGCACGATCGAATGGAGGAGACCAAGGAGAAAACCGAGAAGTAAATACCTGGATGGCTTGGCCACGAGGTATGGTCGAGACAGTAACACGGAGCTGATCCACGACTCTGGTGATCGAGTGAGATGGCAAAACATGACCACCCACGCTTATCGGCATGGCACATGATAGATCGATGGTTTTCCAGGGAGCCGTTTAGTGGATGCCGACCCAATGGTCATGGGTTCAAGTCCAAACTGCGGCTATTTTTTTTTTTTTTTTTAGATTGATATCGGCTCCTAGATGGACCTAGTCTAAAATAGGCACTAAGAAATGTGAAAATTGTGAAAATGACCCCATAACCCACCGACTGTCTTGTGGTCTATACAAATATGGTTTATCACCATGTATCCAAGGCGTCTGAAGGCGCGTAAAAATGTACGAAATGGTAAGTTTAAATATAAGTACGTGAAACTGTATGTTAGTCTCTCTCTCTCTCTCTCTCTCTCTCTCTCTCTCTCTCTCTCTCTCTCTCTCTCTCTCTCTCTCTCTCTCTCTCTCACTCTACTCTCTCTCTCTCTCTCACTCTACTCTCTCTCTACTCTCTCTCTACTCTCTCTCTCTATCTCTACTCTCTCTCTCTGTACGCTCTCTCTACTCTATCTCCTCTCTCTCTACTCTCTATCTCTCTCGTTCTCTCTCTCTCTCTACTCTATCTCTATAATCTCTCTCTCCCTCTCTCTCTCCCTCTCTGTCTCTCTCTCTACTCTCTCTCTACTCTCTCTCACTCCTCTCTCTACTCTCTCTCTACTCTCTCTCTACTCTCTCTCTATCTCTCTCTCTGTGCGCTCTCTCTACTCTATCTCCTCTCTCTCTACTCTCTATCTCTCTCTTTCTCTCTCTCTACTCTATCTCTATATCTATAATCCCTCTCTCTCTCTCTCTCTCTCTCTCTCTCTCTCTCTCTCTCTCTCTCTCTCTCTGCTCAAAACATGTGTACTCTTCAATGTGATGTGCACAATAAGAAATAGGATACAGTAGTCATTGACCTCCTGCCTCTACAGGAGGATGAGCGATGAGCGATATGACAGGTTTCATACCGGCGACGTGCGAATAGCCTGGGTGCTTTCTGCAAAATGGCAGTTTGTTTATGAAACAACATGTGAAGTCAGCTCGGCAGTGCAGCAGCACCTGGCTAGTTTACAGCCGTTGTAGCGTGGCCGCACCGCTCCCTACTGAAGACATTTCGTGGTCTTAACAGAGAAGAAACAGATGGAGAATCATCTTTCCCTTCTGCTGCTGCTCCTCCCCCGCTCCTCCTCCTCCTCCTTCTCTTCCTCCTCCTCCTCCTCCTCCTCCTCCTCCATCTTCTTCTTATTATTATTATTATTATTATTATTATTATTTTATCTTGACCTGTATCCCCTACTGTTGTAAAGGCCATTATCCAACTCACGACCAGCTATCTCCGTCACCTCACTACGTGTCCTCCCTAAATTATTCAAGTATGGCTTTAATTCTCTTCTTCGGGTGTTTTTTGGTCACCCACTGTTTTGTTCGGGCTGTGGGTTCCAGACAAGGGATTACCTTTTTATACGAGGGGCCTTCAAATTAAAACCTTACAGGTGTGATAGAAATGACAACAACCATGCCATTGTCTTCGTAACCTGTCAATATTGTTGTTATGGATGTCAAGAGTGTTAAGCAAGTGACGTCACGGTGCAGCCGACCACAGTGACGTCATAAGGACAGTTTACAGATGGCCGCCCTACTTTGACATCCACCAATGAGGAGCAGCGTTATGTTATCCGTTATTGTTTTAATCAATGATGGGAGGAACCTAGAGAAATTAATCGATGTCCAGTATGGTAATGCAAACACAAACTGACTAACTAACTAGCTGGAGATGGCTATGATACATGAGAAGACCTGAGGCTTCTACGACGGGGCTTCAAATGAAAACCTCAAACCTCCTAATGACTCTTTGAGTTGCCCAAACGGATGGATATCACTCGGGGCTAGTTCTAGCGAGAACGGGGGATGTGGTACACACTGAAATTGGAGGTCTTCGATGGTTTCAACCGTTGTACAGGCAGTATGGGGTCAAGCATTGTCACTTTGCAAAGGGACATCTTTATTCGGAAGTCCACGTCGTTTGGATTTGATTGCGGATCGAAACTTCCTACTGCACCGATACACTTCCTGAACTGACTGCATGCTGTATTTCTTGTACATCCAAGAATAATGTGCATAGCTTCGTTCTGTATCCTTTCTATCCTTTCTATCTGCGTATGGCTGAGAGTCAGGATCGCCATCGCATACTTTAAAACAGAAAGGACCAGACCATCGTAGAGAAGACATAGATGGCGCTGCTCACAGTTTGCCGCCGCCATCACCCGCATCGCAGCCAAACCCCGCTTGGCTTTTGTTATCACCTGGTCTATGTGCTCACTATAAGCAAGGCTTCGATCAAAACGTATCCCTGGGTAATTCATTGCCTGTGTTCTTTCCACCGTCTCTGAGCCCGGATTTACAGTTGGCGTTGGGGTGTTGACAATATGGTTATTCTTCTTCTTCTGCGTTCATCCGAAGTTTTTTTTCGGATGTGATTGCGTTGTGCCTGTTTACAGCAGAGCTGCGTTCTTGCGCCGTTAGGCCGACACATCCGACTTCTGCGGGCATTTGTTGACCGGGTTAACCTTCCCGGATATGGTTATTCAAAGAGAACCATGTTACTGTTGCCTTTGTTGGGTTGACCATTGCCCCAGCTTCAACACATCAAGTACTTATGCGACTGAGTTCGGTTTGTAGTTCCACAGCAACCCGATCCTTACCCTGACGATACACTAAAACATCGTCTGCATATGACAATGTCCTCGTCGGTCCTATGGTGTCCGGTGCCCCCCCCCCCCCTCGTCTTTGTTTCAACTTTGGAGTAAGCTGCCGTGGCACCCATCTTGCAGTACTGTAGCACATCATGGATGATGTGGTGTGTTGAACTTTGACTGATGTCAAGATGTGCGGCAATGTCACTCACAGTCAATCGGCGGTTTTCCTGTGCGAGGCCTTCAACGGCTGCAATTGACTCGGGTCACTACTCGATGTGCCTGACCCGGTCGTGGACAGTCTGTCACAGAAGTCACGCTGTTTTGAAACTTCTCCACTCATACACTTGCTAGACTGACAAGCATGCATCACCATACACTTGCTAGACTGACAAGCATGCATCACCATACACTTGCTGGACTGACAGGCATACATCACAATACTGAACCTTCATTCGCCGATGAATTCCTACAGATTTCATCCCTTCACTGATCAAACAACGGATAACAGAACGCTGCTCCTCTTTGGTGCATGTCAA
Organism: Cepaea hortensis; assembly: GCA_963921405.1. Taxonomy (NCBI): domain Eukaryota; kingdom Metazoa; phylum Mollusca; class Gastropoda; order Stylommatophora; family Helicidae; genus Cepaea; species Cepaea hortensis. Next base: position 64,472,373 of record OY992894.1, on the reverse strand, counting down.
AAGAAGGGCGATCATCTTTAAACTGTCCTTATGACGTCATCGTGTTCGTCTGCATGCTTATTGTAATTTCTGTCACACTTTTAATGTTTTCATTTGAAACTCCCTCGTATATCTTTTAGTCTCGCCTTGTTAAAAGCTCTGTATGTCATGTCTATAAACTATATATCTTGTTCTTATTCAGTTAATTATATTCTGTCGGATCCCGCGGTGCATCATCAATTTGCAAGAGGACACCTCCATCAACGCTCCATTATAATGCGAATGTGGTTATCTGGTAAATGCATGATCTTTTTGGTTGAGCGTCTCCCTATTCATCCTTTGTTTGTTAGTCAATGACATCTCTTAATCTCTCTCTAATGATGCTGAATAAAATTATCACAGGAACAGACAATAATATTATTCATATTTCAGTAGGTGAGATACGAATATGGCTTTACGCTAAGACCCGTTGTACCAAGCACAGGACCTTGATCACATTGTAATCAGTGACTGTTTGCCAGAACAGTAGTAGCAGGTTCAAGTCTCAGTGGCAAGACAAGATCCCGACAAGATGAAGAATCAGATTCGCTGGGCTGGTCACTTAACTCGCATGCCAGATCACAAGCTCCCTAAACGAATTTGTTACGGCGAGCTGCGTTGTGGTAAACGCTCCCAAGGCGGTCAGAGGAAACGCTTTAAAGACACTCTGAAAATCTCACTAAAAGCTTTAGGAATTCATCTTGACACCTGGGAGACTGCTGCCAAAGGGTGCAGTCACTTGTGAAGCAACCAGGACTGCAAGAGCTGTGAAGAAAAGGCTGGACAGAAAAACCACTGCAGGAGATCCTCCTCCTGGAACATCAAGCATTCTTTGCCCACATTGTCAAAGAACATTTCGAGCCAAAATAGGCCTTATCAGCCATCTTAGAACTCAGGGCTCCATACTTACAACCCCACTGGATGAAATGAATGGTCATCATCATTCTTGATGGACAAACAACAGCATCACTGGATACTGTATCCACCAGTGCGAACTGGGATCCACCCAAACTTGTAAGTGGGTCCTAGATTTGTTTGACTAGTGTAGAAAGGAAAGGCAGCCAGGGAGCTGATGGTTACTGCCCTTCATTAGGCTATGATCCCTAGCAAATATGAAATCCGGACACTTCCCAGTATTACAGCAGTCTGTGCTAAAAGATTACCATCCATCCATCCATCCATCATGTGCCATGCCGATAAGCGTGGGCCGTCATGTTCTGCCATCTCACTCGATCGCCAGAGTCGTGGATCAGCTCCGTGTTCCTGTCTCGACCACGCCACGTGGCCAAGCCATCCAGGTATTTACTTCTCGGTCTTCCCCTTGGTCTCTTCCCTTGGATCATGCCAGTCGTCACCAACTTCTCCAACTCTATGTTTATGTGCGCATCTTGCAGGATCTATTTTTGAAACATCGGACCACATTTAGTGATAGCGTTTCTCCTTCCACTGTTCCGAAATGTTTCTAGTCGGTCTGTCTTTAAATTCGTCCACTGCTTCGACTGTCTCTTTGTCTTTCTGCATTATCTGAATATATGTCTGTCTCTCTTTGTGTCTATCTCTGTTTGTGCCTCTGTGTCCGTACGCCTATCTATATGCCTGTATTATATGTCTGTCTGTCTCTCTTTGTATCTGTCTCTGTTTATGTCTATATTGTCCGTACGCTTATATGCCTGTATTATATGTCTGTCTGTCTCTCTTTGTGTCTATCTCGTTATGAGTCTCTGTGTCTGTACGCCTGTTTATTTGTCTTATTATATGTCTGTCTGTCTCTCTTTGTGCTATCTCTTTATGGGTGTCTGTGTCTATATGTGTCTCTGTGTCTATCTGTCTGTATTATATGTCTGTCTGTCTCTCTTTGTGTCTTTTTGTGCATCCGCCTGTCTGTGTCTTTCTTCGTGTCTTCCTCGTTTTGTGTCTGCCTCTTTATGTGTGTGTATGTATGTGTGTGTGCGTGTGTGTGTGTGTGTCCCTATGCCTGTCTATCTGTCTGTAGACCTGTCTGTCTGCCTGTCTCTCTTTATATCTGTGTGTCCATCAGCCTGTCTGTGTATCTATCTGTATATGCCTGGCTGTCTGTCTACCTCAGTGTTTGTAGGAAATAGTGTGTCAATACGTCACCCCTCCTTCCAAGTTAACAGCGAATTACGTTAAATCAACTTGACCCCAAAAAAAAAAAAAAAGTTTCCAGGCGAACCCTGAAGCAGGTAAAGTGGCCACGTGTCAACAAACAGAACTGGGACCCGTATGTCAACAGAGCGTAGTAGCGGTTGTGAAAACGACCTTCGGAGCCCCGACGATAAATAACAGTGAAAAAAAAACATAGGCGAAAAAACGAGCCCATGGTTGAGGCTTCTATTTTGAGATCTGACGTGTGTGCCTGGGAGGGCCATGGCCAAGTTATTTTTCCTCTACCAGGCAGGGCCTGTTCCTACACGATTTCCTTATGAGATATGTGTTTGTTTCTTTGCGCTCCCTAGCTTTGAACTCAAACGTAGTCCATATACACTATTTTTATAGTTGTGGTGGACTGAAGTTTGCCTGTCGGTTAGGTTTCCCCTATTAACAGTGTCCTTCGCCATCAGGCAAACCCACTCCGACTTCAGAGGTACTTGTAACTTACGTCCCCAAGTTAAGGACGACAGGTCAACATTTTAGTCCAGCTGTCTGGTGTAGGGGATGAACCGCTTACCTCGGCATCACCACACCGGATGTTTAAGAACACGCGTTCTTACCCATTCGGCCATGCGGATCTGCGTTATGAGATATGAAATGGGTGGAATCGCGGCATAGCTGTAACAATGCAATGCGTAAATTTACAAACACGATGAGTGGAATCGGCCAGCTTTAAAAGAACATAATCACAAGTTGAAAAACAAAAACAAAACGATTCGGATAGATAGCCTTCGTCAGCACATATTTAAAAAAAAAAAAAACGACATCGATGCAGCTAAATTTTAAAGTACTATAAAAAGTTACTAAGCTGAGGACCTGACGACATCGAATCATACATAGGAACCGAAAATACAACTGCAGGAAAATTCAGAGTGTGTGTGTGTGTGAGTGTGTGTGTGTTGTGTATTCGTGTGTGTGTTTGTGTGTATGTTTGTGTGTGTGTGTGTCTTTTTGGGTGTGTGTGTGTGTGAGAGAGAGAGAGAGAGAGAGAGAGAGAGAGAGAGAGAGAGAGAGAGAGAGAGAGAGAGAGAGAGAGAGAGAGAGAGAGAGAGAGAGAGAGAGCTGATGAAGACTTTTTAGCCGCAAAGTCAAATTTGTCGCTTATAATTGTGTTCTAGTAAGCTCACCAATTTCATTGTCCGTTTTTGTTGACTGATGTGACTTACCGAACATCCAGTGGAGATAGTTCAGCTGCAGGCGTTTGTAACTGTCGTGGCAATAGAAAGTAAAATACAAATAAAAGACCCCTGTCTTAAACAAACGGAGCCAGGCCCATATCGGAATCGGCGATGATGTGTTCAGTATCTCACCGGCCGACATTGGCGTATGTGTAGACAGGACTTTATATGTGTAGATAGGATTTTATATGTGTAGGTAGTATTTTATATGTGTAGATAGGATTTTATATGTGCAGATCCTAGAAACTGCACAGTCTTCTTCGTCTATTTCTAGCTCTCAAACGGAGCGCCGAGTCCCACGATCCCGTTCATTAGAAACAATGAGCGAACCGGTAGGGAAACATCCCATGTGTGGAGAACACTGGCCCAGCTGGCCCAAGGAGAAACCCCATGATGAAGCCTGTCATTCTGTTATATAAATAACATTTTAAGTTACGTATTGTGTTCTATTTGTATGTTGATGTAAAATTACATTATTGTTTATACCACCATAATTTCACAATAATATCTAGTATATGTGAAGGTCATTGTTCTCTTACACGAGGTTACAGCTATCTCATGCTACCAAACTATCCAATCATATTTTCATCTAATGATAATTGAGACGAGACCACGAGGACGTCCAAGAAGAAAATGGATTGACGACATCAGAGACATTGTTCAACCACACGGAATGACACTATCCAGTGCCGCCCACCGGGCGCTGGAACGCAAATTATTCCTCCCCACGACGCTTGACGGCAGAAGTGGAAGATGATGATGATGATGATGATGATGATGATAATTGAGAGCTGATAGTATTGTGAATATCTATATAGCAAATAAACATAGTGGTAGTTTGCTAAACTCATAGTTCTATCTTAACATTTTCAAGTGTATGTGTTTGTGTATGTCTACAGTTTTACTTACATTACTTGGTGGGGTGTCATTATATTAACTAGGTGTGGGAGATTGTCAGTGAGATCATCTGTTCTGACAAGTTGTTCTTGCTTATACGTAATTCTTGGCATCTAACCTCCTCCTTCCCACTCCTTGCGGATACCAAGACCAGCTACTTTTACCTTTTTTATAAGGCATTTCAGCTGTGCATTTATGCATTTATGTATCTTAAATCAACCTAAAGAGACATTTGTCCCGAATTTATTCACTTGGATTGAGAGCGCCGAGGATTGAACCCGCACAAACTGCAACGCCAGTGTGAGCACTAACTCAATTTAGTACAAAACTGGGATTGCTCGCCTGGTATAGAATCAAGGGTCAACTCAATTTCTGACAGCTGTAACAATATCCGACTTCTTAGAATCAAGGGTCAACTCAATTTCTGACAGCAGTAACAATATCCGACTTCTTAGACAGTTGAACACTGCGCCGTGATCTGCAGAGAAATAACATGAAATCACTGCTGAATGTTCATCAACGGAGAATTTGTTAAAACATTCATTGCAGAATCTGAAATAAGTATTGAGAGTATGTAATGATATTTTACATTCTCGTTGAGATTAATGTAATGACATTTGACATTATCGTTCAGAATAAAGTAATAACATTTGTGTGACTCATTAGATTAATGTAATGACATTTGACGTTATCGTTCAGAATAAAGTAATAACATTTGACATATCGTTGAAAATAATGTAATGATATTTGAATATATCGTTGAGATTAATGAAATGACATCTGGCTTGACGTTAAGAGTAATGTAATGACATTTGACTTATTGTTAAGATTAATTAAATGACATTTGACATTATCGTTGAGATAATTGTAATGCCATCTGGCATTATCGTTGAGATTAATGTACTGATATCTGACAATATTGTTGAGATTAATTAAATGACATTTGGCATTGTCGTTTAGCATAATGTAATTTTTTTATTTTTTTAATGTTGCATATCCCTTACAGGACATTGCAGCCAATACCAAAATTTTTCGGCTGTTGTTGATGTACTAGGCAAGTTTTTACGTTCAGTAGTTTGCCATTTCTTTCTGAACGACCGGCTCACAACAAACAACTTGAGCCTGGGGAATTAAGGCCGCCTGGCTAGTGCAGACGCCGCGAACTGTGCAAGTTAGGATTTTAGTTTTGCCCCCGACAGAAAAAAATCCACAACTTATCGAGGTTTCGAACCCGGAGGGGAACACGGAGGTATTCGGCCAGCCGCTCCTCTAATTACATCTGACATTATTGACGTGATTAATGTAATGACATTTGACATTATCATTGATAATAGTGTAATGACATCTGACATTAACGTTGAAATTAATGTCATGACATCTGCCATTAACGTTGAGATTAATATAATGACATCTGACATTAATGTGGATATTAATGTCATGAAATCTGACATTCGGACCGAGATTAATATAACCACGTATAACGATAATATAACGATAGTCATGGTTAGGTTTAGTGTTGCCACATCTGAAGTTATAGTGGGATTTCATGTAACGACGATCTTTAGATCTCCTTCTTCGTTCCTCTGTCGAGGGAAATGAGTCACACGTAGTTTATGCACCTCCCAGGTCAGTGTGTCCCACTTCGGCTTGTATCTGTGTCAGGTTGGCTTCCTCCAGACAGATTCCACCCGTGGTACCGGGCTCTGTCTACCCGTGGTATCTTGCTCTGTATACCCGTGGTACCGGGCTCTGTCTACCCGTGGTATCTCGCTCTGTCTACCTGTGGTACCGGGCTCTGTCTACCCGTGGTACCGGGCTCTGTCTACCCGTGGCACCCGGCTCTGTCTACCCGTGGTACCTGGCTCTGTCTACCCGTGGTACCTGGCTCTGTCTACCCGTGGTATCTTGCTCTGTCTACCCGTGGCACACGGCTCTGTCTACCCGTGGTACCTGGCTCTGTCTACCCGTGGTATCTTGCTCTGTCTACCCGTGGTACCTGGCTCTGTCTACCCGTGGTACCGGGCTCTGTCTACCCGTGGCACCAGGCTCTGTCTACCCGTGGTACCTGGCTCTGTCTACCCGTGGTACCTGGCTCTGTCTACCCGTGGTATCTTGCTCTGTCTACCCGTGGCACACGGCTCTGTCTACCCGTGGTACCTGGCTCTGTCTACCCGTGGTACCTGGCTCTGTCTACCCGTGGTACCTGGCTCTGTCTACCCGTGGTACCTGGCTCTGTCTACCCGTGGCATCCGGCTCTATCTACCCGTGGTACCTGGCTCTGTCTACCCGTGGTACCTGGCTCTGTCTACCCGTGGTACCTGGCTCTGTCTACCCGTGGTACCTGGCTCTGTCTACCCGTGGTACCTGGCTCTGTCTACCCGTGGCACACGGCTCTGTCTACCCGTGGTACCTGGCTCTGTCTACCCGTGGCACACGGCTCTGTCTACCCGTGGTACCGGGCTCTGTCTACCCGTGGTACCTGGCTCTGTCTACCCGTGGCACACGGCTCTGTCTACCCGTGGTACCTGGCTCTGTCTACCCGTGGCACCCGGCTCTGTCTACCCGTGGTACCTGGCTCTGTCTACCCGTGGTACCCGGCTCTGTCTACCCGTGGTACCTGGCTCTGTCTACCCGTGGTACCTGGCTCTGTCTACCCGTGGTACCTGGCTCTGTCTACCCGTGGTACCTGGCTCTGTCTACCCGTGGTACCTGGCTCTGTCTACCCGTGGTACCTGGCTCTGCCTACCCGTGGTACCTGGCTCTGTCTACCCGTGGTACCTGGCTCTGTCTACCCGTGGTACCCGGCTCTGTCTACCCGTGGTACCTGGCTCTGTCTACCCGTGGTACCTGGCTCTGTCTACCCGTGGTACCGGGCTCTGTCTACCCGTGGTACCCGGCTCTGTCTACCCGTGGTACCTGGCTCTGCCTACCCGTGGTACCCGGCTCTGTCTACCCGTGGTACCTGGCTCTGTCTACCCGTGGCACCCGGCTCTGTCTACCCGTGGTACCTGGCTCTGTCTACCCGTGGTACCTGGCTCTGTCTACCCGTGGTACCTGGCTCTGTCTACCCGTGGTACCTGGCTCTGTCTACCCGTGGTACCTGGCTCTGTCTACCCGTGGTACCTGGCTCTGTCTACCCGTGGCACCCGGCTCTGTCTACCCGTGGTACCTGGCTCTGTCTACCCGTGGTACCTGGCTCTGTCTACCCGTAGTACCCGGCTCTGTCTACCCGTGGTACCTGGCTCTGTCTACCCGTGGTACCTGGCTCTGTCTACCCGTGGTACCTGGCTCTGTCTACCCGTGGCACCCGGCTCTGTCTACCCGTGGTACCTGGCTCTGTCTACCCGTGGTACCGGGCTCTATCTACCCGTGGTATCTTGCTCTGTCTACCCGTGGTACCGGGCTCTGTCTACCCGTGGTACCGGGCTCTGTCTACCCGTGGTACCGGGCTCTGTCTACCCATGGTACCGGGCTCTGTCTACCCGTGGTACTGGGCTCTGTCTACCCGTGGTACCGGGCTCTGTCTACCCGTGGTACTGGTCTACCGTGGTACCGGGTTCTGTCTACCCGTGGTACTGGTCTACCCGTGGTACCGGGCTCTGTCTACCCGTGGTACTGGTCTACCCATGGTACCGGGCTCTGTCTACCCGTGGTACCGGGCTCTGTCTACCCGTGGTACTGGTCTACCCATGGTACCGGGCTCTGTCTACCCGTGGTATCTAGCTCTATCTACCCGTGGTACCGGGCTCTATCTACCCGTGGTATCTTGCTCTGTCTACCCGTGGCACCGGGCTTTGTCTACCCGTGGTACCGGGCTCTGTCTACCCGTGGTATCTTGCTCTGTCTACCCGTGGTACCGGGCTCTCTCTACCCGTGGTACCGGGTTCTGTCTACCCGTGATACCGGGCTCTGTCTACCCGTGGTGCCGGGCTCTGTCTACCCGTGATACCTGGCTCTGTCTACCCGTGGTACCTGGCTCTGTCTACCCATGGTACCGGGCTCTGTCTACCCGAGGTACCGGGTTCTGTCTACCCGTGATACCGGGCTCTGTGTACCCGTGGTACCGGGCTCTGCCTACCCGTGATACCAGGCTCTGTCTACCCGTGGTACCGGGCTCTGTCTACCCATGGTACCGGGCTCTGTCTACCCGTGGTACCGGGCTCTGTCTACCCGTGGTACCGGGCTCTGTCTACCCGTGTTACTGGGCTCTGTCTACCCGTGGTATTTTGCTCTGTCTACCCGTGGCACCAGGCTCTGTCTACCCATGGGTTGCCAACGAAGTGACTATCTCTGAGGTGCCTTAGAACATGTTTTTTGATGAGAATGAGTCAACGTCATAACTATAACGGACTAGGTTAATGTAACGAGATCTACGATCAGAGAAGTTAAAGCTTAAAGCCACATAGTTTCTATGGACGTTTGCACAGTAGTGCTTATACACCCTGTTCGCCACGTGTCATAATTTGGAGGTCACTTCCGCTTGGCTGTGAAAGACCGTTTTAGCTGGGAACAAATAACTGAGACAGTCAGATTTCAGGAAATAACTCAGATAGTCAGATTTTAGGAAATACCTGGGATAAACAAATTTCAGGAAATAACTGGGAAAGACGTGTTTTGGGAAATAACTGATGCAAGAAGTCAACGCAACACTTATCTAGCTCAAACAGAGTTAAACAATGAGCGTTTCTCAGTGGGTTAAAGTGCCATTGGCTGCTTGTGAAGGCATTAAGTCATACATATAATAGTTGGACTAAAATGTTGACCTATCGTTCTTGACTTGGGGATGTAAATTACAAGTACCCCTGAAGTCGGAGTGGGTTCGCCTGATGGCGAGGGACACTGGTAATAGGGACAGCTAATTCACACACAAAATTCAGTCCAGCACTACTGGAAGTAGTGTGTATGGACTATGCTTGAGTTCAAAGCGAGCGAGCGCAAGAAAAAAAAATAACAACTATAACTATAACTATAACTATAACTATAACTATAACCATAACTATAACTATAACTACAACTATAACTATAACTATAACTATAACCATAACTATAACTATAACTATAACTATAACCATAACTATAACTATAACTATAACCATAACTATAACTATAACTATAACTATAACTACAACTATAACTATAACTATAACTATAACCATAACTATAACTATAACTATAACTATAACTATAACCATAACTATAACTATAACTACAACTATAACTATAACTATAACTATAACTATAACCATAACTATAACTATAACTATAACTATAACCATAACTATAACTATAACTATAACTATAACTATAACCATAACCATAACTATAACTATAACTATAACTATAACTATAACCATAACTATAACTACAACTATAACTATAACTATAACTATAACTATAACTATAACTATAACCATAACTATAACTATAACTATAACTATAACTATAACTATAACTATAACTATAACTACAACTATAACTATAACTATAACTATAACTATAACTATAACTATAACTATAACCATAACTATAACTATAACTATAACCATAACTATAACTATAACTATAACTATAACTATAACTACAACTATAACTATAACTATAACTACAACTATAACTATAACTATAACTATAACTATAACTACAACTACAACTATAACTATAACTATAACTATAACTACAACTATAACTATAACTATAACTATAACTATAACTATAACTATAACTACAACTATAACTACAACTATAACTATAACTATAACTATAACTATAACTGATAGGTTGCTTGCTTGCTTGTGTTCGTTGGCTTGAGCTCCAACGCGAAGTCCTGTATGTCGGATGAAGGCATCCTGTTGTCCAACATCAGTGTGATGTCATACAGGACCTGAGGTTTGCGTGAGTATCCGTTGTCCCATGTCTGGCTTATTGTCTGATTAGGTTAATGTAGCAATGTTTTTTTTAAATGTTAAAGTCATAACTGAAACTGAGTAAGATATGTAACAAAGTCTGCAATAAAAGGAGTTAAAGTCATAAATATAACTGATTCTGTCACGATAATTTATGTTGTCGTAGTCTGGTCTGTGGTTTGTTGTTTCTTTCCTTGAAATTCTCATTGTTATTGTTATTGTAGTAGTCTTGCCTCTCTAAAGCTCTGAGATGAAGAGGGCTGCTCGCTAATGTAGCCATGTCTGGGATAACAGGAGTTAAAAGTCATTACTTAACTGATGAGGTTAATGTACAAATTACTGGGACTGAGAAAGTTAACGTCACAATTATAACTGTTGAGGTCAATACATCATGGCTGGAACAAGAACAGGGTCATAACTGTAACGGTAGATTTATGTACGATCAGTAGTACAATAAACGCGACAAGAAAACCTCCAGGGAACTGAGAAACTGGTTAGAAAAAATAATTTGCTGTAACGACCTGGAGACGTTGACACAGATTACCTGACATGTAACAGATAGGAGGCCATCTATCGTTTTTGTGTGTCCTCAACTGGGTTAGAGATTAATGTCGAGTGGTGCAATGAAGTGTTTTCAGGTCCGATGATTTCACTCCGTCTGTCCTCTCATGCGACCTAGTTCACCCGTCCTGACTGCCTCTGTCCCAGTTTTCTGTCAGTTTTTCGTTGACTCCGTTATTGGCAATCACCCAATCTATGTTCTCGTGTGTAACTACTACTACAGCTCCAACTGTTCCTTCTGTCGGTGTTAACTACCGGCAAGAGCTTCCACATCTTGTACGATAAAGCCTTGTCAATGTTCGTGTATGACGCTGATGTCTGGCCAGATAACGAATCTGTTTGAATGTTCACAACTGGCTTCTTGCGCCTGACGCCGTTGGCTTGCTGTTAATTCAACTGTTGGGACGCAGAGGTGTTTCCAAGGCACCAGGGCCGGGTTATATACTGGCCAAGACCTATTGACGCGTCCTCGTCGAGCGTCCTGGGCAACAGGTCCCTTCGGGGTCCTGGCTAAGGTCAGTAGGATCGCCGATTCCTCCGAAGTCGGAGAGTGTCTGCCTGTAAGGCGAGGAACCACCAGTCTGCACACCAATAACCCAGACATGGGACAACGGATACTCACGCAAACCTCAAGTCCTGTATGACATCACACTGATGTTGGACAACAGGATGCCTTCATCCGACATACAGGACTTCGCGTTGGAGCTCAAGCGAACGAACACAAGCAAGCAAGCAAGCATTCAGCTGTTGTTGTTTCTCGCCAGTGTTGTCATGATAGGTTCTCTTTGTCTCGTTTTATTTTACATAACTAATGCTCTCGTACGTCGCCCCCCCCCCCCCCCCACACTCACACACACAGATATATATATATATCACCTCATCTCATCTCATCACGTTCCTCTTGTACCTTGCGGTGTCGAGGTGAAGTATAAACATCGGGAGAGTGCCCGCTTATGGGCTTCATGTATCGATATTCCAATGGACTCTGCTATTCCCTCCGTCCAACGTTTACGTGGTCGGCCTCTTCCTCTGTTTCCATCTGGTCTGTACATCATTGCTTGTTGTGGTATGCTGTTGAATGGTAACCTACTTGCATGGCCAAACCATTTGACTTGCTGCTTTCTAATAAAATCAAATGCTGCTATAACACCCACTTTAGTCCTCATTTCTTCATTTCTGATCTTATCTCTTCTTGATACGTTGAGTATTCTTCTCAGGAATCTCATTTCTGTTGTGATTTTTCTTTTCTCTTTTTCTGTCATTGTCCAGGTTTGGTATTGGTAGCATAGAGTTGGTAGGAAGATTGTGTTGTAAAGTGCTTTCTTAGTAGTTATTGATATATGTTTCTTCTTTAGTATTGGTGAGTAGTATAGGTTGGCGCCCAGACCCCACTTTCAGCCTCGCTGTTAAGGCGGAAAGGGTTTATGAAGGAAATATGGGTAAAATTTGTCGACTCGGTTCCAGAACCTGGAGGCATGATTTATGAAGGAAATATTTTTGGGCGGGGGAAATTTTTTTCGGCGTGCCTCGTGGGAACGGGTTTTTTGACGCTGCCTGGTGGGGTGTAAAAGTAATTAAGGTAAATGTTTAGTTGGTTCTGGAAAGCGAAGGAGGAAAGTTATTTTGGTTACGTCTATTAGTATGGGTAGTGATAAACACGGGTGTGATGGGTCGTGGTTTCGGATATATGGTGGTGGCGTAGACATAATGTGTCTGTGTAGTGATAAACAAGGGTGTGATGGGTATATGGTGGTTACGTATATGAATGTGTATGCGTGGTGTAGTGATGTATAAACAAGGGTGTGATGGATCGTGGTTTCTACTCATGGGTATATGGTGATGGCGTATATGAATGTATTAGTATGTGTGGTGTAGTGATGTATAAACAAGGATGTGATGGGTCGTGGTATCTACTCATGGGTTGGGTATATGGTGGTTACGTATATGAATGTATTAGTATGCGTGGTGTAGTGATGTATACACAAGGGTGTGATAGGTATATGGTGATGGCGTAGACATAATGTGTCTGTTCTTGGTGATGTATAAACAAGGGTGTGATGGGTTGTGGTTATACTCGATGAAGTAAGAGATGGTTACTATCATCTGAACAGTGTGATAGTAGTGAAGGTAAAGGGTGGTATATTCACCGATTACAAAGGAAATCTTATAAAGTTATAATGGGTATGGTGGTAAGGGGTATTAGTGGTCAAGTAGGAGTGATATAGGGGTGGTCATAAATATAATAAGAGGTGGTCGCAATTACACACTGGTCAACCAGTGGTGTGGTCAAGTAAGGGTCAAGTAGTCAAGTAAGGAAACTTTAGGGAAAAGTGATTGTAATGATATGGTGGTGATTAAAGAGTGGTAAATTAGTGGTCAAGCAGTGGTCAAGTGGTCAAGTAAGGAAAATTTTAGGGAAAATTGGTCGTAGTGACATGGTAATGTTTAAATTAGTGGTAAATTAGTGGTCAAGTAGTGGTCAAGTAGTGGTCAAGCGGTGGATAAGTGATGAAAATTTTAGGGAAATTTTAGGGAAAAGTGATTGTAATGAGATGGTGATGATTAAAGAGTGGTAAATTAGTGGTCAAGTAGCGGTCAAGCAGTGGTCAAGTGAATAAATTTTAGCGGAAAGCAGTTGTAGCGACATGGTGATGGTTAAAGGGTGGTAAATTAGTGGTCAAGTAGTGGTCAAGTAGTGGTCAAGCAGTGGTCAAGCAGTGGTCAAGTGGTCGAGTGACCACTTAAATTGTAGAGGACGATGTGCCTAAGATTATGGTAGTGATTAAAGTGATCGATGACGTTGTCAAGCAGTAGTCAAGTAGTCAAGTGACCACTTAAATTGTAGGGGAAAGTACGTATAGTGCAATGGTGTTGGGTAAAGTGAGGAAGAATCAATAGTAGTGATAATACTACTACGAATATTAGCGACAAGCACAAAGACAACCAAGTACATACTTGATACACACAAATACAAAGACAACGAAACACACACACGTACACATACAGATACAAAGGCAACCATACCATTACTACTGGTACCACAACAAGTACACACCCATAATCAAAGACACAAATACACACACACACACATACAAACACAAAGGCAACCATACACAGACAACCCATACCATTACTACTGTCATCACAAGTACACACACGTGTACACACATACAAGCACAAAGTCAACCGCACACACCCATACACAAGAACACTCAAAGACAAATACAAAGACAACCATACACAGACACACCCATCGCCTAGGATTACTACTGTCATCACAACTATACTCAAGTACAGACACACCCATCGCCTAGCATTACTACTGTCATCACAACTATATACAACCACGTACAGACACGCGTACAACAACAAGGACAGACACAAAACACATACAGACACCCATACACATTTGATACACTTGTACACACAGACACATTTGTACACACACACACACATACACACATACAGATACAGAAGTACAGACAAACCATACCATTACTACTGTCACAACAACAGCTATACACAAGTACACACCCATAATCAATTACACAAATACACACCTACAACCACAAAGACACCCAAGTACACACCCATACCATTACTACTGGCATCACAACTATACACACTTGATACATTTGTACATACAGATCTACAAGCACAAAGACACACCTATACCATTACTACTGGTACCTCAGTCAGTACAGATACACTTACCCATAAGACTAAACTATACAAACCACATACCCCCTTTTGGTAAAGAACGCGGATGTCCGAGACTACGGCATCAACCCCATATGCAAAAGTCATTAAGTATGAGTCATCGGTGTGTAGGGAAGCAGGCGTGAGAATAGCTTGTCTAACTGCCACGTCAGCTATGTAGGGTGCAGACCCAGTGTATAAAATAGAAGGCGTCTCTTGTGAGCTCAGTACTAGTTCACGGGCTGACTTGGCTATCTACAGAGTTATTTTTAAATCAGGCTGGTGTGAGCAGTGTTCGTGTCGTCGGCAGATATTGTTCACGTGCTGACTTGGGTACATCGGTGAAACAGGTTGGTGTGAGCCTTATTCGTGTAGTAACCAGATATATTTCACATAGTGACTTGGCTACAGCAGTGAAACTTGGTGTGAGCCTTATTCGTGTCGTCGGCAGCTGATAAAACAGTGAAATATTGTATACACCAGAACTTTTTGGTGTTGTAAGAAAGGGAAAAAAAAAACAGTTTATCAATATGGCCACCAGATCTACTTTCACGTGTTCAGTGTGCGACAAAGACTTCCGTGATGCGAATAATCTTAATCGTCACATTCGGACCATTCACGGTACGAAACCACACTTATGTCATATCTGTGGACAACGTTTCAACAGAAAAGACAATCTACAACAACACAAACGAATACATCATCACCGGTCTATGGATACATCAGAACCAGAGACAACTACCTCTTCATCATCAGAGACAACACCACCAAATGAAACCAATATAACTAACAGTCAGATACAACCAGACGAGAATATTCTTGAACAACTGGTAGAAGATGAAGTGAGCATCTTAGCAACCGGAGAACCAGAGACACTACACATCCTTCCATCGGATATTCAACAAATATATAGAGAAAATTGGGAAGCTATCAGGACACATCACAAGATTAACAAGTATTTATCGACATACACCTTCTTTATTAGCCCGGAGATACAATACCCTATCAAATGGACAGATACGTTGTATAAGATTTTCAATGCTCAAATTAGTCGCTTTAAGATCAACTTTAGCTTTCATCTAGTGTTACGACATAGAGAAACACAAGAGCTTAGATTCTATCATGCATCATTTAACAATTCTTCTGTTTTAGAGTTTCCAGCGCTAATACATAACAGACACGACTTTGACGCCTTCCTTACAACAGTACACGAACATGACATTCATTCCTATGCCATCCAACAACGTGCAGACACCAAATATACACTAGAGACAGTAGCTGGCATATGTTTTTACCTCTTTCATATGCCCGAGTTCCCGATAGTTTGATGTCTAGGTCATCCCCCAACTACATTGTTTTATATTTTTGTCACTAAGCATGTATGTCATTGATGTTTTTCTTATATCACTAAACTATTTTCATGAATAATACATTCTTTGATATATTGAAACCAAGATTTTTGTTGATTTTCTTTAGTGGTTTGTGGTCATGACGTTGTCTTTTTTCTTGATGGAACAGAGCTTACATTACCAGACATGCACAAAGTCTTAGAAGAAGTTATGACAAATACAGAAATATTTCAGTCAAATGTATAAAAAGTAGGAGTTAACCAAGTATGAAAAGACCAAAATAAGAAATATCTCAACCACACTTATAAAAAATAATCAATCGAAAAGAAAAAAATTGTTCTTCCAGAAACCTACTCGTGGCACCCAGCCAGCTTTAGATGTACCAGAGACAACCTTTGCTTGGTGTGATGATTCGTCTTCAGATGAAGATATTGACCTTTTGGCTAGTAGTCATGCCCCAGAGTCTCTCAAGAAAATTAATGTGTTGTGGAACGAAAACTATCCTACTGTCGGTGTCCGAAGGTGTTCGTCATCAACGAATAAGGTGTGTATGGGTAGTAATGATCATAGTTCACATGTGTATTTTTGTAAACATGTCTAATACAGAAGACCTAGCTGCTATACATGTTTTCTATGTACATCTCTCTATACTACAAATCATCAGTGACTATACCTTTACCTTTTCTCAAGACGTGACCAATAGAATGTCGACAGTCTGTTTTTTGATGCCTTTTTACCACTTCTCATCATGAATTTTTTCTTTAGTGAAGTAGTATGTGTGGCCGTCTTGTAAGTTTCAATGTGTTTTATTTACCCTCCACAGGTTAATTTTGCACCAGAACCTCACTTCGTGACAGTCCATACTGTTGGCACCGAAGAACGCCATGGTAACTGGCACCATGTAATCAGAGAACGTGAGCATTTTGAAAGGCGTGTACAAGACTTGAAAAAAAAAATTGAATCCAGTTCTGAAGGACAAGCAAAGAAGAAAAGTCATCGAACAAAGGACAGCAGTGAAGAAGGCAGATATAGTCTAATTACCATGTTTCTCTCTGCCATATTAAAACAGTTATAAACAGAAATAAACTAGTATATGTTTCCTTAATATCGTTATGTTTTGAGTTCTAGTAGTACTTGTTGGGTGGTTCATCTGATATGGTTTAAGTTTTAGTTTGTGAATTGTTTTGTATGATATGTTCTTGTTGTCTTGGTGTATCTCATACGTATTCTTTAATAGATCCTGTGTGAGTGTAGATTCTACGAGTCACAATTCTGGACTGGTGTAATGGTTTTCACTAACAACTGACAAGAGGGTGTTTTTGTGAAACGGGGACTTCGACACCAGTGATATGATAGTAGTAGGGGCTTTAAATCCAATGTCTGACAATGTGTAAGTATGCGTTTCCTTAATATCGTTATGTTTTGAGTTCTAGTAGTACTTGTTGGGTGGTTCATCTGATATGGTTTAAGTTTTAGTTCTAAGTCTGGTTTGTGAGTTGTTTTGTCTGATATGTTCTTGGTGTCTTTGTGTATCTCATTACGTATTCTTTAATAGATCCCCAAATTTGGGAAATTTCATGTAAAGTATATGTTAGAATAAGATGTGATATACCAAGTTGAAGCTGTCAGCCATGGGAAATGGCTCTTTTGGAATACTCGGATGAACTATCCCGATGGACTCACAGATTACATGGCCATACATGTTGTTAACTGTCATGGGTGTTTCAATGGAGCACGTGTACAATGGAGGTTTGAAGTTCTTGGTGATGTGACCACTTTGTATTAGAAAGAAACCAAGAGTGTGGAGAGATGAGTGATGTATAAGGGTTTCTGTACCAGATACGGTGAAGGCCTTCGGTAACGTAAAACAAGGAAAGTGGTGCTGATTATGTATTGTGAAATGTCTTTTCAGATAAAACTTCAAGACACATTTGACTACAGAAGTTACATTTTTTTCTTAGTTTTGTGGACTTACTTTTTCCATAGCTATTTCTGTACTTGCCCTTTTCCCTTTTGGTGACTTATTTATAAGTTTAGTTGAAATATTTCTGTCTTTGGATGATGTTTGGTTATTTTTATAATGTTTGATTTTTGATCAATATTTTAGTTGTAATATTTTTTTTTTTTTTTTTTTTTTTCTAGATTTTTATAAGCTTGGTCGAGACATTTCGTATTTTGGCCTTTTTGCCTTTGGTTAACTCGTACAGTTTATAAGTTCGGATGCGATATTTCATTACTTGGCCAATATTTTTCACCTTTACCTAACAAATTTTCATACATGTTATAAGTTTAAACGAGACATCTATAAGTTTGACCGATACTTTTTCGTATTTGGCCAACAATTTTATTACTTTGGTTCACGTAATTTCCTACTTCGATCGACATGTTTCTTAGTTTGAGTAATATTTACCCCAGTTGGTTAAGACAATTTTCTACCTTTCATAAGTTTGGACGAGATATTTCAGTATTTGACCTACCTTTGTCGCATTTGGGTACCAAAGTTTCGTACTTTTCATAAATTTGGAGGAGTTATTTCTTTACTTGATCAATATTTGTTTTGTTTTTTCACATTTGGTTAACAAAGTTTCCTACATTTTTATAAGTTTCGACGAGGTATTTCGTTACTTGGTCAATATTTTCCTTCTTTTTATAAGTTTGATTGCGATATTTCTGTATTTAGCCGACCTTTTCCCCATTTGGCTGACAAATGTTCCTACTTTTTTATAAGTTTAGTTGAAATATTTATAAGTTTGGTCGATACATTTTCATACTTGCTTAACAAAGATTCGTACTTTTCATAAGTTTGGTAGGGGGTATTTGGTTACTTGGTCAATCTTTTTTTTTTCTCATTTGACTAACAAATTTCCCTACTTTTCATAAGTGTGGACAAGATATATCGTTACGTGGTCAATATTTTTTCTATTTGGCTAACAAACTTTCCTACTTGATTGATATTTTCCCCAATAGGTTAACAAATGTTCGTACTTTTTATAAGTTTGGACGAGATATTTCTGTATTTGACCAATAATTTTAATATTTTGTCTAACATATTTTCTTATTTGACGGTTGAAGTGGTACATAGAAGGTGTACTTTTGTCTGGTTGTGAAGTGTGGCACTGAGCAGGTACACCGAAAAAACATATATTGGTCTTGGAAATGGTTTTCTGGAGAAAGATGTAAAGACACTATCACCACATAGAAAGGACATGGAAGTGTGGCTATCTAATTTGATACGTGATAACGTCGCTGGTTATGACGGCGGACATGTGACATGTCATGTTACGTGCATTGCCTAAGGTTGAATAGGGGCAGTTTGTTGTGTTGATGCCCGGGTGTCCTTTGGTGTAACCGGATAACACTAGGACTACACGGTTATAGAAAAGAGAGAGATGAGAAAAGGTAAAGGTATAGTCACTGATGGTTTGTAGTATAGAGAGATGTACATAGAAAACATGTATAGCAGCTAGGTCTTCTGTATTAGACATGTTTACAAAAATACACATGTGAACTATGATCATTACTACCCATACACACCTTATTCGTTGATGACGAACACCTTCGGACACCGACAGTAGGATAGTTTTCGTTCCACAACACATTAATTTTCTTGAGAGACTCTGGGGCATGACTACTAGCCAAAAGGTCAATATCTTCATCTGAAGACGAATCATCACACCAAGCAAAGGTTGTCTCTGGTACATCTAAAGCTGGCTGGGTGCCATGAGTAGGTTTCTGGCAGAACAATTTTTTTCTTTTCGATTGATTATTTTTTATAAGTGTGGTTGAGATATTTCTTATTTTGGTCTTTTCATACTTGGTTAACTCCTACTTTTTATACATTTGACTGAAATATTTCTGTATTTGTCATAACTTCTTCTAAGACTTTGTGCATGTCTGGTAATGTAAGCTCTGTTCCATCAAGAAAAAAGACAACGTCATGACCACAAACCACTAAAGAAAATCAACAAAAATCTTGGTTTCAATATATCAAAGAATGTATTATTCATGAAAATAGTTTAGTGATATAAGAAAAACATCAATGACATACATGCTTAGTGACAAAAATATAAAACAATGTAGTTGGGGGATGACCTAGACATCAAACTATCGGGAACTCGGGCATATGAAAGAGGTAAAAACATATGCCAGCTACTGTCTCTAGTGTATATTTGGTGTCTGCACGTTGTTGGATGGCATAGGAATGAATGTCATGTTCGTGTACTGTTGTAAGGAAGGCGTCAAAGTCGTGTCTGTTATGTATTAGCGCTGGAAACTCTAAAACAGAAGAATTGTTAAATGATGCATGATAGAATCTAAGCTCTTGTGTTTCTCTATGTCGTAACACTAGATGAAAGCTAAAGTTGATCTTAAAGCGACTAATTTGAGCATTGAAAATCTTATTCAACGTATCTGTCCATTTGATAGGGTATTGTATCTCCGGGCTAATAAAGAAGGTGTATGTCGATAAATACTTGTTAATCTTGTGATGTGTCCTGATAGCTTCCCAATTTTCTCTATATATTTGTTGAATATCCGATGGAAGGATGTGTAGTGTCTCTGGTTCTCCGGTTGCTAAGATGCTCACTTCGTCTTCTACCAGTTGTTCAAGAATATTCTCGTCTGGTTGTATCTGACTGTTAGTTATATTGGTTTCATTTGGTGGTGTTGTCTCTGATGATGAAGAGGTAGTTGTCTCTGGTTCTGATGTATCCATAGACCGGTGATGATGTATTCGTTTGTGTTGTTGTAGATTGTCTTTTCTGTTGAAACGTTGTCCACAGATATGACATAAGTGTGGTTTCGTACCGTGAATGGTCCGAATGTGGCGATTAAGATTATTCGCATCACGGAAGTCTTTGTCGCACACTGAACACGTGAAAGTAGATCTGGTGGCCATATTGATAAACTGTTTTTTTTTTCCCTTTCTTACAACACCAAAAAGTTCTGGTGTATACAATATTTCACTGTTTTATCAGCTGCCGACGACACGAATAAGGCTCACACCAAGTTTCACTGCTGTAGCCAAGTCACTATGTGAAATATATCTGGTTACTACACGAATAAGGCTCACACCAACCTGTTTCACCGATGTACCCAAGTCAGCACGTGAACAATATCTGCCGACGACACTGCTCACACCAGCCTGAAGCACTGCTGTAGATACCCAAGTCAGCCCGTGAACTAGTACTGAGCTCACAAGAGACGCCTTCTAGTTTATACACTGGGTCTGCACACGACCTAGCTGACGTGGCAGTTAGACAAGCTATTCTCACGCCTGCTTCCCACACACCGATGACTCATACTTAATGACTTTTGCACATGGCGGTGATGACGTAGTCTCGGACATCCGCGTTCTTTACATAAAGGGGGTATGTGGTTTGTATAGTTTAGTCTTATGGGTGAGTGTATCTGTACTGGTACCAGTAGTAATGGTATGGGTGTGTCTTTGTGCTTGTAGATCTGTATGTACAAATGTATCAAGTGTGTATAGTTGTGATGCCAGTAGTAATGGTATGGGTGTGTACTTGGGTGTCTTTGTGGTTGTAGGTGTGTATTTGTGTAATTGATTATGGGTTTGTACTTGTGTATAGCTGTTGTTGTGACAGTAGTAATGGTATGGTTTGTCTGTACTTCTGTATCTGTATGTGTGTATGTGTGTGTGTGTACAAATGTGTCTGTGTGTACAAGTGTATCAAATGTGTATGGGTGTCTGTATGTGTTTTGTGTCTGTCCTTGTTGTTGTACGCGTGTCTGTACGTGGTTGTATATAGTTGTGATGACAGTAGTAATGCTAGGCGATGGGTGTGTCTGTACTTGAGTATAGTTGTGATGACAGTAGTAATCCTAGGCGATGGGTGTGTCTGTGTATGGTTGTCTTTGTATTTGTCTTTGAGTGTTCTTGTGTATGGGTGTGTGCGGTTGACTTTGTGCTTGTATGTGTGTACACGTGTGTGTACTTGTGATGACAGTAGTAATGGTATGGGTTGTCTGTGTATGGTTGCCTTTGTGTTTGTATGTGTGTGTGTGTGTGTATTTGTGTCTTTGATTATGGGTGTGTACTTGTTGTGGTACCAGTAGTAATGGTATGGTTGCCTTTGTATCTGTATGTGTACGTGTGTGTGTTTCGTTGTCTTTGTATTTGTGTGTATCAAGTATGTACTTGGTTGTCTTTGTGCTTGTCGCTAATATTCGTAGTAGTATTATCACTACTATTGATTCTTCCTCACTTTACCCAACACCATTGCACTATACGTACTTTCCCCTACAATTTAAGTGGTCACTTGACTACTTAACCACTGCTTGACCACTGCTTGACCACGTCATCGATCACTTTAATCACTACCATAATCTTAGGCACATCGTCCTCTACAATTTAAGTGGTCACTCGACCACTTGACCACTGTTTGACCACTGCTTGACCACTACTTGACCACTACTTGACCACTAATTTACCACCCTTTAACCATCACCATGTCGCTACAACTGCTTTCCGCTAAAATTTATTCACTTGACCACTGCTTGACCGCTACTTGACCACTAATTTACCACTCTTTAATCATCACCATCTCATTACAATCACTTTTCCCTAAAATTTCCCTAACATTTTCACCACTTAACCACCGCTTGACCACTACTTGACCACTACTTGACCACTAATTTACCACCAATTTAAACATTACCATGTCACTACGACCAATTTTCCCTAAAATTTTCCTTACTTGACCACTTGACCACTGCTTGACCACTAATTTACCACTCTTTAATCATCATCATCTCATTACAATCACTTTTCCCTAAAATTTCCTTACTTGACTACTTGACCCTTACTTGACCACTTGACCACTGGTTGACCAGTGTGTAATTGCGACCACCTCTTATTATATTTATGACCACCCCTATATCACTCCTACTTGACCACTAATACCCCTTACCACCATACCCATTATAACTTTATAAGATTTCCTTTGTAATCGGTGAATATACCACCCTTTACCTTCACTACTATCACACTGTTCAGATGATAGTAACCATCTCTTACTTCATCGAGTATAACCACAACCCATCACACCCTTGTTTATACATCACCAAGAACAGACACATTATGTCTACGCCATCACCATATACCTATCACACCCTTGTGTATACATCACTACACCACGCATACTAATACATTCATATACGTAACCACCATATACCCAACCCATGAGTAGATACCACGACCCATCACATCCTTGTTTATACATCACTACACCACACATACTAATACATTCATATACGCCATCACCATATACCCATGAGTAGAAACCACGATCCATCACACCCTTGTTTATACATCACTACACCACGCATACACATTCATATACGTAACCACCATATACCCATCACACCCTTGTTTATCACTACACCACGCATACACATTATGTCTACGCCACCACCATATATCCGAAACCACGACCCATCACACCCGTGTTTATCACTACCCATACTAATAGACGTAACCAAAATAACTTTCCCCCTTCGCTTTCCAGAACCAACTAAACATTTACCTTAATTACTTTTACACCGACCAGGCAGCGCCAAAAATTTCGTTCCCACGAAAAAAAACCATCAAAAATTTCCCCCGCCCAAAAATATTTCCTTCATAAATCATGCCTCCAGATTCTCGAGCCGAGTCGACAATTTTACCCATATTTCCTTCATAAACCCTTTCAGCCTGAACAGCTAGGCTGAAAGTGGGGTCTGGGCGCCAACCTATACTACTTTGGTGTCATTTGTCCAATGAGTTGGTTTGCCTTATTGCATCTATTTTCAATCTCGTCTTCTGATCTGCCATTTGATGATATTATTATTATACTTCCTACTTACTTGAAGCCGGCATCGTGGCTTAGAGGTTATGACTTTTCTCCGTAATCTCGTATACTCTCGTCGGTAACGTGATGACGGTTAGAATCAGCAGTGGTTCGAATCGCATCGGTAACTTACGGGGTATGTGAGCCGGCCGCTCAGAAAGCAATGGCAAACTACTGAGCGTAATCTTGCCAAGAAATCAACATACAGCTGAAAGATGCTGGTGTTGACAACAATGTCCTGTAAAGGATATGCAAAAACAAAACAAAAAACAAAAAAGTTGATTGAAACACTTTACTTGTTTCAAGGGATGTTCGTTTAGGTGAATTGTTGTTGTTTTTTTCTTCTTTAGTTATAGTCATTACCTCTGTTTTGCTTGTGCTAATTTTCATGTTATGTTCCCTACACATTTCGTTTAGACTATTCATGTGGTCTTGTAATTCAGCTTCTGATTTTACTATTAGTGATTGGTCGTCCGCAAACAGGAGTTCTCTAATGGTTAGATGTGCAGATGCTTCTTCTTCTGTGTTCTCGTCATGCGGTATTCTTGCGGTCTCTGTTTGGCTGGTTTCTTTACATATGTTGTCTATATATGTGACAGGTTGGCCCACCTCTCAGATCGTTTTTTTTATTAGATGGGGATAGCCCTCAGTAAACCCCTCTAAGTATCATGTATTCTATTTTATTTGTATCTATATTTTCAAATATTAGATAAAATCGTCTTTGGTTAGTGTATTTATATAAATAAAACTATAGAGAGAGTTAAATACTATTTCTTCTTATAGTTAGAAGTAGATGTAGGGTAGAGTTCGTTTACAAGCCAAGAAATCCAGTCAGACTGAATTTTATATTCAGGTTTGGCTGTGAATAATAATTTGGCCACAGGAAGGGAACTCTCGTGGATGAGAAGTTAACTTCCGGTAGCACCCTAACCTCTGCCATTTTTCTGACAGCAACCTGGAGGGAGCAGGAGCTACTATCGCGTCAATTGGCTAAAATTGAACACCTGTCTGTGTTTAAACATATTTTATTGCTGGCTCTTGTTAAGCCGAAATACCCTCTAAAACATAGAAAGGCCAATGATAGTCTCCACTCCCGATAGGCCAGTCAAAATCTAGTTGCAGGGTGAGTTAATAATAATTTTGTTAAATATTTTTCTGTGTGTCAATCTGCCGGCAAAATCTAAAGGCCATGCCGATCGATAATAGATACTATTAATTAAAACTAGTGTTAGTTAACTAATATTAGAATTAGGAACATGTTTGTGCCATGTGGCTTGCCGACAAGGGTAAAACGCAAAGCTCGTCACATGTGGCATTCAAAACATGGATAAATTACATTACGTGATTCTCTAAATTAGGTATCCGCCTGCGGAAGGACACCTGAGTTAGTCAGTAGACGATTAGAGTTAAGATAATTTAATTATGTGCTTAAACTTCGGAACTAGCGTATTTCTCTAGATAAAATACTTATTAGTTGAAGGAATTAGTTCAGAGAGTGAATAGTTACAATTAATTATTCTTTATTAATCTCTTATCTTGCCCATAGTCAGATTACTACCATGTGGTCCAATATGGCCCACTTAACAAAGTTTAAACCTTGGGGAAATTCTCCAACCCTAATATTGTTCTTGTGTATAGTGAAAATAATCTTAAACCTAGCTAAGAAATCTTCTAGATGATTAATTATGTCGCAATTAATATAAGGAAGACTTGCTAGTAGTACCACTCATAACTCCTTAAGTGAACTTGGGGTGTTTCATTGATTTTAATGGTTCACTCGTGTACATCGTGAAGTTATAGTTGTTGGGTGTGATTTCATTTCATTCTATGGAATTCATCATGTGATGTTAATTCATCGTGTGGAGTGGAGTTTGTGTGTTTCCATACTTGGAAAATGATGGGTGGTGTTTCATCGATTTAATGGTTTGTTAATGTATATGTGACGTCGGAGTTGTGGCGTCTGAGTTTCATTCCATTGAAGTCATCCTATATGTACTGTTAAGTCATTATGTGAAGTGTGGTTCATGTTTCCATGATTAATCATGACTTAGAATATATATTTGGAATGTGGTCTTTGAAGTAGAGCATTGTGATTGTACATGTTTGATCTAAATGTCCACAGAGAGAATAGGATATCATTTGTGTGCTGTTTCCATTAGATCAGTGTGCTGTTGTAGATTTCAGATAAGGAATCAAAATGTGTAAATTGAGATAATACATGCTATTGAAATTTATGAGACAAGATGCCATGCAGGACATGGCCAAAAGAATTTACAATTCTGTCTTGAAGGATTATTCACTCCTTCTCACTGTCATTCACAGAGCCTGCACCCTGATCATCTGTAGCCGTAGTCACGACCGGTGATTGAGCTACGAACCACTCACTTGATGCAGCAGAGAGTGGAGTCCATACCACGATCCAGTCAGCACTGACAGCTTACCATCCAGGAGGCTAAGGATTATCAGATGAGTGGCTACCCACCCGTTTGCCACTGCACAGCAATCACAAAATTTGTCTGCTATCGGCTAGAAGTCTATGATATTATCCTCTAGCTGAACATTATCTTGTAGAAATTTCAGGGATCTGCGTATCTCTTATGTGTCAGTGAGTTCCCAGTGGGGCTCACGTAGTGTTCTTTAGGATTAAGCGTTATGTTATATTTGTAAATTTAACAATTGCGTCTGTCATTATAGAATTAGAATTAGCATCATCAGATTGTGTGACGAGTGAAAGGACTACATCTATACTTTTCATTCTGTCTTATCTCCTGTTGTGTGAGAATACAATAGGAAGTGGGGGCTCATTATTCATCCAGGCACGTTAGCAGGAATAACTTGACATACTGTCTTCGTGTGTTAGTACAGTTAGTCGTCATAACTTTCCGCTTGGCACTGTTTAGAAGTAGTGATCCATTCTGGGACTTTGATAATCATTCTTCTAGAATTGCGAGCCATTTGATCGCTTCTTCAGCAGTGGTTAGATTCTCTATTCGTAGAAGTCTATTTAGTATCTACTTTGATCCAATTCCATCCTAGTAGTATAAGCGACGCGACACTGGTGGCTCGGTCCGTGCATGACAATCCTATAGATTGTTGGGTTCAGTCGAGTATCCAACTTCATAGATATTTCTAACTTTCAGTCACTAAAAAGAGATAGCTACTAATCATACTAGTTTATATATATATATATATATATATATATATATATATATATATATATATATATATATATACTTATAACATAGGATTAACATAAGAATAGATATAAGTTAACATAAGTTAGGGCAAAGGTGAATTGCTGGCAAACGGGTAAGTGTTGTGTCAATGTGTAACATTTTTTATGCTTGTCATTGAAGATAATATTTGTGAATCTTTGCGACAAACACATTCTTGATTAAGTGAGTGAGTTATCCAGGTGTATCAACAGATATCTTATTACATAACTAACATGTCTTCTGAAAAGCCACCTACTAAGGAGGAACTGCGAGAACAAGGAACATTGTTAGGTTATGAGGGTGTAGAGTTGAACAAATATGTAATAGAAGAAGGAAGAGAGTGGCGCCGAGAACAAAGGGACATCATCAAGGAGAGAGAGAAGTAAGAACGGGAGGAAAGAATTAAATTACAAATCCAGATGGCAGAAATTGAATCCAGAGAGAAGATGCGACAAGCTGAATTGGACAACCAGTTGAAACAAGCTGAATTGGACAACCAGTTGAAACAGGTGGA
Organism: Cepaea hortensis; assembly: GCA_963921405.1. NCBI lineage: Eukaryota > Metazoa > Mollusca > Gastropoda > Stylommatophora > Helicidae > Cepaea > Cepaea hortensis. The sequence goes on along the minus strand of OY992894.1, from coordinate 64,445,017 downwards.
ACTGGACAAGGAGTTGAAATTAACTGAGCAGTTAAGACAGCACGAGTTAGAACTGAGGAGATTAGAACTACAAAATCCTGATGCCTCCAGATTTAACAGTGCGAGCTCTCCAACTGACAGTCAAGACATTTCCTCGGGACCACATATTACTCCAGGATCAATGAGTTTTCCACTGGCCCACTTCGACCCGAAGGAGGATCAGATGGATGAATATCTTGACAAATTTGTGTTAATGTGTGAAGACTACAATCTGCCTAAGGATAAATTTAATATTAAACTCTCCCAAGCACTTCGCGGACCGGCGTATGACGTGTTTGCAAAGCTCCCTCCAGGTCTGGAGAAGGACTTTGTTACACTCAAAAATGCTCTCTTGAAACGATATCAGTTAACTTCCAGTGCCTACAGGTTGAAGTTCCGTACAGCCAAACGGTCACAAGGAGAATCATTTCCTCAGTTCGCCTCAAGGTTACACACTTATTTTAACAAGTGGGTAGAACTGAGTGATTTGGATGCTACTTATGACGGGCTGGCGGAACTAATACTTGTTGAGCAATTTAAAGATGTTCTTCCAAAACAGCTACAAACCTTTATTGCAGAGAATGGTGGTGCTCGGCTAGAGGAGGTTATCTCACTAGCCGAACGATATTTAACTGCCCATGGCGAAGTAGCTGCCACGAAATCTAGTAATTCTTCTACTGCTCAAAATGCTCCTGCAACACAGAATAAGGGTTTTCAGCAGAACAACTCTTACGGTAAGGACACCAGAGGGCACACTGGGGGTCCGCACCAAAATCCTGGTTCACAACAAAAAGCACCAGCAACCAATAGTGAATGGGGTAAACCTTACTGCAAGAACTGCAAAAGTAATGATCACCACACAAGCGTGTGCAGAAATAATCCCCCTACCCAGTATGCTGCATATATGATTACGGGGGCGAGTACCCAACAGAACATATGTTCAAATAATGGAACTAGGCCACCCACAGTTGAAACTATTCTGGTTAACGGTAGTCCAGTACTATGTCTCTATGACAGTGGACTCCAGTGTGATGCATTAATAGCTAAGCAGTTAGTGAAACCATCACAGTTAACAAAGCAAACAGTTGTAGTTAAAGGGGCTACCAGGAGCTCTCCAACTATAATAGCTAAGATAGCCAAAGTACATGTGACATCTAAGTATGTCACTGGACTCATTTCAGCTGCAGTGATCGATGATCCGGTATATCCTTTCATGCTTGGTCGTAAGTATGTATATTTAGGAGAACCATCATCACCAATGATAATGGCAGCAGTGGAGACCCGGAGTCAGGTTGCACAGTCACATGAACCTATACTCTCAATCAACCCTCTACCTCGGGAGATTAGGGCTGCACAAAATGAATGTCCGACTTTAGCATCTTGTTTTGGTAAACTGCCAAACAGTAGAAATCCTCCAGCAGCTGGAAATTTCTATTTAAAAGACAAGTTGTTGTACCATAGGGCAGGAACTATGGGTACCGAACACGGGCAACTCGTCGTGCCGAAACAATATCGTAATCAGATATTGCATATGGGACATACCATATCCTTCAGTGGACATATGACTGTAGGAGTTACTACCCAGCGTATTTCTTGTCATTATTTTTGGCCGGGAATGACTGCTGACATACAAAGATACGTCCAGTCTTGTCCGGAGTGTCAACATGGCTCCCCCAAGCAGTGGTCGACTCCTGTTTCCATAGGGGAAGGGTTAGTTTTGAACACTCCTTTTAAGCGAGTAGATATAGACATTATTGGTCCACTGCCCACTTCTAAGAAGAAAAATACTTATATTTTAACTGTAGTAGATACAGGTACAATGTGGGCTGAAGCTACTGTACTGCCCTCCATCAATGCAACTAGGGTAGCAGAGGCTCTCCTAGAAATATTTACCAGAGTAGGATTCCCTATTCTTATTGTAAGTGATAGTGGGTCATCATTGAATGAGAAGTTAAGAGGAGAAATCTCCGACATCTTCAGGATGCACCATATCAACACAGGTTTTAGTCTCACAGATAATAAGCGACTTGTGGTCAAATATACAGGGACTCTCAAATCGATCGTGAACAAGTTAGTCCAGGAGAAACCAGATAGTTGGGACACGTACTTATCAGCAGCAATGTTTGCCTATCGAGAAGTACCACATGTTGCCACCGGTCTCCCACCTGCTACACTATTGTTCGGACGACAAATTAAAGGACCGCTTGAGGCTCTTTTGAGAACCTGGACTGATGAAGGAACAGATGAGAGTGTCGTCAAGTCTTCACAGTATGTAGAGAAACTGAAACAGAAACTGCACACGGGGTGGAAATTAGCTAACTCCACTCTCCGTCGTGCCAGAAAGAAACAGGCTTCCTTCTATATTAAACCTATTAGAAACCAGTCTCTAGAGGTATGAGATAAAGTGCTAGTCTTATTAACCAAAGGGGATAATAAGTTAGAAATTGCTTGGCAAGGACCATTCATCATTAAAGAGAAGGTGTCCAGCAACAAGTACTCTGTTTCTATTCGCGGGAAAACTACAGTCTTCCCCGTGAATTTACTCAAAAGACATTTTGAGAACAACACGAACCCACCAGTTCATATTATGACTCTGGTTGTGGTTAATAATGGATCCAAAGGGGATCAATCCAGATGGGAAGACAACCCCGACAGATGTGAGGAAGATGACGCGGCTGAACACGATCCCAACTTAGAGATGTCTAAAGGGAAAGTAAGGACGACGCGCATGAAGTATAGGGATCAAGACCAATTGGGTCGAAGGAGAGATGTTGGAATTGTAGGACCTTTATCAGTGACAGACGAGGGACAACCCGACCAACGACAGCAAAGTTTCCAGAGAAGATTTCCATGGAAGCGACATCAAGGGAGGAGGTTTCTTAGAAGGTGTCTTAGAAACGAAGAGTCTGAGAATTTTGATTAGACATTGTTCTACTGGGGAAGAGGGGGACCTGTCCAAATGACCCATAAACGTCAGAGTAAGGGCTGACAAAACTATATGAGAGTTCGGGCTGGAGAAAAAGTTGTTTCTCCAACTTTTTTTGAACGGTGGGCATTTGTGACAGGTTGACCCACCTCTCAGATCGTTTTTTTTATTAGATGGAGATAGCCCTCAGTAAACCCCTCTAAGTATCCTGTATTCTATTTTATTTTTATCTATATTTTCAAATATTAGATAAAATCGTCTTTGGTTAGTGTATTTATATACATAAAACTATAGAGAGAGTTAAATACTATTTCTTCTTATAGTTAGAAGTAGATGTAGGGTAGAGTTCGTTTACAAGCCAAGAAATCCAGTCAGACTGAATTTTATATTCAGGTTTGGCTGTGAATAATAATTTGGCCACAGGAATGGAACTCTCCTGGATGAGAAGTAAACTTCCGGTAGCACCCTAACCTCTGCCATTTTTCTGACAGCAACCTGGAGGGAGCAGGAGCTACTAACGCGTCAATTGGCTAAAATTGAACACCTGTCTGTGTTTAAACATATTTTATTGCTGACTCTTGTTAAGCCGAAATACCCTCTAAAACATAGAAAAGCCAATGATAGTCTCCACTCCCGATAGGCCAGTCAAAATCTAGTTGCAGGGTGAGTTAATAATAATTTTGTTAAATATTTTTCTGTGTGTCAATCTGCCGGCAAAATCTAAAGGCCATGCCGATCGATAATAGATACTATTAATTAAAACTAGTGTTAGTTAACTAATATTAGAATTAGGAACATGTTTGTGCCATGTGGCTTGCCGACAAGGGTAAAACGCAAAGCTCGTCACATGTGGCATTCAAAACATGAATAAATTACATTACGTGATTCTCTAAATTAGGTATCCGCCTGCGGAAGGACACCTGAGTTAGTCAGTAGACGATTAGAGTTAAGATAATTTAATTATGTGCTTAAACTTCGGAACTAGCGTATTTCTCTAGATAAAATACTTATTAGTTAAAGGAATTAGTTCAGAGAGTGAATAGTTACAATTAATTATTCTTTATTAATCTCTTATCTTGGCCATAGTCAGATTACTACCATGTGGTCCAATATGGCCCACTTAACAAAGTTCAAACCTTGGGGGAATTTTCCAACCCTAATATTGTTCTTGTGTATAGTGAAAATAATCTTAAACCTAGCTAAGAAATCTTCTAGATGATTAATTATGTCGTAATTAATATAAGGAAGACTTGCTAGTAGTACCACTCATAACTCCTTAAGTGAACTTGGGGTGTTTCATTGATTTTAATGGTTCACTCGTGTACATCGTGAAGTTATAGTTGTTGGGTGTGATTTCATTTCATTCTATGGAATTCATCATGTGATGTTAATTCATCGTGTGGAGTGTAGTTTGTGTGTTTCTATACTTGGAAAATGATGTGTGGTGTTTCATCGATTTAATGGTTTGTTAATGTATATGTGACGTCGGAGTTGTGGCTTCTGAGTTTCATTCCATTGAAGTCATCCTATATGTACTGTTAAGTCATTATGTGAAGTGTGGTTCATGTTTCCATGATTAATCATGACTTAGAATATATATTTGGAATGTGGTCTTTGAAGTAGAGCATTGTGATTGTACATGTTTGATCTAAATGTCCGCAGAGAGAATAGGATATCATTTGTGTGCTGTTTCCATTAGATCAGTGTGCTGTTGTAGATTTCAGATAAGGAATCAAAATGTGTAAATTGAGATAATACATGCTATTGAAATTTATGAGACAAGATGCCATGCAGGACATGGCCAAAAGAATTTACAATTCTGTCTTGAAGGATTATTCACTCCTTCTCACTGTCATTCACGGAGCCTGCACCCTGATCATCTGTAGCCGTAGTCACGACCGGTGATTGAGCTACGAACCACTCACTTGATGCAGCAGAGAGTGGAGTCCATACCACGATCCAGTCAGCACTGACAGCTTACCATCCAGGAGGCTAAGGATTATCAGATGAGTGGCTACCAACCCGTTTGCCACTGCACAGCAATCACAAAATTTGTCTGCTATCGGCTAGAAGTCTATGATATTATCCTCTAGCTGAACATTATCTTGTAGAAATTTCAGGGATCTGCGTATCTCTTATGTGTCAGTGAGTTCCCAGTGGGGCTCACGTAGTGTTCTTTAGGATTAAGCGTTATGTTATATTTGTAAATTTAACAATTGCGTCTGTCATTATAGAATTAGAATTAGCATCATCAGATTGTGTGACGAGTGAAAGGACTACATCTATACTTATCATTCTGTCTTATCTCCTGTTGTGTGAGAATACAATAGGCAGTGGGGGCTCATTATTCATCCAGGCACGTTAGCAGGAATAACTTGACATACTGTCTTCGTGTGTTAGTACAGTTAGTCGTCATAACTTTCCGCCTGGCACTGTTTAGAAGTAGTGATCCATTCTGGGACTTTGATAATCATTCTTCTAGAATTGCGAGCCATTTGATCGCTTCTTCAGCAGTGGTTAGATTCTCTATTCGTAGAAGTCTATTTAGTATCTACTTTGATCCAATTCCATCCTAGTAGTATAAGCGACGCGACACTGGTGGCTCGGTCCGTGCATGACAATCCTATAGATTGTTGGGTTCAGTCGAGTATCCAACTTCATAGATATTTCTAACTTTCAGTCACTAAAAAGAGATAGCTACTAATCATACTAGTTAATATATATATATATATATATACTTATAACATAGGATTAACATAAGAATAGATATAAGTTAACATAAGTTAGGGCAAAGGTGAATTGCTGGCAAACGGGTAAGTGTTGTGTCAATGTGTAACATTTTTTATGCTTGTCATTGAAGATAATATTTGTGAATCTTTGCGACAAACACATTCTTGATTAAGTGAGTGAGTTATCCAGGTGTATCAACAGATATCTTATTACATAACTAACATGTCTTCTGAAAAGCCACCTACTAAGGAGGAACTGCGAGAACAAGGACCATTGTTAGGTTATGAGGGTGTAGAGTTGAACAAATATGTAATAGAAGAAGGAAGAGAGTGGCGCCGAGAACAAAGGGACATCATCAAGGAGAGAGAGAAGTAAGAACGGGAGGAAAGAATTAAATTACAAATCCAGATGGCAGAAATTGAATCCAGAGAGAAGATGCGACAAGCTGAATTGGACAACCAGTTGAAACAAGCTGAATTGGACAACCAGTTGAAACAGGTGGAACTGGACAAGGAGTTGAAATTAACTGAGCAGTTAAGACAGCACGAGTTAGAACTGAGGAGATTAGAACTACAAAATCCTGATGCCTCCAGATTTAACAGTGCGAGCTCTCCAACTGACAGTCAAGACATTTCCTCGGGACCACATATTACTCCAGGATCAATGAGTTTTCCACTGGCCCACTTCGACCCGAAGGAGGATCAGATGGATGAATATCTTGACAAATTTGTGTTAATGTGTGAAGACTACAATCTGCCTAAGGATAAATTTAATATTAAACTCTCCCAAGCACTTCGCGGACCGGCGTATGACGTGTTTGCAAAGCTCCCTCCAGGTCTGGAGAAGGACTTTGTTACACTCAAAAATGCTCTCTTGAAACGATATCAGTTAACTTCCAGTGCCTGCAGGTTGAAGTTCCGTACAGCCAAACGGTCACAAGGAGAATCATTTCCTCAGTTCGCCTCAAGGTTACACACTTATTTTAACAAGTGGGTAGAACTGAGTGATTTGGATGCTACTTATGACGGGCTGGCGGAACTAATACTTGTTGAGCAATTTAAAGATGTTCTTCCAAAACAGCTACAAACCTTTATTGCAGAGAATGGTGGTGCTCGGCTAGAGGAGGTTATCTCACTAGCCGAACGATATTTAACTGCCCATGGCGAAGTAGCTGCCACGAAATCTAGTAATTCTTCTACTGCTCAAAATGCTCCTGCAACACAGAATAAGGGTTTTCAGCAGAACAACTCTTACGGTAAGGACACCAGAGGGCACACTGGGGGTCCGCACCAAAATCCTGGTTCACAACAAAAAGCACCAGCAACCAATAGTGGATGGGGTAAACCTTACTGCAAGAACTGCAAAAGTAATGATCACCACACAAGCGTGTGCAGAAATAATCCCCCTACCCAGTATGCTGCATATATGATTACGGGGGCGAGTACCCAACAGAACATATGTTCAAATAATGGAACTAGGCCACCCACAGTTGAAACTATTCTGGTTAACGGTAGTCCAGTACTATGTCTCTATGACAGTGGACTCCAGTGTGATGCATTAATAGCTAAGCAGTTAGTGAAACCATCACAGTTAACAAAGCAAACAGTTGTAGTTAAAGGGGCTACCAGGAGCTCTCCAACTATAATAGCTAAGATAGCCAAAGTACATGTGACATCTAAGTATGTCACTGGACTCATTTCAGCTGCAGTGATCGATGATCCGGTATATCCTTTCATGCTTGGTCGTAAGTATGTATATTTAGGAGAACTATCATCACCAATGATAATGGCAGCAGTGGAGACCCGGAGTCAGGTTGCACAGTCACATGAACCTATACTCTCAATCAACCCTCTACCTCGGGAGATTAGGGCTGCACAAAATGAATGTCCGACTTTAGCATCTTGTTTTGGTAAACTGCCAAACAGTAGAAATCCTCCAGCAGCTGGAAATTTCTATTTAAAAGACAAGTTGTTGTACCATAGGGCAGGAACTATGGGTACCGAACACGGGCAACTCGTCGTGCCGAAACAATATCGTAATCAGATATTGCATATGGGACATACCATATCCTTCAGTGGACATATGACTGTAGGAGTTACTACCCAGCGTATTTCTTGTCATTATTTTTGGCCGGGAATGACTGCTGACATACGAAGATACGTCCAGTCTTGTCCGGAGTGTCAACATGGCTCCCCCAAGCAGTGGTCGACTCCTGTTTCCATAGGGGAAGGGTTAGTTTTGAACACTCCTTTTAAGCGAGTAGATATAGACATTATTGGTCCACTGCCCACTTCTAAGAAGAAAAATACTTATATTTTAACTGTAGTAGATACAGGTACAATGTGGGCTGAAGCTACTGTACTGCCCTCCATCAATGCAACTAGTGTAGCAGAGGCTCTCCTAGAAATATTTACCAGAGTATGATTCCCTATTCTTATTGTAAGTGATAGTGGGTCATCATTGAATGAGAAGTTAAGAGGAGAAATCTCCGACATCTTCAGGATGCACCATATCAACACAGGTTTTAGTCTCACAGATAATAAGCGACTTGTGGTCAAATATACAGGGACTCTCAAATCGATCGTGAACAAGTTAGTCCAGGAGAAACCAGATAGTTGGGACACGTACTTATCAGCAGCAATGTTTGCCTATCGAGAAGTACCACATGTTGCCACCGGTCTCCCACCTGCTACACTATTGTTCGGACGACAAATTAAAGGACCGCTTGAGGCTCTTTTGAGAACCTGGACTGATGAAGGAACAGATGAGAGTGTCGTCAAGTCTTCACAGTATGTAGAGAAACTGAAACAGAAACTGCACACGGGGTGGAAATTAGCTAACTCCACTCTCCGTCGTGCCAGAAAGAAACAGGCTTCCTTCTATATTAAACCTATTAGAAACCAGCCTCTAGAGGTATGAGATAAAGTGCTAGTCTTATTAACCAAAGGGGATAATAAGTTAGAAATTGCTTGGCAAGGACCATTCATCATTAAAGAGAAGGTGTCCAGCAACAAGTACTCTGTTTCTATTCGCGGGAAAACTACAGTCTTCCCCGTGAATTTACTCAAAAGACATTTTGAGAACAACACGAACCCACCAGTTCATATTATGACTCTGGTTGTGGTTAATAATGGATCCAAAGGGGATCAATCCAGATGGGAAGACAACCCCGACAGATGTGAGGAAGATGACGCGGCTGAACACGATCCCAACTTAGAGATGTCTAAAGGGAAAGTAAGGACGACGCGCATGAAGTATAGGGATCAAGACCAATTGGGTCGAAGGAGAGATGTTGGAATTGTAGGACCTTTATCAGTGACAGACGAGGGACAACCCGACCAACGACAGCAAAGTTTCCAGAGAAGATTTCCATGGAAGCGACATCAAGGGAGGAGGTTTCTTAGAAGGTGTCTTAGAAACGAAGAGTCTGAGAATTTTGATTAGACATTGTTCTACTGGGGAAGAGGGGGACCTGTCCAAATGACCCATAAACGTCAGAGTAAGGGCTGACAAAACTATATGAGAGTTCGGGCTGGAGAAAAAGTTGTTTCTCCAACTTTTTTTGAACGGTGGGCATTTGTGACAGGTTGACCCACCTCTCAGATCGTTTTTTTTATTAGATGGAGATAGCCCTCAGTAAACCCCTCTAAGTATCCTGTATTCTATTTTATTTTTATCTATATTTTCAAATATTAGATAAAATCGTCTTTGGTTAGTGTATTTATATACATAAAACTATAGAGAGAGTTAAATACTATTTCTTCTTATAGTTAGAAGTAGATGTAGGGTAGAGTTCGTTTACAAGCCAAGAAATCCAGTCAGACTGAATTTTATATTCAGGTTTGGCTGTGAATAATAATTTGGCCACAGGAATGGAACTCTCCTGGATGAGAAGTTAACTTCCGGTAGCACCCTAACCTCTGCCATTTTTCTGACAGCAACCTGGAGGGAGCAGGAGCTACTAACGCGTCAATTGGCTAAAATTGAACACCTGTCTGTGTTTAAACATATTTTATTGCTGACTCTTGTTAAGCCGAAATACCCTCTAAAACATAGAAAAGCCAATGATAGTCTCCACTCCCGATAGGCCAGTCAAAATCTAGTTGCAGGGTGAGTTAATAATAATTTTGTTAAATATTTTTCTGTGTGTCAATCTGCCGGCAAAATCTAAAGGCCATGCCGATCGATAATAGATACTATTAATTAAAACTAGTGTTAGTTAACTAATATTAGAATTAGGAACATGTTTGTGCCATGTGGCTTGCCGACAAGGGTAAAACGCAAAGCTCGTCACATGTGGCATTCAAAACATGAATAAATTACATTACGTGATTCTCTAAATTAGGTATCCGCCTGCGGAAGGACACCTGAGTTAGTCAGTAGACGATTAGAGTTAAGATAATTTAATTATGTGCTTAAACTTCGGAACTAGCGTATTTCTCTAGATAAAATACTTATTAGTTAAAGGAATTAGTTCAGAGAGTGAATAGTTACAATTAATTATTCTTTATTAATCTCTTATCTTGGCCATAGTCAGATTACTACCATGTGGTCCAATATGGCCCACTTAACAAAGTTCAAACCTTGGGGGAATTTTCCAACCCTAATATTGTTCTTGTGTATAGTGAAAATAATCTTAAACCTAGCTAAGAAATCTTCTAGATGATTAATTATGTCGTAATTAATATAAGGAAGACTTGCTAGTAGTACCACTCATAACTCCTTAAGTGAACTTGGGGTGTTTCATTGATTTTAATGGTTCACTCGTGTACATCGTGAAGTTATAGTTGTTGGGTGTGATTTCATTTCATTCTATGGAATTCATCATGTGATGTTAATTCATCGTGTGGAGTGTAGTTTGTGTGTTTCTATACTTGGAAAATGATGTGTGGTGTTTCATCGATTTAATGGTTTGTTAATGTATATGTGACGTCGGAGTTGTGGCTTCTGAGTTTCATTCCATTGAAGTCATCCTATATGTACTGTTAAGTCATTATGTGAAGTGTGGTTCATGTTTCCATGATTAATCATGACTTAGAATATATATTTGGAATGTGGTCTTTGAAGTAGAGCATTGTGATTGTACATGTTTGATCTAAATGTCCGCAGAGAGAATAGGATATCATTTGTGTGCTGTTTCCATTAGATCAGTGTGCTGTTGTAGATTTCAGATAAGGAATCAAAATGTGTAAATTGAGATAATACATGCTATTGAAATTTATGAGACAAGATGCCATGCAGGACATGGCCAAAAGAATTTACAATTCTGTCTTGAAGGATTATTCACTCCTTCTCACTGTCATTCACGGAGCCTGCACCCTGATCATCTGTAGCCGTAGTCACGACCGGTGATTGAGCTACGAACCACTCACTTGATGCAGCAGAGAGTGGAGTCCATACCACGATCCAGTCAGCACTGACAGCTTACCATCCAGGAGGCTAAGGATTATCAGATGAGTGGCTACCCACCCGTTTGCCACTGCACAGCAATCACAAAATTTGTCTGCTATCGGCTAGAAGTCTATGATATTATCCTCTAGCTGAACATTATCTTGTAGAAATTTCAGGGATCTGCGTATCTCTTATGTGTCAGTGAGTTCCTAGTGGGGCTCACGTAGTGTTCTTTAGGATTAAACGTTATGTTATATTTGTAAATTTAACAATTGCGTCTGTCATTATAGAATTAGAATTGCAACGTAACTTAATACATGATGTCACAAATCAAAATTAATCGATATGGTGCTAATCCCGTGAAGTCCCATCAGGCGGTGATAGTGCCGGGCCCCCTGCCTCGAGGGGGTCCACCCATGACTACTGGTGGTCACCTTCCCCTGTGCTGTGGAGTCAAGGCACAGAGGAGTAGGTTAAGAGCTATTGACCAAATACCCCGGACACTCAACATACTACAGTGGAATGCCGAAGGAGTTTACAAGAAGAAAGACTCCCTAACACAGCGTCTTCATAAAGATAGAATAGATGTGGCATGCATTCAAGAGACACACCTCAACGCCAATCACAAATTCTCAGTCAGAGGATATCAGGCCACACGTTTCGACCGCGAAGGACACAAAGGAGGAGTTCTAATACTTACACGAAATACAATACCTTGCAGCGAAGTATCTGTGATCTCTGACAACCAAACGGAAATTATAGGTGTTGATATAATGATAAAGGACGTCAAAATAAGAATCTACAATCTGTATAGCCCAGCAGATAAGGACCTTACACTCTCAAACATGAAAATAACTGACACAAACTGCATTATTGTCGGAGACTTTAATAGCCGTTCAGAAAGATGGGGATACCCAGATACTGACAAAAGAGGAGATGAATTGGAGGACTGGGAAATAGACTCAAATCTCCATCTACTCAACAAAGCGGATGACACACCGAGCTTCTACTCCAGAAGATGGCTTACCACTTCTACTCCAGACTTAGCTTTCTGCACAGGAGACATCCTCCACAAAATCGATCGCCATGTGCTGGACCAATTAGCAGGTAGTGACCACAGACCAATCAAGCTTGAAATGAATATGGAGTATGTTCCACAGGAGCAAAAGCCCTTGCCCCGCTGGAATTACAAACGAGCAGATTGGGACAGATTTGCCATACTAACAGACAAATATTGTGAAAACATAAATACACGATATGGCAACATAAAGCAAATGGTGGAAAGTCTAAACAGAGCGATAATACAGGCAGCCACTGAGTCCATTCCAAGAGGAGCGAGGAAAAATTACAAACCATACTGGACTGAAGAACTACAAAGTTTGGAGGACAAAGTTGAAGATGCCAGGAAGACAGCAGAGAGAGAACAAACAATTGAAGCAAACATCTCTCTCAAAGCCATCTCAGCAAAATATAAAAGAACAGTAAATCAAACAACAAGAGATTGTTGGAGGGAAAAAACAGAAAACCTGAATTTTGACAGGGATGGAAACAAACTATGGAAACTAGTGAAAGCCATGAACAATGAAGGACCTAGAAACAAACAAATAACAATTAAACAAGGAAATGCCTTGCTTGCAGGCAAAAAGGCTGCAAATGCACTAATGGAACACTATGCAAATGCAAACCACATTGATATTACAACCGAACAGAAGAAAGCAATCAAAGACAAACAGATACATCATAGAAATACAGAGACAGCGGCAGAATATATGATGGCAAATCTAACAATGGAAGAAATGGAACAGGCAATGAATACCCTAAAAAAGAAGAAATCACCAGGAAAGGATGGAATCACAAATGAAATGCTAATAGGACTAGGCACCAAGGCAAAGAAGAAACTACTAGCAGTCCTAAATAACAGCTGGAAGAGAGGAATAGTCCCACAGGCATGGAAGGAAGCTATACTAATACCAGTCCCAAAGAAAGGAAAAGACCTGGAAGAACCAAATGGCTATCGACCTATCAGTCTACTTAGCTGTGTAGGAAAATTAATGGAACGCATTATCAATGGCAGGCTAACATGGCATCTGGAAGAAAACAAACTCTTAACACCACACCAAGCAGGATTTAGAAAGTACAGATCCACTGAAGATCAAATAACCTATATAGCTCAGGAAATAGAGGATGCCTTCCAAGAGAAAAAGCACACACTAGCAGTCTGGATAGATTTAGAAAAAGCATTTGATAAAGTATGGAAGGAAGGACTGAAAGTAAAACTGCAAAAAATGCATGTTTGTGGGAAAATGTATAAATGGATCAGCCACTACCTTGAGAACAGAACTGCCAGGACAAAAGTACAAGGACAAACAAGCAAAATGATGCTGCTGGAGCAAGGTGTCCCCCAAGGAGGAGTTCTTTCACCAACATTATTCCTAGCATATATAAATGACATCACAGAAAATTTTCCAGCCAGAGTACACACATCCTCCTTTGCAGATGACCTAGCCATATGGACATCTGAAGAATATATTAGTACAGCTAACAGCAGAATACAGCAAGCCTTATTAGCGCTAGAGGACTGGTCAAAATCATGGCTAGTGAAGATAAGTGAGGAGAAAACAACATGCACAGTGTTCTCCCTCTCAAATAAAACTCAGCAACCTAAGCTGGTATTGAATGGAAAAATATTGCGCCATGAAGAAAATCCAAACTATCTAGGAGTCACCTTTGATCGTCGCCTGACATGGAAGACACAGGTTGAGAAAAATCGAACAAGAGCAAGGCAGAGAATGGCAATCATGAAAAAGCTTGCTGGTACAACGTGGGGAGCAGATGAGAAAGTTCTCAAGAAGTTATATACTGGACGGGTGAGGCCAGTACTGGAATATGGCATTGCAGCTTGGGCAACAGCAGCTAAGTCAAACTTTAACAAAATAAGTAGAGTCCAAAACCAAGGAATGCGAATCATAACTGGAAGCCTGAAGACAACGCCTATTAATGAACTAGAAAAGATCACTTGTTTACAACCAATGCAGGATAGAAGAGATAGCAGAGCCCAGCAACAAGCAGAAAAATTTAGAAGATTGACAGACCACCCTATGTACAACAGATTTAATGGTTTTGGAAAGGGAAGACTGAAGCGTAGCAACTTTGTAGAAACTGCAAAACGAAGGATTAGGGCAGATCCTATACTTAACATATCAACAGTCAAGCCCATACACAATGCACACAAGTTCCCAGCTTGGAGACAGCAGCAACTGCCTGAGATGATAGAAAACATTCCTGGTATTGAGAAAAAGAACACTCAGCATGAAACCGAAAGAAGAGAAATAACCCTAAACTACATAAAAAACATTACCCAAGCAGGAATTGGACCCATGCATATACAGATGGATCAGCCAAAAATTCAATAGAGAATGGAGGAGGAGGAATTCTCCTAAATTTAAAAAATGGAGTGAAAAAAACACATTCAATGGCAACTGGAAAATATTCAAGTAACTTCAAAGCGGAGGTAGAGGCTTTGAAAACTGCAGCAGAAATGCTCCTGATGGAGGAAAATAAAGAGAAGCAAATAGCTATCTTCACAGATGCAAAGTCAGCTGTCTCAATACTGAAGAGCAATAACAGCACAGAACTAACTGACCTAAGAGCAGCACTCCATGGTCTATGCCAGAAATCCAAAAAAGTTGTAATACAGTGGTTCCCATCACATTGCAGTATACCTGGAAACGAAGAGGCTGACAGACTGGCAAAAGAGGGCGGACGACTACCACAGCCTGACATAGACATAACCTATAATGAGGCAAAGAGGTTGATAAAAAGCACTTATAGAACCAAATGGGAATCTGAGCATCCAGGCCATCAGAAGGATGATGCATATTACAAACTCGACCGAAGAGAACAAGTAGCAATCTTCAGACTCCGCACAGGACATAACAGGCTGAAATACCACTTGTTCAATAAACTAAAGATAGGAGATACCGATGAATGTAATTGTAGAGCTGGAAAAATGACAGCAAAACATTTGCTGCAGGATTGCCCAACGTATGCAGAACAGAGAAAGATATTTTGGCCCACACCTGCTTCATTTGAGGACAAGCTCTATGGAGATATAAACAAGCTCAAGTTGACCGCAGGTTACTTTAACTACATACAAGTTGACATTTAAAGGTGCATGAAGACCCAGAGGCATGAAATGGAATATTGCTTGGATAGCAAATCCATTATGTGGAAAGTCCAAATCGAAAGCTCGCTGTGTGGGCTTCTAAAAAGGTGGAAAAGTGTCCTAGTGGCACGAAATGGAATATTGCTTGGATAGCAAATCCATTACGTGGAAAGTCCGAATCAAAAGCCCATTGTGTGGGCTTCATAAAAGGTGGAAAAGTGTCCTAGTGGCACGAAATGGAATATTGCTTGGATAGCAAATCCATTACATGGAAAGTCCGAATCGAAAGCTCACTGTGTGGATGTCATCTGCAGACTGCATACTTCTGGTTTCCGGAAGAACAGCCTATGGTGAACGGAAGGCCCAATATACGGAAGTGAGGCTAAGCAGCCATGTGCAGGACGTGACGATTCCTTGGGTGAGCCCAGTACCAGAGCGCTATGTATCGGCTCTGCAAGTATGGAAGCCTCCTTGGATGGCGGGGAATGCCCATGGTCTGCCCCTGCCTTCCCTTGAGGGCTGACCAGGATCTTTGGCTGTTCTATATGGACCAGCTGGGATGGTGGATAACACCACAACAGTGAGAGTCAAACGTCCTAAGAAACCCCCGGGAAGGTTAACCCGGTCAACAAATGCCCGCAGAAGTCGGATGTGTCGGCCTAACGGCGCAAGAACGCAGCTCTGCTGTAAACAGGCACAACGCAATCACATCCGAAAAAAAAACTCCGGATGAACGAAGAAGAAGAAGAAGAAGAATTAGAATTAGCATCATCAGATTGTGTGACGAGTGAAAGGACTACATCTATACTTATCATTCTGTCTTATCTCCTGTTGTGTGAGAATACATTAGGCAGTGGGGGCTCATTATTCATCCAGGCACGTTAGCAGGAATAACTTGACATACTGTCTTCGTGTGTTAGTACAGTTAGTCGTCATAACTTTCCGCCTGGCACTGTTTAGAAGTAGTGATCCATTCTGGGACTTTGATAATCATTCTTCTAGAATTGCGAGCCATTTGATCGCTTCTTCAGCAGTGGTTAGATTCTCTATTCGTAGAAGTCTATTTAGTATCTACTTTGATCCAATTCCATCCTAGTAGTATACGCGACGCGACAATATATGTTATGAACAAGAGAGGGGACAGGACACAACCTTGTCGTACTCCAGATCTTTTGGTGAAGGGTTCTGAGTGTCCTCCAGTTGCTCTCACTATGCATTCACTGTTGTTGTATAAGCTTCTACATAGATTTGTTAGATGTGTACGTGTGGTGCATAATTTGAGAATCAGTTCAGAATCAGAAATTATGTTTTATATTCGCTTATGTGACGTCGCAACAAACCTTAAAACAAGGAATCGTGGATTTTCGCGCGTTAGGATACTTAACTGCTTCCGGTTTTGATTAATCTAAAAGTTAAACTTTAATTATTACAAGTAATACGAGTTAATATTAACAATAGTATTTTCGATGTAAAGTAAAGATGGAGGCTCAGGTTAGGGTCTAGTAGGTCTGTAGTCGACATCTTCGACGCATATTTGTGGATCAGATCGTCAGACGTTCTACGTTTTTATAAATATATATAGTATTATATACAGTAAAGTGACCGACTGTTTATTATAATGGCGGTTATTATTATCTGTAGTGGATCTTAAACACTATCATCATACCATTAGTGGTGTGTTAGAGATACAAGTCTCTTCATCAGGCTGTGTGACGGTTTACAACCTAACTCGTGATAACCACCATGTATGGGAAGGATTCCGCTACTTCGTCAACAGCGCATACGAAGTCTAAAATTGTCTCCCTTCTCTTTCTTTTCTATGTATGTGCAGTCCTAGGGTCACCAGATAACACCAAAGGACATACTGGCATCAATACAACATAGGGTGGTCTCGCAAGCAGCATACGCGACTGTAACCAATTCATCACAATGTCTGACTAAACCCTTTTCGTAGTCAGAGAGGAGATGTGTGATCACTGACGCCAGTCGGGGTAGGCGTGCCTTTAATTAACAACTAGTGAGTCATACAGCAACGAATAGTTTGCGCAATTTATCAGCTGTATAATATTACACGCAAACACCACAAACAGTCCTGGCTCGACCATAGGCTACTCATTAACATGTCAACTGCACGCTGTCCTGACCACCAAAGTCAACGCATCTCAAATTAGTCATTTACACTTGCATTAATTCTTCTGTCTGTCCATTGCATGTTTCCCCAGAAACCCATTTTCAAGACCAATATATGTTTTAAATGTGTCTGCTCATTGCCACGTTTCACATCCAGACACAAGTACAGGTTCTATGTAACAGTTCAACGCTCCGAAATATCTCAAACAAACTTATAAATATGTCGCCCAAAGTAAGAAAAATATACTAGCCAAAGTAATAAACATATTGGCCAAAGTAAGTAGTCTTTCAGCAAAATTTATAAAAAGTAGGAAAATGTGTTAGCCAATCTAATAAAAAAAGATGGTGGCCAAATCAAGAAATATTTCAAATAAAATTATAAAAAGTTGGAAAATTTGTTAGCAAAACAAATAAAAATGTTGGTCAAAATAAAAAATAGTCCATCCAAGTTTATAAAAAGTAGGAAATGTTGTTAGCCAGACTAATAACATATATTGACCAAAATAAGAAATAAATCAACCAAACTAATAAATATGTCCACTGAAGCAATAAAATATGTAAAAGGATGGACAAACTAAGAAATATGTAAAGCAAAGAAAGGATTTTTTTTTTTTTTACCAAAGTGAGAATTGCCAAATTAAGAAAAATGATGGTCAAACAAAGAAACACGTATGCCAGAGCAAGAAATATTGTAACCGAATGGGGAGAAATTTTGGCAAGATTAAGAAAATATTTAGTTAAATCAAGAAATATGTTGACCGAATTAATAAAATATGTAAAATTATGGACTAACTTAGAAATATGTATGGCAAAGTAAGAAAATATTTAATCAAGTTGGAAAAATAATGATTAAATTTAGAAATATTTTAGTCAAAGTAAGAAAATATGTCAGGTAAATTAATAAAAATGTTGGCCAAAGTAAAAAAAAAAAAAAAAATTCTCAACCAAATTTCTAAATTTGTCGACCGAAATATGAAAATGTGTTACCCAAATTTTAAAAATTTTTGACCAATTTAAGAAATACCTCGACCGAACTTATACAATCTAAGAAAATATGTAAGCCAAAGTAATATTACTGTTGGTCACATTAAGAAATAGTTATCCTGTCTATTCAATTGTTGACATGGGGCAGTGAGGAGCATTTTGTGATATTCACTGGCACAGGAACGGAGCAATATGGGGACGACCCATTGCCGTGAAGTTGGAACCGCGACTAACTAACTAAATAAGAAACAGTTAACCATTCTTATAAATATTTCGCCAAAACTTATAAAAAGTAGGAAAATATATCGACCAAAGTAAGAAAATACCTGAACCAAATCAAGAAATTTATTAATCAAAGTGAGAAAAATGTCAACCAAACTAAGAAATGCGTATGGCAAAGTAAGAAAACGTGTTTTCCAAAATGAGAAATATATTAACCGAAGTGAAAAACTTGTGTGGCAAAGCAAGAAAAAAGTTGGCCGAAGTAAAAAAAATTGATTGATTGATTGATTGGTCGACTTAAGAACCGACATCACAGCATTTGGGGTATTCCCATAGGCGCTCCGTCCCCATCCTCAGCAGCCAGCGAAGAGTTCCAACACTAATAGTACCAGTAGCAATCTGATTATATGTCCGTCTCGCCTTTCCTCTGAGCGTCGTTCGTCGGCCAGATCCCCTCGTCACCCCTCGCTGTCGTATTCTTGCCAGACCATGGTGATCCAGTTGCTCCTCCGGGGTGTACACGTGCTCCCACAAGACCGCAACCACGTCTGCCTTGTCATGCATCAATACTCCACCAAGTTTTGCAGAGCCAGCCAATTTGTCCGCCTGTTCATTATCCAGCACACCAGCATGCCCCGGAGGAAATATCCAGACGTTGCTTGTCACCCGTGACTTCCGAAGCGAAGCAAGCCACTCTGCACGAAACGTGCTTGTCATCACCCTACTAAGCATGTTTTCTGTGTCAGTTACAATCACGATGTGTGTGTGTGTGTGTGTGTGTGTGTGTGTGTGTGTGTCGTATTCTCCATCCAGCGGAAAGATGCACTGACCGCCTCCACCTCAATTCTTAAGCTAGATGTTGTGTTATCATGTGCCAGGCTCTCCTGCACCAAACGTCGACCATTAGCTTTTGCTAAGAACCCCCAGGCACTTCTCCTGCCTCTCAAAACCGAACCATCTGTCTATACATAATCATACCACCCGAGCGAGCATTATCCTGAATTAGTTGCTGGATTTCCACTTTCGTGGCCCCTGCTGTTAGCCTAATTGAGAGGGAGGGGGGGGGGGGAATTGTTATCAAATTAAGAAAATGTGCAATTCAAATGAAGAACTATGTCGACTGAAGTAATAAAGTATGTAAAATGATGGACAGACTAAGAAATGTGTATGACAAAGTAAGCAAAATGTTTACCAAAGTGAGAAAAATAATTGCCAAAATAAGGAAAATGATAGTCAAACTAAGAAATATGTTCAAAGTAAGAAAATATGTTAGCCAAATAAATAAAAATGTTGCCCAAAGAAAGGAATATCTCAACCAAATTTATAAATAGGTCTACTGAAATAAGAAAATATGTAGCCAATTTAATAAACATGTTGATCAATTTAAGAAATATCTCAACCAAATTTATAAAAAGTAAGAAACTATGTTAGCCAAAGTAATGAAATACGAGGGACAAAGCAATAAATATCTCAACCAAACTTATATATATCTCGACCACTCTCTCTCTCTCTCTCTCTCTCTCTCTCTCTCTCTCTCTCTCTCTCTCTCTCTCTCTTTCTCTCTCCCTCTAAACACACATGAACACGTTGTCCGCGTCAGTACCGGTGATCAGTGCAGCAACGAAAAGTAATTATCTTTAATCTCACTAGCCACTCTTACTTGCCCGGTACTAAGCGGTGAATGTTGTTACCCGATACAGCCATAAAATTAACTCTCCTAGGCTTGGTAGATTCGTGTATTTGTAAGACACATTTGGTAAACGGTTGTTACTTTGGTAAATTATTTAAAAACCTATCAGCCACGTCGAGTATTTTAATGGATTCGAACCACCCCAAACCACGCGCTCCCCGCCTCACACACGCTCATATATATATATATATATATATATATATATATATATATATATATATATATATATATATATATATATATATATATATATATATATATATTCCCCGCGTTTCCATCCTGTTACAGGACATTGCGGTCAACACCAGCATCTTTCAGCTGTATGTTGATTCCTAGGCTAGATTACGCTCATCAGCACGCCACGACTTTCTGAGCGACCGGCTCCATACTCTCATAAGTCACTTTTGCGATTCTAACCACTGCTAATTCTCGTCGCGTCACGTGACGAGAGTATTCGGGGTTATCGGAGAAAACTGCTAACTCCTCGGCCACGGAGCCGGCATTATATATATATATATATATATATATATATATATATATATATATATATATATATATATATATATATATATATATATATATATATATCGTTTGGGTTTCATACAGCCAATAGAAGAGTTGATTAGACAACATTTCCTCTAAATTTGACCTAGATTGGCCTAATTATCATCCTTCATGAGGAAAGATTTCAATTAGGACGACCTCGGTCGGTCACTGAATATACAAGGATTTACTTGCTGTAGCCCTTTATAAATGGCCCTCATTTAGGGGTCCATACAACATGTCCTACTACTCATGGTGCCATTTGTGTGAGAGACTGACATTGACCGGACCAATCACATCGTGTAGTGACCTTAGAGTCGAGATCAGCAGCTGAGCTCACTGAGATGAGTAATTGCTGAATAAGTCTCGTTGAAGTAGTTCCACTGCTGGTCAGGGTTCAGCATAATACACTATCCATGACGTGCTTCAGTTTTAACAAGTATATGATACAAGGGCGCCAATTCAGTTTATTCGAGAACTTAATCCATGACATGTTAATTCCTCGGGAACTTCTAGAGCAGAAGGCCACGGGTGCCTGGCGAGAATTGTTGCTAGAGAGGAAAGCTGAGTTCGCTCCCATCAGTGAGAGATCCAGCAAGAATTGGCGCTATACTACCTCACAGACAGCAAACATTCTAGAGCACGACACCCGGGAGACTGCAGCTAGTGTCGTGTGTATACATTGCAGGAACCTTAGCAGCTTACTTTATAATGTCAGCGCCAATCGACCCCCCTTCCGAATAAGGAGGGATAAAACGCTTCAACGGTTCACCATGGTAAAGCGGGGCACTTCTTGACTGTTAAATGTAATAATAAACCATCTCCGCCCCCCCCCCCCCTATTCCCTTCTGGAAATTTTTAACGCCGTAGTTGCAAACAGCGGCTGGAAATATAATCCTCCCACGCTTTGTCACGGAGAATTAAAGCCTGCTAGGGCAGAGGTAGATTTCTCTCCCCCCCCCCCCCACCTCTTTCTCCACAATTTCAGTAACACTACCACCACAATAATGACGTCATTTTCCGCGCTGAATGTGAGCCTTGTTATTGATGCGGCCAGTGAAATTCATATTAACATAATTTATGTTGATGAGTGAGCTCAAGAAATGTCGGCCGAAAATTGCATTGTCATGACGCATTTGCCAGAAATAATTCATCTATGACATAGGTACAGTTCAGTCCAGAAGATGTGGTGTAAATATTCATTCGTGATGATTTTGGTAAGTTGGAAACCATAGTGAATAAATGTAAGACTATTAAATTTAAATATACAAGGAAATGTTTAAGTCCCCGCTAATCACTGGTATCATGAAGGCTAATAGACTACAATGGCTGGGGCATATAGAAAGAATGGAAGATAATAGGGAAACAAAACTCGCTTACACTCAGGAAATAAATGACCGTAGACCCCGAGGTAGACCAAGAAGGCGGTGGAGAGATAATACATGTACAGACCTACAAGCACTTGGAATCAACGACTGGCAAGAGAAGGTCCACCAGAGAGACGAATGGAGACGGATTGTATTTGCAGTAAAGAACCTCAATGGCTCGGAACGCTGAAGAAGAAGAAGAATTAAATTTAAATAAAAGGGAACTTCTTCTTCTGCGTTCATTCGGAGTTGTGTTTTTTTCGGACGTGATTGCGTTGTGTCTGTTTACAGCAGAGCTGCGTTCTTGAGCCTTTAGGCCGGCACATCCGACTTCTGCGGGCATTTGTTGACCGGGTTAACCTTCCTGGTAAAAGGGATCTGATTATAGCAGATTTTTTTTTTTTTTTTTTTTTTTTTTTTTTTTTTTGTGTAAAGAATATAGAGACAACATTGGAGAATTAGGTGCATTTTCTTTGACTTGGAAAATAGTTCATGGTTATCTTTATGGTCCCAGGCATGAACTAATTAAGGGATGATATTCACATTCTCTATTTATTCGGTCTTCATAGGTCGATAATGTTTAGGAAAGAACTACCATAATACTTTCAAGAATATCACTTGTATTCTTCTATGAATGACACTTTTCTGGAATATCTCTTATGGTCTCTTTGTCTATATATTCAGAAGAGAGTGAGTTTCTTTGTATGTGTATTCATGTATAGAGAATTAATACTGAGTTTATTTAAACATGTATAATATGATGTGGTGATACCTTATAAATATGATGTGAAGTTACCTATCCATTTATCCGGGAGAGGAGAGGAAATGCTAAGAAGGTGTAATGACATCGCCTTTGTGGATGGCCACTGGATGTTCTCGGTCACAAAGCCTTGAAGGCACGAGGATGATTCACCTTCATAAGGCAAGAGTGAGGGAGACATGTCAATATAAGGAGTGAAGGACTGCATAAGATGATAGAGTAATGGGACCCAACAGGACCCGATCTAATTGGTCCTCCTTGT
Organism: Cepaea hortensis; assembly: GCA_963921405.1. Taxonomy (NCBI): domain Eukaryota; kingdom Metazoa; phylum Mollusca; class Gastropoda; order Stylommatophora; family Helicidae; genus Cepaea; species Cepaea hortensis. The sequence continues at coordinate 64,421,829 of OY992894.1, read as the reverse complement.
GTTATAATCACTTCACCTTCCCTCTTTATCTCTCTCTCTCTCGCTCTCTCTCTCTCTCTCTCTATATATATATATATATATATATATATATATATATATATATATATATGTGTGTGTGTGTGTGTGTGTGTGTGTGTGTGTGTGTGTTTTATCTCTTTCTCGGATTCCTTCTTATTCTTTCACTTGTTTCTGTTGGTAGGGCTTTATTGTTTGGCTCATGTTTTTCACATGTAATGGTGGTCTTTGTTTGGCTGAAAATTTTGTATTTTTATAAATGATGAAGAATGTCAACAGGTTGGTAAAATTCCTAAAGACAGGAGGCTGAGATTGTCTCTCCAATGCGGGAAGAGTGAATCTCCATTAATCATCACTGGGCCATCCAATGTCCGAAACAACCCCAGCCTGAAAAACGCCGCTAGACCTTTTATTACTACTCTATGGTTCCTAGAGTCGGGGTTCTGAACAACGCAGTAATTTCATTTCTGAGACATTTTCCCATGGTGCTTTAGAACATGGACATTTTCTCATGGTGCTTTAGAACATGGACATTGTCCCATGAAACTTTCGAAAATGGAAAATTTCCCTTTATGTTTTAGAAAATGGACATTATTCCACGTGTGCTTTAGAGATGGACACTCATAGTTTTGTAGTTTTTAGAAGGACTTATACACTTACTAATACTATCCGATGTGATATAGAAAACTGTTAACATCTCAGCGGTGATGGAAAGGAGTTAGTTCTATTCCTTCATTGGAAAGACACCTGAACTGGCAGATATAGATAATTAGCATGTCTTGTATTGAGGTGTTAATGTTTTTTTTTTCATTATTTTATTTTCAGTTGTGTAAAATATGCTGTGTCATATGAGTCTACTCACACACCGCTTCCCCATGTTAACCCAATATGTTATAGGTTATACTCAGGAGTTGTTTATTTATTTGTTACCTTGTGCTCAGGTAGTTATATTTGTTTCCCTTGACACTACTTGTCAAAGGACAACATCACTATGGAACTGAAAGTGGCGGGATAACCACACGAACGTTCGATGTACCAAGAGTGAGTGATCTCCTCTCGAAATTTCAGTAACTTTCATGTGCACTATTGGCCCTCTGTTAGGAAACATTACTTTACAACTAGTCTCCACCCCTAGGGAGTCTTATCGAACCATTTCAAGTTTCTTTATAACGGTTGGCTATTAGGATTTGGGAATTCATCCCCTATTTCTTTTAACATACCACAGAGGCTCAAATCCAACCACATTAGCTTTTGAATACAACCACATAATTTTCTTGGCATCTGTACAGAAGGTAGTTTGCCATTGCTTTCCTTCTTAGCAGTGACCATACTAGTCGAATACCGTAGCCATTGTCTACCAGAAAATAGATCCTCGTCGTGAAGCTGGAGACAACCTACAACTATCTGTTGGCAGCTCTTCAACTTCATCCACGACCTGTACACATGGCTTCACTTAACCCTGATCGGGAGGGTGAGGGATAAGCGGGTACTCCACCTTACCCAATGGTATCCAGTAGGATAGCGGAGGAAGGAGGCACCTTACTTCTCATTTGATAGGGCATACCTCTACCCACCACCATATTTTTCTTAGTGGAGCTGGAATATGTGAGGTGTTTATTGGAAACAAACCAGTGTGTCCGTGCGTGTCTGCGGTGTACGTGTGTGTGTGTGTGTTTGTGTGTGTGTATGTGTGTGTGTGTGTGCATGTGTGTGTGTGCGCGCGTGCGTGCGTGTGTGCGTGCGTGTGTGTGTGTGGTGAGAGAGAGAGGGAGAGAGAGAGGGAGCAGAAAAGGGGAAAGAAGGACGTGAAAATAGAAAACGTTTTTGTGCTAGCACGTTTCCAGTCTAGTCTATAGTGATGCCCCCAGAAGCTTGCTTTTTGTTGTCCTCTGTTGGAACTGGGTCACCCTAATGTCTGCATCATTGACCTTATGTGTTTGTAGAGTAGAAGAACTATCTGAACCTGGCGCTAACAACTGTGAACCAACAAGATTCCTGCAGCTGATACCTCTCCACCGCTATCTGGTTTCACGCCTTGAACCTTCTGTGATAACATGGAGAGGGCTCAAAGATAGCCCCTTCTTCTGTTAGAAGACTGGCTTGTCTTTAAATGTCAAGCGATAGTTACCAGTTCGTATTTTCCCATTTGGCAACATTGTTATCTCCACATTCTCGGCCATGTCAGTCTATGTCAGTGGCGTTCAGCCCCGCGAGTCAAGCTGTCTTCTGCCAGCACATACATAGACACGACGCTTGAAGACAACTTTGCTGAGGTTTTTCGCCTTGCTACTATACATATTAGGTCCACTATTGTATTCCGTATATCTCCCTACTGCTGTACATGATAGGTCTACTACTATATTCCGTTTATCCCCCGACTACTGTACATGATAGGTCCACTACTGTATTCTTTTTATCTCCCGACTACTGTAGAAATGGGGAGTTTTTTTTTTTTACAGACCTGGACTCCCAAGTCCATCCAGCTTAAAATTTGCCGTGGAGAGTAAAGTCGGGCGCGGTGAGAGTGACCACTTGACCCATCCAGCTTCGACTGGTGTATACAAATATGGCACCTACACAAATATACCCAGTACCTCCATCCATCATGTGCCATGCCGGAAAGTGTGGGCGGTCATGTTCTGCCATCTCACTCGATCACCAGAGTCGTGGATCAGCTCCGTGTTTCTGTCTCGACCATGCCATATGGCCAAGCCATCCAGGTATTTACTTCTCGGTCTTCCCCTTGGTCTGTTCCCTTCGATCTTGCCAGTTGTCACCAAGTTCTCCAGTTCATTTCTTCTCATAACATGCCCGAAAAATGTTGACTCTGCGTCTAATTTCTCTAATCATGTTACGATTTTCATTTGTTTCTTGCAGTACTTGGTCATTGGTTTTTCTGTCTGTCCATGGTATTCTTTGCATTCTCCTCAGAAACCACATTTCCACAGCCATAAGATGTTTTTTCAGCCTGACATTGTCCAAGCTTCACATCCATAAAAAAGAACAGGCTCCTCAACATTCTTTTTCTCGTTTCAATTGACATCTCTTTATTGGTCAGTAAGTTTTTTCATCTTGCTAAAGGCTACTATCGCCATGGCGATTCTTGTTCTAATCTCTTCAAGGCATCCCACATCAGATGTTATGACTGATCCGAGATAATTGTACTGATTCACTTGTTGAAGAATATGCCCATTTACTTGTACGAGACCGGTCTCTCTGGCCGAGGGGTTACAACACTTTCTCCGTAATCCCGTTTATCACGCAGAGTCTCGTAGCAGGGCGAGAGCTGGGAGCGGTTCGACCCCCGCTGGTGACTTGCGGGATAACTGAGCCGGCCGCTCAGAAATCAATGGCAAACTACTGAGCGTAATCTTGCCAAGAAATCAACATACAGCTTAAAGATGCTGATGTTGACAGCGATGTCCTGTAAAGGATATGCAAAACATATGACATTGTTTTATCAGTCCTCCCAAACCGGCTGGATAGAACCGCATGCTTTGTTTTCATTTACCGGTCATTCCACAGAACTGTGTGACTTACTTATTGACTCACCCATGTAACCTTTTTCTACCCAACTATGCACCGCTTTACAGGACAAACATTTATCAGCATAAACACTAACAACCCACTTTGACAGGAGCCATTTCGCGAATGATGCCGAAGTTGAATGTGAAGTGAAAACGTGGTTTAGAAAACTGAGCACGCAGTTCTATGTAGCTGGTTTGGGAGGACTGATAAAACGAAGGGATAAGTGCATCATTGTTGGTGGATATTATGTTGAGAAATAAAGGGACAATGTATGTATAGAAATAAACTGGTTTCAGGTTGTTATCATGTGTATTTATTTTTCTACAGCCATTTGTGACTTACTTATTAACTTACCCTCGTATATTATATTGTGATATTTCTTTCTTCCTAGTGACGACCATAATCAGTGTCTTTTTACAATTTAATTATAATCCTAGTTGTTCAATGTGTGCAACAACCGCATCTACTAATTGTTGCAGATCCTGCTCATTGTCTGCAATGTATAGGAAAAAAATCTAGAGACATTGCACATCCCTGTCTCACACCTCTCTTAATAGGCTGATGTTGACCCACTTCATCCCCTCTGCTGTGTGTCCACCGTGACGAGGTAGAGGGGCTTGCGCGTCCCAATGAACCCACGAGCTATGCCGACGGTAGCACAGCTACTGGTAGGGCCACCCATGTCGGACAGGTCAAGGGAGAGGGACCAGACGAAGAGACACACAAACCTGCTGGCTTGTAGGTAGACTGGGGACAGTCAAAGGCTAGGGAAAGCATCCCGAATAAATGCTTGTCGAAATCGGATGTACTGAGCCACAGGCTTGACAAAGCAGTGCAACGTAACTTAATTCATGATGTCACAAATCAAAATTAATCGTTATGGTGCTAATCCCGTGAAGTCCCATCAGGCGGCGATAGTGCCGGGCCCCCTGCCTCGAGGGGGTCCACCCATGACTACTGGTGGTCACCTTCCCCTGTGCTGTGGAGTCAAGGCACAGAGGAGTAGGTTAAGAGCTATTTACCAAATACCCCGGACACTCAACATACTACAGTGGAATGCCGAAGGAGTTTACAAGAAGAAAGACTCCCTAACACAGCGTCTTCATAAAGATAGAATAGATGTGGCATGCATTCAAGAGACACACCTCAACGCCAATCACAAATTCTCAGTCAGAGGATATCAGGCCACACGTTTCGACCGCGAAGGACACAAAGGAGGAGTTCTAATACTTACACGAAATACAATACCTTGCAGCGAAGTATCTGTGATCTCTGACAACCAAACGGAAATTATAGGTGTTGATATAATGATAAAGGACATGAAAATAAGAATCTACAATCTGTATAGCCCAGCAGATAAGGACCTTACACTCTCAAACATGAAAATAAGACACAAACTGCATTATTGTCGGAGACTTTAATAGCCGTTCAGAAAGATGGGGATACCCAGATACTGACAAAAGAGGAGATGAATTGGAGGACTGGGAAATAGACTCAAATCTCCATCTACTCAACAAAGCGGATGACACACCGAGCTTCTACTCCAGAAGATGGCTTACCACTTCTACTCCAGACTTAGCTTTCTGCACAGGAGACATCCTCCCAAAATCGATCGCCATGTGCTGGACCAATTAGCAAGTAGTGACCACAGACCAATCAAGCTTGTAATGAGTATGGAGTATGTTCCACAGGAGCAAAAGCCCTTGCCACGCTGGAATTACAAACGAGCAGATTGGGACAGATTTGCCATACTAACAGACAAATATTGTGAAAACATAAATACACGATATGGCAACATAAAGCAAATGGTGGAAAGTCTAAACAGAGCGATAATACAGGCAGCCACTGAGTCCATTCCAAGAGGAGCGAGAAAAAATTACCAACAATACTGGACTGAAGAACTACAAAGTTTGGAGGACAAAGTTGAAGATGCCAGAAAGACAGCAGAGAGAGAACAAACAATTGAAGCGAACATCTCTCTCAAAGCCATCTCAGCAAAATATAAAAGATCAGTAAATCAAACAACAAGAGATTGTTGGAGGAAAAAAACAGAAAACCTGAATTTTGACAGGGATGGAAACAAACTAAGGAAACTAGTGAAAGCCATGAACAATGAAGGACCTAGAAACAAACAAATAACAATTAAACAAGGAAATGCCTTGCTTACAGGAAAAAAGGCTGCAAATGCACTAATGGAACACTATGCAAATGCAAACCACATTGATATTACAACCGAACAGAAGAAAGCAATTAAAGACAAACAGATACATCATAGAAATACAGAGATAGCAGCAGAATATATGATGGCAAATCTAACAATGGAAGAAATGGACCAGGCAGTGAAAACCTTAAAAAAAGTAGAAATCACCAGGAAAGGATGGGATCACAAATGAAATGCTAATAGGACTAGGCACCAAGGCAAAGAAGAAACTACCTGCAGTCCTAAATAACAGCTGGAAGAGAGGAATAGTCCCACAGGCATGGAAGAAAGCTATACTAATACCAGTCCCAAAGAAAGGAAAAGACCTGGAAGAACCAAATGGCTATCGACCTATCAGTCTACTTAGCTGTGTAGGAAAATTTATGGAACGCATTATCAATGGCAGGCTAACATGGCATCTGGAAGAATACAAACTCTTAACACCACACCAAGCAGGATTCAGAAAGTACAGATCCACTGAAGATCAAATAACCTATATAGCCCAGGAAATAGAGGATGCCTTCCAAGAGAAAAAGCACACACTAGCAATCTGGATAGATTTAGAAAAAGCATTTGATAAAGTATGGAAGGATGGACTGAAAGTAAAACTGCAAAAAATGCATGTTTGTGGAAAAATGTATAAATGGATCAGCCACTACCTTGAGAACAGAACTGCCAGGACAAAATTACAAGGACAAACAAGCAAAATGATGCTGTTGGAGCAAGGTGTCCCCCAAGGAGGAGTTCTTTCACCAACATTATTCCCAGCATACATAAATGACATCACAGAAAATTTTCCAGCCAGAATACACACATCCTCCTTTGCAGATGACCTAGCGATATGGACATCTGAAGAATATATTAGTACAGCTAACAGCAGAATACAGCAAGCCTTATTAGCACTAGAGGACTGGTCAAAATTATGGCTAGTGAAGATAAGTGAGGAGAAAACAACATGCACAGTGTTCTCCCTCTCAAATAAAACTCAGCAAACTAAGCTGGTATTGAATGGAAAAATATTGCGTCATGAAGAAAATCCAAACTATCTAGGAGTCACCTTTGATCGTCGCCTGACATGGAAGACACAGGTTGAGAAAAATCGAACAAGAGCAAGGCAGAGAATGGCAATCATGAAAAAGCTTGCTGGTACAACGTGGGGAGCAGATGAGAAAGTTCTCAAGAAGTTATATACTGGACGGGTGAGGCCAGTACTGGAATATGGCATCGCAGCTTGGGCAACAGCAGCTAAGTAAAATTTTAACAAAATAAGAAGTGTCCAAAACCAAGGAATGTGAATCATAACTGGAAGCCTGAAGACAACGCCTATTAATGAACTAGAAAAGATCACTTGTTTACAACCAATGCAGGACAGAAGAGATAGCAGAGCCCAGCAACAAGCAGAACAATTTAGAAGATTGACAGACCACCCTATGTATAACAGGTTTAATGGTTTTGGAAAAGGAAGACTGAAGCGTAGCAACTTTGTAGAAACTGCAAAACGAAAGATTAGGGCAGATCCCATACTTAACATATCAACAGTCAAGCCCATTTACAATGCACACAACTTCCTAGCAGCAACTGCCTGAGATGATAGAAAACATGCCTGGTATTGAGAAAAAGAACACTCAGAATGAAACCGAAAGAAGAAAAATAACCCTCAACTACATAAAAGAACATTACCCAAGCAGCAATTGGACCCATGCATATACAGATGGATCAGCCAAAGAATCAATTAAAAATGGAGGAGGAGGAATTCTCTTTAATTTAAAAAATGGAGTGATAAAAACACAGTCAGTGGCAACTGGAAAATTTTCAAGTAACTTCAAAGCGGAGGTAGAGGCTTTGAAAACTGCAGCAGAAATGCTCTTGATGGAGGAAAATAAAGAGAAGCAAATAGCTATCTTCACAGATGCAAAGTCAGCTGTCTCAATACTGAAGAGCAAAAACAGCACAGAACTAGCTGAGCTAAGAGCAGCACTCCATGGTCTATGCCAGAAATCCAAAAAAGTTGTAATACAGTGGATCCCATCACATTGCAGTATACCTGGAAATGAAGAGGCTGACAGACTAGCAAAAGAGGGTGGACGATTATCACAGCCTGACATAGACATAACCTATAATGAGGCAAAAAGGTTTATAAAAAGCACTTATAGAACCAAATGGGAATCAGAGCATCCAGGCCACCAGAAGGATGATGCATATTACAAACTCGACCGAAAAGAACAAGTAACAATCTTCAGACTCCGCACAGGACATAACAGGCTGAAACACCACTTGTTCAATAAACTAAAGATAGGAGATACCGATGAATGTAATTGTGGAACTGGTAAAATGACAGCTAAACATTTGCTGCAGGAGTGCCCAATATATGCAGAACAGAGAAAGATATTTTGGCCCACGCCTGCTTCATTTGAGGACAAGCTCTATGGAGATATCAACAAGCTCAAGTTGACTACAGCTTACTTTAACTACATTCAGGTCGACATATAAAGGTGCATGAAGATGTATTTAGACTGCCACACTTCATACCACAGGTATATAGGTTACAAAAGCGTCCTAGTGACACGAAATGGAATATTGCTTGGATAGCAAATCCAGTACGTGAAAAGTCCGAATCGAAAGCTCACTGTGCGGATGTCATCTGCAGACTGCATTCTTCTGGTTTCCGGAGGGACAGCCTATGGTGAACGGAAGGCCCAATATACGGAAGTGAGGCTAAGCAGCCATGTGCAGGGCGTGACGATTCCTTGGGTGAGCCCAGTACCAGAGCGCTATGTATCGGCTCTGCAAGTGTGGAAGCCTCCTTGGATGGCGGGGAATGCCCATGGTCTGCCCCTGCCTTCCCTTGAGGGTTGACCAGGATGTCTTTGGCTGTTCTATAGGGGCCAGCTAGGATGGGGGATAACACCACAACAGTGAGATTAAAACGTCCTAAGAAACCCCGGGAAGGTTAACCCGGTCAACAAATGCCCGCAGAAGTCGGATGTGTCGGCCTAACGGCGCAAGAACGCAGCTCTGCTGTAAACAAGCACAACGCAGTCACATCCGGAAAAAAAAAATCCGGATGAACGCAGAAGAAGAAGAAGACCCACTTCATTATCAATTCTTATGGCAGCTTGTTGTTTCCAATATATGTTTTTTATAAGTCTAATGTCTTTCCCATCAATTTGTTGATCTGCAAGCATCTCTACCATGTTGACATGTCTTATTCTATCGATAGCCTTTGTGTAGTGAATAAAGCAAAGATGTATATCTTTGTTTACTTCTAAAGAACGTTCATACACATAATATTTGCTGTACCCTTTCCTTCTACAAACATACAGCATACGCACACTATTTACTGTATCCTTTCCTTCTACAAACCCACATTGTTCTTCTCCTATTTCAGGTTGTATTTTCTTCCTCACTCTTTGCATGATAGTTCGTAACAAAATCTTCGTGATGTGACTCATTATACTAATTGTTCGATGCTGATCACGTTCCAGGGCTCTTGATTTCTTTGGGATTGCAATAAATACAGAATTACAAATTCTTTTGTGCGTTGATTTGGTATTTTGACTGTTATGTTGTTTGTCAATTTCTATGCAATTTTTCTCAAGCCATGCTTCTTTTGCCACCTTACATAATATAAGAAATTTTGACTTGTCTGTGAATTTCTTCATATTTGGCAGGATTATTTTTGTTGAGTCTTCTTGTTTCCATTAGTTGTAAAATTTCTTTAGTCAACCATTTCTTACGACCCACTTTCTTTAATTTTGGAATAGTTGTTTCTGCAGCCAAACGGATTGAATTCTTCAACATTTCCCATTGATCATCCACATCTTGAAACAGGATCACTAGATAAGACACTATATCAATTCTGTTCTGTACTTCTATGTTGAATTTGTTTTGTACTTCCTTGTCATTTCTCTTTTTTCAATTGTTAACGCATTTCGAAACCTTCTGCTAATCAGAATGTAATCAGTCTGGTTTCTAATCCTGCTGTCAGGACTTCTCTGTGTCCATAATTTTCTAGGGTGTTGTTTAAACCAGGTGTTTCCTACAATCATTTCCTGCTCTTTTGCCCATTTTATAAGTCTGTATCCTGTTTCGTTTCTCTCTCCCAAACCATGGTTTCCTACTGTGTATCCCTCACCTTGACTACCCACTTTTGCATTGAAGTCACCTATTATGATATTTATTTCTGAATTTTTACATTTCTTTAAAGCAGACTCTATGTCATTATAAAATTCATTTTTTGAATTATTATGATTTGCCTAATTACAGATACCCAGTACACCTGCCTTCATGCAGCACAGATATACGGGACACCGATGGCTGCCATGTACAACTTCTGAAGCATGATGACGTCACAGTCATAGACAACCTCCCCAGAACAGACCCTCTCTGCCCTGGCGCTACGACCATCACAGCAGTCCACCCGGGCATATGTCAATCCCAATTTACTTCTGACTCTCCTAACTCCTGTCTCCTTTTTATCTGACTCCTTCTGTCTCCATCCCCCCTCCTGCCTTCTTTCCTTCACTCTCTCTCTCTATCTCTCTCTCTATCTCTCTCTCTTTCTCTCTCTATCTCTCTCTATCTCTCTCTACCTCTCTCTCTATCTCTCTCTATCTCTATCTCTCTATCTCTCTCTCTCTCTCTCTCTCTCTCTATCTATCTATCTCTCTCCCTCGTCACTACTCGTTGAAGTGTGTACCCATCACCTCAAATACTTAAATACATTGACTTGTTTCAGACTGGTTTCACGTCCCTATATGTGTATATATCATTCCAGCCCACATTCTGCATATTGTCACTGTCAAAAACTGTCATTTACTGCCAATATAGTACCTTGCGGTGTATGGCTGGGTGTTTTGAGCCTGAGGAATTAAGGCCGCCTGGCTAGTGCAGTCGCCACGAACTGTGCAGGTTAGGATTTTTTTTTTTTGCCCCCGACAGAAAAAAAAAATCCCACACCTTACCGAGAATTCGAACGCGCGTCTCCCGAAGGAGAATCCGACGTTCTAGCCACTCGGCCAGCCGCTCCTCATTCTGAATATTATCTGGTTTTTAAAAAAGTCTGGTAGCCATTTCTTAGGTTGGCGTGTTCCAAGGAAGATAGTTAGTTAGTTAGTCGACAGATCATCCTCATTGCACATCGAACCATTCAGTCCATAAGTGCTCGGATCCTCTCCTCAGCAGATCCCGCAGCGTGTAGCGGCTAACGACACCAGTTCTGTGTTGGTTTATCAATCTTCTTTGGCTTCCTGCGTAGTGTTCTTGTTTGGCCACCTCTTTTAATTTGTTTTTCTCGCAGTCTGACCATGGTTGTAGATTCGCAGTCTTCATTTGGTTCTTGCAAAAGTCTTACTTCTCGTGGAGCGTTCAGAATGTCAGCCTGGTCCATGGCGAGTCCGTCCTCCACATTAGTCTTACCAGTGAGCTTGTCAGCCCGCTCATTTCCTTGTACTCCCACATGCCCTGGCACGAAGATGAAACTAATCTTTGTCAGCCGAGACCACTCCAGAGACAGCAACAATTCTCTTCGGATCCACCCCGTCTCTATCCACTTGAGCATGCTCATTGAGTCGCTAAGGAAACATGCCCTATTTAATGTCTGTGTCTCGAGCCATTTTATTGCTTTACTTACTGCCATGACTTCTGTGTGTACTGCGCCTGTATACAGACGCAAGTACCATGTATACGCTTACTGTGCACTATGGATTAGCTGTGCGCCTATAGTTTATATAGACCCATCGGCACCGGTGGATTGTTTTGTTTTTTTGTTTTGCGTTGGCTCGCTTTAAACTCAACCGTAGCCCTTACACTTGCTAATGCTTCTAGTGCAGTGATGTTGGGTTTGGATTGGCTTTCTCTATTATCAGTATCTCTCGCCATCAAGCGACTTCTGAGGTACTTGTAATTTACGACCCTAAGTCAATGACGAGAAGTCAACACTTTGGGCCAATTGACCGGTGCAGGAATTGAACCCGCTACCTCTGCATCGGCAAACCGGAAGTTTAAGAACAAGCGCTGTCAGCCATTCGGCCATGCTGACCTACACCCGTCGATGATGTGCCGGTCGCCTTTTGTTCCCCAGACATTTCCTGGTACCAGTTTTAAACTGGGTCGACCTGGAAGCCCTAGTTAATTTTTAAAATTGGCCCCAATGCAGATTCGAACCCGAGCCGGCGGAGGAGTGACAATCCACTAGACTAACACGGCACTGGTATAAAAGTGCACAACCTCTAACAGGGTCGGTGAAGGGATCCTTTCAGCTTCAACAGACTGCTAAGTCAAGCTTGATCACATTGTATTTTGATGTAGTGCCACGGGCTCACCTCAAGCGCCCTCAGGGCCGTTATAATCAGGTCACCAAGTGTCGGTTTAACACAAAGGTAGCGATTGGTTGTTCCAGTTTAGTATGAAAGTGGTGGGTGACCGGACCAGTTCTGGGTCTTCAAGAATGTTGGTGTTTCTATTCCGCGAGTATTGCATCTTATTTATGTTTAAACACTAGGGTGAAGGTGAAGGTTGTCTACTGGCAGACGCAGTCGGGGTGTGGTGTGCTAGTCCGCGGGGTGATGAGGTCGTGTGGTCAGGTCAAGAGATGTGTCATCATAAAGCTGCCATTTATAGTCTCAGCTCTGTCAATTCACTGCACCAATGATACGTGGTTTTGAAGCCGGGGTATCAACTTTCTACCTTCTATGCATCCTTCCATGACTGGGACAAGTCGTCTGAGCTGTAATGGATCAGTGTTGAGGGGCCCAACTCAGGTTGGGATTTCTCGACTGGTGTCAGAAGTCATTACCGCACAAAACGGAGTGTGTAAAACAACCTTTAGTTTGAGAATGGAGAAGTCTGTTGCTGCTGCTGTACTGATATTGCTTTTGAATACTTCTTCATTTGCTATTATTGTCTCTGTAACCAGATTTCAGAAAATTGAGAATGTATGGCTGTGGCATGGGTGGTTTCCGTAACTTGAGTATATCTATTACCCAGGTCATGGAAGGGTGTGCAGGAAGGTGAATGTTGATACACCAGCTTTAAAACCACTTATCATTGGTGCAGTGACATGGACGAGGTGGTGTACTAGAGCAGTGGTTCTCAGCCAGGAGTGGGGGGGGGGGATTTTTGGGTTTCCAGGGGTGGGGGATTAAGACCACAGATTGGCAGGCTCAAACTGGCTTTACAGAAGAACTTCTGTTTTGTTCTCCCCTTGAAACAACTACCAAGGCCTCTGATATTTTATAAAAGGTTTCATCTTTCCTTGAATCAGAAAATCTGTCATGGGATAATATGTGTGGGTGCTGTACAGATGGAGCACCAGCCACGTTGGGGACCAAATCAAGATTCAAGTGAGTGTGAAGAAACGGAGGGGATGGAGGGAATAGCAAAGTCCATGGGAGATGTATCTATACATGAAGCCCATAATCGGGCACTCTCACGAAGTTTATACTTCACCTCGACACCTCAAGGTACAAGAGGAACATGATGAGATAAGATGATGGGAGTAAAGAAACGTGCTTCAAAAGTGAAAGGCATTCATTGCATGATCCATCGTCAGGCACTGGTCTCCAAAACGCTTCCAGCTCCAATAGGGAAGGTTTTAAATCAAACCGTTAAGTTAGTGAATTTTATCAAAGGAGGAGCTCTCAACTCACGGCTTCTCAAGCAGTTATGTATTGAAATGGATGCAGGCCACCAAATGCTTCTTTTCCACACACATGTTCGATGGCTGTCAAGAGGAAGTGTAACTGCGCGAGTATATGAACTGAGAGACGAGCTGAAATTATTTTTTGAATTTCAGTGTAAGATGCAAATTTTTTGCCTGGATGGTTGATGAAGAATGGATCATGCGCCTTGCCTATTTAGTTGATATTTTTGAGCAGCTGAATAAACTCTTTAGATGCAAGGAAGAAATACAAATAGCATACAATTTGCGGATGTCTTGAAAGCTTTTATGAACATGCTTAAAATTGGAAAAGAAAGGTCAATATGACAAATGTTGCAATGTCTGAGAAGCTATCATCCGTTCTCGTTGTTGACGGTCCATCCATCATGTACCATGTCGATAAGTGTGGGCGGTCATGTTTTGCCATCTCACTCGATCACCAGAGTCGTGGATCAGCTCCGTGTTCCTCTCTCGACCATACCACGGGGCCAAACCATCCAGGTATTTACTTCTCGGTTTTCCCCCTTGGTCTCCTTCATTCGATCTTGCCAGTTGCCACTAAGTTCTCCAATTAATTTCTTCTCATAATATGCCCAAAAAATGTTCACTGTCTACGTCTGTTTCTAATCTGTTTACGATCTTCATTTGTTTCCTGAAGGACTTGTTCACTGGTTTTTCTGTCTGTCCATGGTATTCATTGCATTTTCCTCAGAAACCACATTTCCACAGCCATCAGATGTTTTTCAGCTCGTCTGCTCATTGTCCACACCTCACATCCATACAAAAGTACAGCTTCTATGTAGCACTTCAACACTCTGTTTCTCGTTTCAGTTGATATCTTTTATTGGTCATTATGTTTTTCATCTTGCAAAAGGCTACCTTCACCATGGCAATTCTTGTTCTAATCTCTTCAAGGCATCTCCCATCAGATGGTATGACTGTTCCGAGATAACTGTACCGATTGACTTGCTTAAGAATATGCCCATTTACTCGTATATGACGTTGTGGTATTTCTTTCTTCCCAGTGACGACCATAATATGTGTTTTCTTACAATTTAATTCTAACCCTTGTTGTTCACTGTGTGCAACAACCGCATCTACTAAATGTTGCAGGTCCTGTTCATTGTCTGCAATCAAGACTCTATCATCTGCATATCTAATGTTATTGATGTATCGTCCCCCAATGTTGATTCCTTCCATTTCTTCCATATTTCTGAAAATATTTTCACTGTGCAGGGAAAAAAGATCTGGAGACATTACACATCCCTGTCTCGCACCTCTTTTAATAGGCTGATATTGACCTACTTCATTATCAATTCTGATGGCAGCTTGTGGTTTCCGATGTATGTTTTTTTTACAAGTCTAAGGTCTTTTCCATCGATTTGTAGATCTTCAAGCATCCTTATCATGTCGACATGTCTCACTTTATCAAAAACCTTTGTGTAGTCAATAAAGCAAAGGTGTAGATCTTTGTTTACTTCTATAGAACGTTCGATTACTGTTCTCAGTATATACACATCATTTACTGTGCCTTCTACAAACCCACATTGTTCTTCTCCTATTTCAGGTTGTATTTTCCTCCTAATTCTTTGCATGATAATTCTTAGCAAAATCTTTGTGATGTGACTCATTATACTAATTGTTTGATGCTGATCACATTCCAAGGCTCCTGATTTCTTTTGGGATTGTAATAAATGCCGAGTTACATAATTCATGAGGTATATTTCCAGTATCATATATTGTATCCAACAGTATAGTAACTGTATCTATTCCATATTCTTCTAAAGCATTAATCATTTATGTTGTGATGTTGTTTGAACCGGGGGTCTTGCCAGATTCCATATGGTTAAGAGCATTCTGAACCTCAATTTTCAAAACTGCTGGTCCTTCATTATTATTTTGAATATTATACTGTTCTTCTCTGCTATCATCATAAAGGTTTTTCATATAATCTGACCATACCTGAAAAATCTGATCGTTTTCTATTATGATTTTTCCATCTTTTGTCTTTAGGCAGCCTGCTGATGTATGTGTTCTTTGAGTAGTAAGCTTCTGAATTCTTTTGTGCATTAGTTTGGTAATTTTACTGTTGCGTTGTTTTTCAGTTTCTGTACAGTTTTTCTCAAGCCATGCTTCTTTTGCTCTCCTTGTATAATATTCTGACGTTTCTGTGAATTTCTTTATATTTTGCAGGATTATTCTTGTTCTATTTTCTTGTTTCCATTAGTTGTGAAATTTCTTCGGTCATCCATCTCTTACGATCCACTTTCTTTAATTTTGAAATAGTTTTTTTTTCTGCAGCACAACTGACTGAATTCTTCAACATTTCCCATTGATCGACCACATCCTGAAATAGGATCTCTAGATCAGACAATATATCAAATTTGTTCTTTACTTCAATGTTAAAATTATCTTGTATTTCTTTGTCAGTTTTCAATTTGCACAAATCATATTTAGGGTTTCCTGTTGTATACTTGACTTTCCTTAAGTTTACCCTCAATTTGCCCGTGATTAATCTGTGATCACTGTAACAGTCTGCATTCGGGACAGTTTTTATGACTGTTAACGCATTTCGAAACCTTCTGCTAATCAGGATGTAATCGATCTGGTTGTTAATCCTGCTACCTAGACTCCTCCATGTCCATAATTTTCTAGGATGCCGTTTAAACCAGGTGGTTCCTACAACCATTTCTTGTTCTTTTGCCCATTCTGCAAGTCTGTATCCTCATTCGTTTCACTCTCTCAAACCATGGTTGCCTACACTGCATCCATCGCCTTGAGTTCCCACTTTTGCGTTGAAATTAACCATTATAATGTTTATTTCTGATTGTTTACAGTTCTTCAAAGCAGACTCCACGTCATTATAAAATTCCTCTATACTTTCTTCGCTGCATTCACTTGTTGGAGCATATACTTTAATGACATTTATTTTGAACAGGTCTTCCGTCTAATTTTACTAATAGAACTCTGTCTGACACGCCCAATATCCTTTAAGAGAATTTGATGTTTGCCGATCGAATATAATGGCTACACCTCTTTGCCGTTCTTCTCCTCCAGAATAAATAATCTTACAGTCCTCTCCTGTCTTGATCCCTGCCCCTTTCCACCTCGTTTCGCACATTCCTAAAATATTAATTTTCTCTCTTTCCATTTCTTGTTTGATATTTTCTAATTTTCCTTCTGCACTCATTGTTCTAACATTCCAAGTCCCTACTTTCAATTATATTAATCGTTTGCACCTAGTAGCCTGCTGACGGTCTGGAGTCACCTGGTGCACATGACTATCCCTACTAGGTGAGGCTGCTCCAATAGAGCACCCATTTACGCCGTTTGTCTCATTATAAATGAGACCGCACAACATAATTTTCTTGGTATCTGTAAAGAAAGTAGTTTGCCATTGCTTTCCTTCTTAGCAGTGAACATACTGGTCAATGACCGTAGCCATGGTCTCCTCAAAAAAGGGATCTTCTGCCTACCGTCGGCTGATCTTCAGCTTCATCCACCACCTACACGCATGGCTTCACGTAACCTCGATCGGGAAACTAAACGGGTACTCCACCTTGCCCAAGGATGTCCCGTAGGCTAGCGGAGGGAATCAGCCACCTTACTTCTCTTTTGATAGGGGATACCCCTACCCCGCCACCCTGTTGATGGTAAAGACCAAGTATTTCCCAAATCTGCGCGCGCACACACACACACACACATACACACACACACACACACACACATACACGCGCACACACACACACACACACACACACACACACACACACACACACACACACACACATGAAATTTAGAAGCGTTTGACAGCACTATAAAATGAATTTGAGCGTTATTTTCCTGAACTTACTGATGATGGGTTGGATTTGGTGTGAAACCCCTTCGAATTATCAGCTGAGAAAGTTTCTGATGATTGTCAAGATACATTTCTTAACTTAAAACTGATTCGGGAGCAAGGGATGTGTTCGATGAGAAACCAATCACAGCATTTTGGCCTTTGATGTGCGATTCCTACCCAAAAGTGGAAGAAAAACTGCTTCTATTTGTGTCATCATATCTTTGTTAGTCAGACTTTTCAGCCCTGTTGGAAATTGAAACAAAACGATTTTTTTTTCGCATATCCTTTATAGGACATCGCTGTCAACGCCAGCATTTTACCTCTGTTCTTAGTACGATCACGCTCATAGTTTGCCATTGCTTTCTGAGCGGCCGTCTCACTTATCCTGTATGTTACTTTGCTGCGAGAACCGCTTCCAGTTCTAGCGCGCTGCGTTACCCTACGTGGATAGACAGGATTACGGAGAAATTCGTTAAACTCCTCAGCAAGGGAGACCGGCACGTAATAGATTAGATGTGGAAAATGATCTCCGTTGTGCCCTTTCAAGCACTCCTCCGCTTATTTCAGAATTGTTGAGGAAATAAAATAATCACAGTGTTCTCATTTGTTACAATCTTTATTTGAATGATGTTAATTACAAATCTACAATATCCTGATTTTGTATTGAGCGTTTTTTTTTTTTTTTTTTTTTTTTTTTTTTTTTTTTTTTTGATCAAGCACAATTTTCAGGCATTCTATTGTCGTGTATTAAGTTACAATTCTTTGACGTTTTAACTGTTTGTTTATTGCAATATGATTAATTGGGTGTGTTAATAAAATATTTGTGAATTTACAAAAATGTTTTTCTTTAAGTTTCAATATCCATCAGCATATTCGGTTTCCATTAAATGTATACAACTACACTATAAAATTAATCTATGTTATGTAAAGATTATGTACAAATACGGAAGCAAATAAGGATTTTCAGTATTATATGCATGTTACCCCTCTGCCGTGTGTCCACCTTGACGAGGTAGAGGGGCTTGAGCGTTCCAATGACCCCAAGAGCTATGCCGACGGTAGCACAGCTACTGGTAGGGTCACCCATGTCGGACAGGTCAAGGGAGAGGAACCAGACGCAGACACACAAACCTGCTGCCTTGTAGGTAGATTGGGGACAGTCAAAGGCTAGGGAAAGCACCCCAAAATATTCTTGTCGAAATCGGATGTACTGAGCCACAGGCTTGAATTTTTTATTTTTTTTTCAACCAAACGGAAATTATAGGTGTTAATATAATGATAAAGGACGTGAAAATAAGAATTTACAATCTGTATAGCCCAGCGGATAAGGACCTTACACTCTCAAACATGAAAATAACTGACACAAACTGCATTATTGTCGGAGACTTTAATAGCCGTTCAGAAAGATGGGGATACCCAGATACTGACAAAAGAGGAGGTGAATTGGAGGACTGGGAAATAGACTCAAATCTCCATCTACTCAACAAAGCGGATGACACACCGATTTTCTACTCCAGAAAATGGTTTACCACTTCTACTCCAGACTTAGCTTTCTGCACAGGAGACATCCTTCACAAAATCGATCGCCATGTGCTGGACCAATTAGCAGGTAGTGACCACAGACCAATCAAGCTTGTAATGAATATGGAGTATGTTCCACAGGAGCAGAAGCCTTTGCCCCGCTGGAATTATAAACGAGCAGATTGGGCCAGATTTGCCATACTAACAGACAAATATTGTGAAAACATAAATACACTGAGTCTATTCCAAGAGGATCGAGGACAAATTACAAACCATACTGGACTGAAGAACTTCAAATTTTGGAGGACAAAGTTGAAGATGCCAGGAAGATGGCAGAGAATGAACAAACAACTGAAGCGAACAACTCTCTCAAAGCCATCTCAGCAAAATATAAAAGATCAGTAAATCAAACAACAAGAGATTGTTGGAGGCAAAATACAGAAAACCCGAATTTTGACAGGGATGGAAACAAACTATGGAAACTAGTGAAAGCCATGAACAATGAAGGACATAGAAACAAACAAATAACAATTAAACAAGGACATACCTTGTTTACAGGGGAAAAGGCTGCAAATGCACTAATGGAACACTATGCCAGTGCAAACCACATTGATATTAGAACCGAACAGAAGAAAGCAATCACAGACAAAAAGATACATCATAGTAATACAGAAACAGCAGCAGAATATATGATGGCAAATCTAACAATGGAAGAAATTGAACAGGCAATGAATACCCTAAAAAAGAAGAAATCACCAGGAAAGGATGGAATCACAAATAAAATGCTAATAGGACTAGGCACTAAGTCAAAAAAGAAACTACTAGCAGTCCTAAATTACAGCTGGAAGAGAGGAATAGTCCAATAGGCATGGAAGGAAGCTATACTAATACCAGTCCCAAAGAAAGGAAAAGGACTGGAAGAACCAAATGGCTATCGACCTATCAGTCTACTTAGCTGTGTAGGAAAATTAATGGAACGCATTATCAATGGCAGGATAACATCGTAACTGGAAGAAAACCAACTCTTAACACCACACCAAGCAGGATTCAGAAAGTACAGATCCACTGAAGATCAAATAACCTATATAGCTCAGGAAATAGAGGATGCCTTCCAAGAGAAAAAACACACAATAGCGGTCTGGATAGGTTTAGAAAAAGCATTTGATAAAGTATGGAAGGAAGGACTGAAAGTAAAACTGCAACAAATGCATGTTTGTGGGAAAATGTATAAATGAATCAGCCACTACCTTGAGAACAGAACTGCCAGAACAAACGAATAAGGACAAACCAACAAAATGATGCTGTTGGAGCAAGGTGTTCCCCAAGGAGGAGTTCTTTCACCAACATTATTCCTAGAATATGTAAATGACAACAAGGAAAATTTTCCAGCCAGAGTACACACATCCTCCTTTGCAGAAGACCTAGCTATATGGACATCTGAAGAGTATATTAGTACAGCTAACAGCAGAATACCGCAAGCCTTATTAGCGCTAGAGGACTGGTCAAAATCATAGCTAGTGAAGATAAGTGAGGAGAAAACAACATGCACAGTGTTCTCCCTCTCAAATAAAACTCAGCAACCTAAGCTGGTATTGAATGGAAATATATTGCACCATGCAGAAAATTCAAACTATCTAGGAGTCACCTTTGAACGTCGCTTGACATGGAAGACACAGGTTGAGAAAAATCGAACAAGAGCAAGGCAAAGAATGGCAATCATGACAAAGTTTGCTGGTACAACGTGGGGAGCAGATGACAAAGTTCTCAAGAAGTTATATACTGGACGGGTGAGGCCAGTACTGGAATATGACATCGCAGCTTGGGCAACAGCAGCTAAATCAACTTTAACAAAATAAGTAGAGTCCAAAATCAAGGAATGCGAATCATAACTGGAAGCCTTAAGACAACGCCTATTAATGAACTAGAAAAGATCACTTGTTTACAACTAATGCAGGATAGAAGAGATAGCAGAGCCCAGCAATAAGCAGAAAAATTCAGAAGATTGACAGACCATCCTATGTATAACAGGTTTAATGGTTTTGGAAAGGGAAGACTGAAGCGTGGCAACTTTGTAGAAACTGCAAAACGAAAGATTAGGGCAGATCCCATACTTAACATATCAACAGTCAAACCCATTTACAATGCACACAAGTTCCCAGCAGCAACTGCCTGAGATGATAGAAAACATTCCTGGTATTGAGAAAAAGAACACTCAGAATGACACAGAAAGAAGAAAAATAACCCTAAACTACATAAAAGAACATTACCCAAGCGGCAATTGGAACCATGCATATACAGATGGATCAGCCAAAAATTCAATGGAAAATGGAAGAGGAGGAATTCTCCTAAATTTAAAAAATGGAGCGAAAAAAACAGTCAGTGGTAAATGGAAAATTTTTAAGTAACTTTAAAGCGGAGGTAGAGGCTTTGAAAACTGCAGCAGAGATGCTCTTGGTGGAGGAAAATAAAGATAAGCAAATAGCTATCTTCACAGATGCAAAGTCAGCTGTCTCAATACTGAAGAGCAAAAACAGCCCAGAACTAGCTGACCTAAGAGCAGCACTCCATGGTCTATGCCAGAAATCCAAAAAAGTTGTAATACAGTGGATCCCATCAATTGCAGTATACCTGGAAATGATGAGGCTGACAGACTAGCAAAAGAGGGTGGACGACTACCACAGTCTGACATAGACATAACCTATAATGAGGCAAAGAGGTTTATAAAAAGCACTTATAGAACCAAATGGGAATCAGAGCATCCAGGCCACCAGAAAGATGATGCATATTTACAAACTCGACCGAAGAGAACAAGTAGCAATCTTCAGACTCCGCACAGGACATAACAGGCTGAAATACCACTTGTTCAATAAACTAAAGATAGGAGATACCGATGAATGTAATTGTGGAACTGGTAAAATGGCAGCTAAACATTTGTTGCAGGAGTGCCCAGTATATGCAGAACAGAGAAAAATATTTTGGCCCACACCTGCTTCATTTGAGGACAAGCTCTATGGAGATATCAACAAGCTCAAGTTGACTACAGCTTACTTTAACTACATTCAGGTTGATATTTAAAGGTGCACGAAGAAGTATTTAGACTGCCACACTTCATACCACAGGTATGTCGGTTACAAAAGCGTCCCAGAGGCATGAAATGGAATATTGCTTGGATAGCAAATCCATTACGTGAAAAGTCTGAATCAAAAGCTCACTGTGTGAGCTTCATAAAAGGTGGAAAAGTGTCCTAGTGGCACGAAATGGAATATTGCTTGGATAGCAAATCCATTACGTGAAAAGTCTGAATCAAAAGCTCACTGTGTGAGCTTCATAAAAGGTGGAAAAGTGTCCTAGTGGCACGAAATGGAATATTGCTTGGATAGCAAATCCATTACGTGAAAAGTCTGAATCAAAAGCTCACTGTGTGAGCTTCATAAAAGGTGGAAAAGTGTCCTAGTGGCACGAAATGGAATATTGCTTGGATAGCAAATCCATTACGTGGAAAGTCTGAATCAAAAGCTCACTGTGTGAGCTTCATAAAAGGTGGAAAAGTGTCCTAGTGGCACGAAATGGAATATTGCTTGGATAGCAAATCCATTACGTGGAAAGTCTGAATCAAAAGCTCACTGTGTGAGCTTCATAAAAGGTGGAAAAGTGTCCTAGTGGCACGAAATGGAATATTGCTTGGATAGCTTGGATCTTTTCTCCTGGGCATGCCGGTGTGCTGGGGAATGAACAGGCGGACAGATTGGCTGGCTCGGCAAAACTTGGTGGAGTATTGATGCATGACAAGGCAGACGTGGTTGCGGCCTTGTGGGAGCACGTGTACACCTCGGAGGAGCAGATGGATCACCATAGTCTGGTAAGAATGAGACAGCGAGGTGTGATGGGATCTGGCCAACGCTCGGCGCTCAGAGGAAAGGCGAGACGGACATATAATCAGATTGCTACTGGAACTATTAGTGTTGGAACTCTTCGCTGGCTGCTGGGGATGGGGACGGAGCGCTTATGGGAATGTCCCGAATGCTGTGATGTCGGTTCCTAAATCAATCAATCAATCAATCCATTACGTGGAAAGTCTGAATCAAAAGCTCACTGTGTGGGCGTCATAAAAGGTGGAAAAGTGTCCTAGTGGCACGAAATGGAATATTGCTTGAATAGCAAATCCATTACGTGGAAAGTCTGAATCAAAAGCTCACTGTGTGGGCTTCATAAAAGGTGGAAAAGTGTCCTAGTGGCACGAAATGGAATATTGCTTGGATAGCAAATCCATTACGTGGAAAGTCTGAATCAAAAGCTCACTGTGTGGGCTTCATAAAAGGTGGAAAAGTGTCCTAGTGGCACGAAATGGAATATTGCTTGGATAGCAAATCCATTACGTGGAAAGTCCGAATCGAAAGCTCACTGTGTGGATGTCATCTGCAGACTGCATTCTTCTGGTTTCCGGAAGAACAGCCTATGGTGAACGGAAGTCCCAATATACGGAAGTGAGGCTAAGCAACCATGTGCAGGACGTGACGATTCCTTGGGTGAGCCCAGTACCAGAGCGCTGTGTGTCGGCTCTGCAATTATGGAAGCCTCCTTGGATGGCGGGGAATGCCCATGGTCTGCCCCTGCCTACCCTTGAGGGCTGACCAGGATGTCTTTGGCTTCTCTATATGGGCCAGCTGGGATGGGGGACAACACCACAACAGTGAGAGTCAAACGTCCTTTAAAAAAAACCGGGAAGGTAAACCCGGTCAACAAATGCCGTCAGAAGTCGGATGTGTAGGCCTAACGGCGCAAGAACGCAGCCCTGCTGTAAACAGGCACAACGCAATCACGTCCGAAAAAGAAAAGAAAAAAACCTCCGGATGAACGCAGAAGAAGAAGAATATGCATGTTATTCTGGACGCACCTTTTGAGGCTGACAATTTTGGAAAATGGGGAATGGCATGCTGACATATGGTGAAAGGGTTCATGGGCCCAAACAAGGTGAGAATCACTGTAATTGGGACTATAAATGGCAGCTTGCTTCTCGGTGGCAAGTATCTTCTCGATTACGACCATTGATGTGAGGCACCAAGTTAAGAGATGGTAGCAATGGTTGCAGCTGAGAACGGTTCCGACGTCTACATTGTGCGATAGCGACAGTCGGTATCAATACCCTATGAGAGAGCTCTATTCTGCCGAGAGAAACATGGCACTTGTAAGTTTGTCCTGAATGCAGAGATGTCGGTTCTTCATCATTAATAGTACATCTTTCTTTCCCAGACAATTCTGACAATTATCTGCTACTCACTGGTGCATCCTGGGTCCTTCTGAAAAGCGCATTGGTCGGACACAATCATTCTCCCATGGCTGAGGACGTTATAGCCCACACCAGTGTCTTGGTGGCTGCAGCCGGAGTCCACTGACTAACACTCTTGCTCGCCGACCCGTTGGTCAAAGGGATCGAATTCTCATAGAGAAGTCTGGATATTTTCTCCGGGGCATGCTGGTGTGCTGGGGAATGAACAGGCAGACAGATTGGCTGGCTCTGCAAAACTTGGTGGAATATTGATGCATGATAAGGCAGACGTGGTTGCGGCCTTGTGAGAGCACGTGTACACCTCGGAGGAGCACATGGATCACCATGGTCTGGCAAGAATGCGACAGCGTGGAGTGACGAGGGGATCTGGCCGATGCTCGACGCTCAGCGGAAAGGTGAGACGCACATATAATCAGATTGCTACTGGTACTATTGGGGTTGGAACTCTTCGCTGGTTTATGAGAATGGTGACGGAGCGCTTATGGGAATGCCCTGAATGCTGTGATGTCGGTTCCTAAATCAATCAATCAATCAATCAATCTCATAGAGATGAATTTGTTAACATTGGTCTGGCTGCCGGGTCACCCCCGCCCAAACTGTGTACTGTAGACATACACTGGGAAATAAAGACGCCCGGGCGTGATATTGATCGTATGATAACATGACTGGCGATTGCTCTCTTGCTCGCTCTTTATCTGTCTGTCTTATATATGCCACTCTCTCTCTCTCTCTCTCTCTCACTCTCTCTATCTCACTCTCACTCTTATCTCACTCTCTCTATCTCACTCTCACTCTTATCTCACTCTCTCTCTCTCTCTATCTATCTCTCTCTCACTCTCTCTCTCTCTCTCTCTCTCTCTCTCTCTCTCTCTCTCTCTCTCTTTCTCCTCCCTCTGTGCTAAGAGACAAAAGAAGTTCCTGGGGATACATAGAGTAGATTAATGGACAGTGTGCAGTGCGAAGATATGGTTTCCATGACGACCGTTGCAAATATGTTGTACTGTCAGTGTTACTAAGAACGGGTGTCTGGTAGAGGCTAACAAAATCACTATACGCAGCATTAGAGACAATGTTTCTTGGTCATCCAATGAGAAAAGAGGCATGAAGAACCATGTGACGACTGGACAGATCAGCGTTATAAGAGGCAGCTGTAGAAGACGAGATAAATTATACTGGATGATCTAAGATGGTAGCATGAAAGAATTTCACCGATATAACTGATTCAGAACCCCAAGGATAGAGATGTGTTCTGGAGAGATATGAATGTCAACGCCATTTGGCAAGGCGCATGTTGATGATGATGAGAAAAAACATATCTTGAAACAATACAATCCCTATCGCACACCTCTCTTGATTTGCTGACATTTCAATATAAAAGATTGTCCCATAACTTGGACGTTGTATTTTTACATGTCTTTCTGACACTGTCAGAAAGCCTCCAAACTTAGCGATCAATGCGTTTGACAGCTGACGTGCAACACAAAGATCAGCACTCCCTGCGTCGTCGCGCAACTGTCACGGTGTTGGCTGTATTACTGTATCAATATGGCGGCTGCAGGATTTACCTAGAGCGTGTACATAACAAAAACTGAGATGTCATATAATTTCCGTCGTCTGCTGCACTTCAATAACTAATCCCACGTCAGGTCACACCACCTGTGCGAGGTTAACAAGTTCATTGAACGAGGCGGCGTCGAGGGACTTGTTTCTGGGGTTTGGCTGGCTAGCTGGTTGGTTGGTTGGCTAGTTGGCTGGTTGATTAATGGGTCGTTGACTGGTTGGTTGGTTCGTATGTTGGTTGTTTGATTTGTTAATTGGTTGGCACGTATGTTTGTTGGTTTATGGGTTGGTTGTTTGGTTGGTTCGTTGGATTATTGGTTAATTGGTTGGTTCGTTGGTTTATTGGTTGATTAGTTCGTTGGTTTATTGGTTAGTTGTTTGGTTGGTTTATTGGTTGGTTGTTTGGTTGGATGGTTGGTTGGTTGGTTCGTTCGTTGGTTTATGAGTTGGTTAGTTGATTGGTTGGTTCTCTTTATTTGACTCTTAGAGATCATTCAGGTTACCATAGGTAGATGTATGTCATCATTTGTGAGTCGCATGTAGTCCTTGACCTGTGCCACTGCCAGCCATGACTTCATCGATGCCAACCCAAGCGTATATCGCATCGTTCTGATAGTAGTATCTCGTGTACAACCAAAGACAACTGGCATTCCTTTATTTTGGATTCGTTTTAGTTTTTCACCCCGTAAAGGAAATGGTGTTAAAATACCGAGACCATATACGATTTTTGTTTCTTGGGTTTCTCCAATGGCATCTAGGATGTTACTGAAAATGGTGCTTCTGATTTCCATAGAATGTGCCCTTGCCCATTCAATAAGATTTTCTTGAAAGCTGGTTTCTCGAATCACATGACGACAGTCCACATTCTTTGGGTACATCATGATAAGGGAAAGTGGGAGCATGTAGTGGCAAAGGGAAAGTTGCAGGGTAGGGGAGGCAGAATGAGATCGAGAGATGGGATACTGGACAGTTTGACATCGAGACATAAGGGAAAATCAGTATTGGAAAAAATATTGACAATATACTAGGCAGAAGGCCGTGGACAGGCATGATAACGAAAGTCATAATGCGTGGACTATAAAAAGACGAGAGAACTAAACGGTGCAACAATACAACAAGAAGTCACTGTTGCACGTCAGTAGTCACGGCAATGTTCAGTGATGCTAGGTCACGTGTGTCATTAATAAGTCTGCTCCACGTGATAGCTGGCTGGGTGTTGACCACATCACGTACCCAGCGCCAGATGTTGACCACATCACGCACCCAGTGCCCATATAAACATATGCGTCTGGCAGTATACACCCAGTGTGCCCTGGGGGAATGTAAAGGGGTCTTTTATTTTTATTTGACGTGTTTCCCCATGATACTTGGAAGACAGGTCGCGATCAAATGTCAACCCTAGCTATTTTAATTTATCACTTCTGTCAATTGCCTGCCCATTTACAGACATGCTAGTCTGTTTAGCCTGTGCATTTGTTGAACGAACGATATAAACTGTCCTTCCCAGGATTCACCATTGAACTGGACAGAATACACTATAAAGTCCCTGGTGTGTCTCTGATCATGCCATCCCTGTTTGAACCAGCCTGAAGAAGTAAGACATCAGATGTGAAAGCAAAAGTTCATCCTGGCCCAGAGAGTTGTATTCTGGCTATTTTTGCTGTCCGACAGCTGAAGCACACCGACGATAACGGAGAGCCCCGAGACAGACCTGAGACATATGCAATATTTGCCCGGCACTGTTTTCTCCATCGACGTAGGTGCCATCCAGATGACCAGACAAGGGTTAATACCCTGATATCAAGTACTGCACAAGATGTGCCAGGTCTACAACGTACATTTTCTAGATCTATTGCTACAGCCACTGTTTCTTGCTGGCTTTGAAATTCCACATAAATAATATATGTCAATGCTTCAGCATTGTCCCATGTTGCATTCCATGGCCTCTAGCTACCATTAGTTTTTGTTTGTTTGTTTTTTCCAAATATAGTATCCATGCCCCCTCCCTCCCCGACGTGTCTCCACCTTCCGTGGTAGTGGGACGGAAGCACAACTACATTCGGACAGGTCTTGGGGTAGGGACCAGACCAAGAGAGACACACCCTGCTGCTCTGCAGGTAGACTGAGGATAGCAGTCAAAAGTTCCAAATCTGGCGCACGATGCCACTAATTCTTAGTCCGGACACATAATTTACGGCTCTATGCTAAGGGAAATGGCTGAACACCTCTAAGCCATTAACCCTCGGACGTGAGGGCTGGGCCGATACTCACTGCAAACTGGAAGTGAGATATTAAGCCTGCTAAATGACTGGTTCGGATACGCATCCTACGGCTCTCAACTGAGTGATAAGGCCGAACGCCTCCAGGCCAATGTCTCACAGCTGTGCGAACCCAGCCGTTACTCACCTCTCCTACATGGAGGTGAGATGCTTCCGTCTTTTACTTAGTGACGTAAATAGCAAGTACCTCTGAAGTCGGAGTTGGTTCGCCTGAAGGCGAGGGACACCGGTAAACTGGGAAGTAAATCCGCCCGCAAAATCCAGTCCCTTACTACTTTAAACAGCGTGTAAGGACTACGCTTATGTTTAAGCAAGTGAACAAAAAACAAAAGGAAAAAAAAGAAAGAAAGTATCCATGTACTTACTATCCAGGAATGACATCACTTTCTTAGATATTTTTTTCTCGACAATTTGTCACAAACAATGCGTAATGATTCTGTAACTGCTAAGTTATGGTGGATCTCTTCCAGGCTTTGACAGTCGCTTCAGGTAACTGTGTAACCAATCATCACCTACATTGGCAGTCTGTACGTGGATGCCAGAAGGTATGAAAGGTTTCTTCACCAGAAACATCAGTTACACAGTTCCCACGCACAGTCCTTGGCTTCTCCAGCAGTCTTGAATATGTTACTTCTTCTTTGTATTTCTTCCATTATATCATGCTTTTGTGGTCAGTTCCTTGGCAATCTCTGTCACTCCTTAGTCGCCTACACTATTGCTATCCAGGCCATTTCGACACTCTCATTCCACCTTCTGATGTCTTTTGTCTGGTCTTTCTGCCCTAGGCATACAAAGTTTCAGCCGGGTCTTTATTGACTGCATGATATATGAAAGTGTGCCTGGGTTAACTTGCCAGACAGTTTGCACTTGAGATAAGCACGACACATGGCAGGTGACCATTCTCCTGTGCTCCCAGAACATCCCAGCTTGTTAAGCGAGCATTAGTCCTGCAAAGCACGAACTACCTTTAACCAGCAAGCCACAACAGGTAAACCAGGTTGTATGATTCCCCACAATCACGTTTTCAACATCCCATCTCTCGATACATATCCTATGCCCTGGGCGGCCTGCGTCATGGCGAAGTTTTCGTCCCATTGCTGAGAATGCAGTCTAAGAGAAACAACTAAGGAAGTAGATGCTGCTATAAAGCGTAGTTACTTCCCTTATAGATGGCATTCTGAAATTGTAAATGAACCTAAGCGGACGTTGAATGTATGGTGGACACAGACCAGCCTTTCATCGTGAACTTCCTGAATGCAGGCGGAAGCAACTCAACACCTTGCTTTACAATGCTGACGTACAAAGTGTGTGATGTTTTATTGTACGCTTTATGACAACTGACCTGAATCTTACAGACACGGTTTCTGCTGGAACTCAACATTGTGAACTGAAGGCCGCAGCGGATGCAGACAATGCTCGTGTGTTACCGGGGCCCTTGGGGAAAGCAAAGAATAATAACACTGTAACCTGCCACGCGTGTTGTAAGACGTGACTCACAATATACTGGCTTGGCGTTGGCTTTCGAATATCCTTAGCTGCAACATCCAGTCAACCATGATCAAGTCTATAGATAAGGAAAAGCGAAAAAATAAAAAACTCCAACCAATCAAAGAGACAGGAAGAAGCTTGAAGCGATGCAGAGAGTGCGTTAAGGAATCTGGACTGCTGACTCGCTTTCTTTACCTAGAAACATTTTTTTCCAGAACTGGCAAAAGGAATGTTCGACTATCTATGCATTGTGACACCCATGTTTTGTCGTCCGCTAAGTGAACATAAGAGGGCCACCCATTGCCCCGTGCGTTCAGGCCTACATATGTGATGGTCTTAGCACATCACAGACCAACAAATGTGATGGTCCTAGCACATTACAGACCAACAAATGTGATGGTCCTAGCACATCACAGACCAACAAATGTGATGGTCCTAGCACATCACAGACCAACAAATGTGATGGTCCTAGCACATTACAGATCAACAAATGTGATGGTCTTAGCACATCACAGACCAACAAATGTGATGGTCCTAGCACATTACAGACCAACAAATGTGATGGTCCTAGCACATCACAGACCAACAAATGTGATGGTCCTAGCACATTACAGACCAACAAATGTGATGGTCCTAGCACATTACAGACCAACAAATGTGATGGTCCTAGCACATTACAGGCCAATAAATGTGATGGTCCTAGCACATTACAGACCAATAAATGTGATGGTCCTAGCACATTACAGACCAACAAATGTGATGGTCCTAGCACATTACAAGCCCATAGGTGATTCCCGCTACCCGATGTTCGTGTGGGGCCACACCTACGCCGTGTGGGGGGCCACAACTTCGCCGTGTGCGGAGTTTTCCTATGTGCGTTCTAACAGCAGCACTGTTTCCACTGTGTTGAGAAGCTTTTGTTTTTTCCTGTTCCATTCCACTTTGTTTCGCATGATCCGAAGATTCCAATCCTATGAATTGTCCTGAATTGAATAGCGAAGTAATAATGAGAGAGATCAAATAAAAGCCAGGAATAATATTTGGAGGTTATAATATAAATAATATACGCTATGCAGATGACACAGAATTGATAGCGGATAATGCATCAGATCTACAACAATTTATGAACCTTGTAGTAAAGAGAGTGCAAAGAAAGGACTCTCCTTGAATGTCAAGAACCCCTCTGCCGTGCGTCCACCTTGACGAGGTAGAGGGG
This sequence comes from Cepaea hortensis, assembly GCA_963921405.1. NCBI lineage: Eukaryota > Metazoa > Mollusca > Gastropoda > Stylommatophora > Helicidae > Cepaea > Cepaea hortensis. The sequence goes on along the minus strand of OY992894.1, from coordinate 64,391,234 downwards.
CTTGAGCGTTCCAATGACCCCAAGAGCTATGCCGACGGTAGCACAGCTACTGGTAGGGTCACCCATGTCGGACAGGTCAAGGGAGAGGGACCAGACGAAGTGACGCACAAACCTGCTGCCTTGTAGGTAGACTGGGGACAGTCAAAGGCTAGGGAAAGCATCCCGAACAAATGCTTGTCGAAATCGGATGTACTGAGCCACAGGCTTGACAAAGAAGTGCAACGTAACTTTATCACTTCATGATGCCACAGATGAAAGTTAATCGATATGGTGCTAATCCCGTGAAGTCCCATCAGGCGGTGATAGTGCCGGGCCCCCTGCCTCGAGGGGGTCCACCCATGACTACTGGTGGTCACCTTCCCCTGTGCTGTGGAGTCAAGGCACAGAGGAGTAGGTTAAGAGCTATTGACCAAACACCCCGGACACTCAACATACTACAATGGAATGCAGAAGGAGTTTATAACAAGAAAGCCTCCCTAACACAGCGTCTTCATAAAGATAGAATAGATGTGGCATGCATTCAAGAGACACACCTCAACGCCAATCGCACATTTTCAGTCGAGGGATATCAGGCCACACGTTTCGACCGCGAAGGACATAAAGGAGGAGTTGTAATACTTACACGAAATACAATACCTTGCAGCGAAGTATCTGTGATCTCTGACAACCAAACGGAAATTATAGGTGTTGATATAATGATAAAGGACGTGAAAATAAGAATTTACAATCTATATAGCCCGGCAGATAAGGATCTTACACTCTCAAACATGGAAATAACTGACACAAATTGCATTGTTGTCGGAGACTTTAATAGCCGTTCAGAAAGATGGGGATACCCAGATACTGACAAAAGAGGAGATGAAGTGGAGGACTGGGAAATAGACTCAAATCTCCATCTACTTAACAAAGCGGATGACACACCGAGCTTCTACTCCAGAAGATGGATTACCACTTCTACTCCAGACTTAGCTTTCTGCACAGGAGACATCCTCCACAAAATCGATCGCCATGTGCTGGACCAATTAGCAGGTAGTGACCACAGACCAATCAAGCTTGTAATAAATATGGAGTATGTTCCACAGGAGCAAAAGCCTTTGCCCCGTTGGAATTACAAACGAGCAGATTGGGACAGATTTGCCATACTAACAGACAAATATTGTGAAAACGTAAATACACGATATGGCAACATGAAGCAAATGGTGGAAAGTCTAAACAGAGCAATAATACAGGCAGCCACTGAGTCTATTCCAAGAGGAGCAAGGAAAAATTACAAACCATACTGGACTGAAGAACTACAATTTTTGGAGGACAAAGTTGAAGATGCTAGGAAGACCGCAGAGAGAGAACAAACAACTGAAGCGAACATCTCTCTCAAAGCCATCTCAGCAAAATATAAAAGAACAGTAAATCAAACAACAAGAGATTGTTGGAGGAAAAAAACAGAAAACCTGAATTTTGACAGGGATGGAAACAAACTATGGAAACTAGTGAAAGCCATGAACAATGAAGGACCTAGAAACAAACAAATAACAATTAAACAAGGAAATTCCTTGCTTACAGGAAAAAAGGCTGCAAATGCACTAATGGAACACTATGCCAGTGCAAACCACATTGATATTACAGCCGAACAGAAGAAAGCAATCAAAGATAAACAGATGCATCATACATATACAGAGACAGCAGCAGAATATATGATGGCAAATCTAACAATGGAAGAAATGGAACAGGCAATGAATACCCTAAAAAAGAAGACATCACCAGGAAAGGATGGAATCACAAATGAAATGCTAATAGGACTAGGCACTAAGGCAAAAAAGAAACTACTAGCAGTCCTAAATTACAGCTGGAAGAGGGGAATAGTCCCACAGGCATGGAAGGAAGCTATACTAATACCAGTCCCAAAGAAAGGAAAAGACCTGGAAGAACCAAATGGCTATCGACCTATCAGTCTTCTTAGCTGTGTAGGAAAATTAATGGAACGCATTATCAATGGCAGGCTAACATGGCATCTGGAAGAAAACCAACTCTTAACACCTCACCAAGCAGGATTCAGAAAGTACAGATCTACTGAAGATCAAATAACCTATATAGCTCAGGAAATAGAGGATGCCTTCCAAGAGAAAAAGCACACACTAGCAGTCTGGATAGATTTAGAAAAAGCATTTGATAAAGTATGGAAGGAAGGACTGAAAGTAAAACTGCAAAAAATGCATGTTTGCGGGAAAATGTACAAATGGATCAGCCACTACCTTGAGAACAGAACTGCCAGGACAAAAGTACAAGGACAAACCAGCAAAATGATGCTGTTGGAGCAAGGTGTCCCCCAAGGAGGAGTTCTTTCACCAACATTATTCCTAGCATATATAAACGACATCACGGAAAATTTTCCAGCCAGAGTACACACATCATCCTTTGCAGATGACCTAGCCATATGGACATCTGAAGAATATATTAGTACAGCTAACAGCAGAATACAGCAAGCCCTATTAGCGCTAGAGGACTGGTCAAAATCATGGCTAGTGAAGATAAGTGAGGAGAAAACAACATGCACAGTGTTCTCCCTCTCAACTAAAACTCAGCAACCTAAGCTGGTATTGAATAGAAAAATATTGCGCCATGAAGAAAATCCAAACTATCTAGGAGTCACCTTTGATCGTCGCCTGACATGGAAGACATAGGTTGAGAAAAATCGAACAAGAGCAAGGCAAAGAATGGCAATCATGAAAAAGCTTGCTGGTACAACATGGGGAGCAGATGAGAAAGTTCTCAAGAAGTTATATACTGGGCGGGTGAGGCCAGTACTGGAATATGGCATTGCAGCTTGGGCAACAGCAGCTAAGTCAAACTTTAACAAAATAAGTAGAGTCCAAAATCAAGGAATGCGAATCATAACTGGAAGCCTGAAGACAACGCCTATTAATGAATTAGAAAAGATCACTTGTTTACAACCAATGCAGGATAGAAGAGATAGCAGAGCCCAGCAACAAGCAGAAAAATTTAGAAGATTGACAGACCACCCTATGTACAACAGATTTAATGGTTTTGGAAAGGGAAGACTGAAGCGTAGCAACTTTGTAGAAACTGCAAAACGAAGGATTAGGTCAGATCCTATTCTTAACATATCAACAGTCAAGCCCATACACAATGCACACAAGTTCCCAGCTTGGAGACAGCAGCAACTGCCTGAGATGATAGAAAACATTCCTGGTATTGAGAAAAAGAACACTCAGCATGAAACCGAAAGAAGAGAAATAACCCTAAACTACATAAAAGAACATTACCCAAGCAGGAATTGGACCCATGCATATACAGATGGATCAGCCAAAAATTCAATAGAGAATGGAGGAGGAGGAATTCTCCTAAATTTAAAAAATGGAGCGAAAAAAACACATTCAATGGCAACTGGAAAATTTTCAAGTAACTTCAAAGCGGAGGTAGAGGCTCTGAAAACTGCAGCAGAAATGCTCCTGATGGAGGAAAATAAAGAGAAGCAAATAGCTATCTTCACAGATGCAAAGTCAGCTGTCTCAATACTGAAGAGCAATAACAGCACAGAACTAACTGACCTAAGAGCAGCACTCCATGGTCTATGCCAGAAATCCAAAAAAGTTGTAATACAGTGGATCCCATCACATTGCAGTATACCTGGAAACGAAGAGGCTGACAGACTGGCAAAAGAGGGCGGACGACTACCACAGCCTGACATAGACATAACCTATAATGAGGCAAAGAGGTTGATAAAAAGCACTTATAGAACCAAATGGGAATCAGAGCATCCAGGCCATCAGAAGGATGATGCATATTACAAACTCGACAGAAGAGAACAAGTAGCAATCTTCAGACTCCGCACAGGACACAACAGGCTGAAATACCACTTGTTCAATAAACTAAAGATAGGAGATACCGATGAATGTAATTGTAGAACTGGAAAAATGACAGCAAAACATTTGCTGCAGGATTTCCCAACGTATGCAGAACAGAGAAAGATATTTTGGCCCACACCTGCTTCATTTGAGGACAAGCTCTATGGAGATATCAACAAGCTAAAGTTGACCGCAGATTACTTTAACTATATACAGGTTGACATTTAAAGGTGCATGAAGACCCAGAGGCATGAAATGGAATATTGCTTGGATAGCAAATCCATTACGTGGAAAGACCAAATCAAAAGCCCATTGTGTGGGCTTCATAAAAGGTCGAAAAGTGTCCTAGTGGCACGAAATGGAATATTGCTTGGATAGCAAATCCATTACGTGGAAAGTCCGAATCAAAAGCCCACTGTGTGGGCTTCATAAAAGGTGGAAAAGTGTCCTAGTGGCACGAAATGGAATATTGCTTGGATAGCAAATCCATTACGTGGAAAGTCTGAATCAAAAGCCCACTGTGTGGGCTTCATAAAAGGTGGAAAAGTGTCCTAGTGACACGAAATGGAATATTGCTTGGATAGCAAATCCATTACATGGAAAGTCCGAATCGAAAGCTCACTGTGTGGATGTCATCTGCAGACTGCATACTTCTGGTTTCCGGAAGAACAGCCTATGGTGAACGGAAGGCCCAATATACGGAAGTGAGGCTAAGCAGCCATGTGCAGGACGTGACGATTCCTTGGGTGAGCCCAGTACCAGAGCGCTATGTATCGGCTCTGCAAGTATGGAAGCCTCCTTGGATGGCGGGGAATGCCCATGGTCTGCCCCTGCCTTCCCTTGAGGGCTGACCAGGATCTTTGGCTGTTCTATATGGACCAGCTGGGATGGGGGATAACACCACAACAGTGAGAGTCAAACGTCCTAAGAAACCCCCGGGAAGGTTAACCCGGTCAACAAATGCCCGCAGAAGTCGGATGTGTCGGCCTAACGGCGCAAGAACGCAGCTCTGCTGTAAACAGGCACAACGCAATCACATCCGAAAAAAAACTCCGGATGAACGAAGAAGAAGAAGAAGAATGTCAAGAAAACAGAAACAATGGTGGTATCAAAGAAACAAGTGACACCCAAATGTGAAATACAGATAGAAGGGAAAATTCTTCACCAAGTGGATATTTTTAAATATCTAGGGACATTTATAACATCAGATGGTAGATGCACAACAGAGTGTGGCGAAACGCCAGTGGCCCATGTCCTCATGCCTTCTTTGATTTTGGGTAAACAGTGGGAAACAGCTTTCGGGAACCCTCAGTTCTCTTATTCGCTCAATCCCCATGGAAGATAGTTCTCTTGGTTACTTTTACAACCCGATCTTCTGAAGAGAATTATTGGAAATATGTCTTTTCTTCGGGGAAAACCCGATAGGGCACCTTGCACCAAATACGCGCTAATGTAAATTCTTGGGCCATCAATGTCCGTTTAAACAACTACCATTGGTAGACTGCCTCATGTCAATTCGACACTTTAAATAGTGAGACAGATGAAGGGCAGCATCCTACTGGTGGATTTGAAAAGGTAAAAACGGGTTTTAGTTAGTCCTGCCAGACCTTGGCCTATAAATCTATGTTGTCTCGACTGGTGAGACGAATTGGCGAAACGGCAGTCACGCCATATTGAGAGTGGGTTGACCGTTGGCCAATCTAGCTAGGCGTCTTGTTCTTGGCATTGCCTGGGAACGAATCTGAGCAATATATCTCCCCAGATGATTTCGCTTGTTCTTGGCAGCAGATGGGAGGGGGCTACCTTTCTTCCTACGGCCTGAACTCTACATAGTGGCATCTTTCATTTGAATAGAAACTTAACATATCCACAATGCCGGAAGGGGGGAAAGGCTCCGTGGGGACGGGTTCCACCCATCTATCTTCTTGAGCCGGAAGAGGGTATCCACTGTGCTATCTCTTTCGTCTTTTAGCAGATAGGGTGGCGGGGTGGATCGAATAGTTACTGGTCATTAAGATGATGCCAGAGAATAAATAGAACTCATCTACACATATGGCGGATGCAAGGCACTGCCGGTACATTGCGGCGACAGCTCAGATGAGAGCAGCGCCGGAAGAGGTAGTATCTTCTTTTCTATTCTTGCTGGGAATAGGGAACTACACTTCTTTCCATACAGCCCCACTTCTATCATATTAGTTAAGGGGGAGAAACACACATAATTACGCACACAACACTACAAGAGTTTTGTCGTGAGAAAGGCAGGGTTTGCAAGTGAGAGGGAAGCCGGAAAACGAATGTGCCCAGTAATAATAAAGGCATGGTATGAGAGGGGAGAGTGAATCTTGTATGCAAAGAGTTCCTACGGTACCCATCATGACGTATACAAGCTGGAGGTCTAGTCAACCATGACGTAGCCAATCTAGGGGCTACCTGACATGTCAGGCCCATTCACTCGGGCCTCTTATCTAATTGAGTACGTAAGGGAAATGTATGACAAATTTATTAACTGAGGCCCTATTGGACCTCAGGATTGTGGTACTTGAGTCAGCCCCGTCGCTCACTAATCTCTGTCATCTCCAGGGTCCTTCTTTGAAAGTGAATAGAGCTGAAAGTCTCGACAGGGCCTTCTACGCGGAAAGTTATGTTTCAGACGAGTTCATGTCAAGTTTTGGGCCATACCAGGCCCAAGGGTATGATCTCTACGAGATAGAGCCACCGCTGGCCCGAAAGAATGACCATCAGCCTTTATAACACATTGCCAGTCATCTCGATACGCTAGGATCGAGTCATTTTGTATTCTTGGCTGTACCCCGCCAAATTCTCAGACACCCAATTATTATTGACGAACTGTTCTCCATTATATTATGTCCCACTCAACCTTGTACCCAGTGATTCCATGGTACTTCCCAAGAACACTTAATTAACTGAAGTTTGTGGTCCACGGAAACCTGGAAGCCTAGTTCTACAGCGGCCTGTTGTTCGAACAACCTACGGGGGAAGGAAAGAACTGAAGACTTATTCGGTGTGCTGTATGTGGACAGAACGGACATTGACTACAGATTGGTCTATGATGTAAAGTCATGAGGCTCTGTGCCTGAACTGAACTTTATCCTTGTTGTGTCTGTAGAGACTATCTGTTTTAACTGCCTTGATGTTTTCCTGTGCTGTTCTTTATTAGGTTAATAAAATTAAGTTATAGTTACTCTGACGATCGCCATGTTATCTATGCGTCAGCCAGAAAGACACCTCAGGGAATAGGCCCCGAGGTCGAAAGAGAGAGTGACAGTTTGAGTCCAGGGAACGGAGGAGGGTTGGCAAGCAAAGACCTATCCCAGCCAGGGCTATAGAATATTATTGAAACATTGTGACAGGTGTTTTTGGGACCCTCCACATAGCTTGTTACAATAACTGGGGGAACGTCGCGGGATATTTGAAATCCTGGTGGAGTTCTGGCTGATATAGTGATAGGGGACAGATATTCTTGTCTACTATCAATAGGTTCTGCCTACCGTGCCTGGCTATTGTCTGTACTCTTCCTGACACAGACTGACCGACATACGACGTGCTGTGGTCGAGTAAAATATATATTTTGGTTATTTGAGATAGTCATTTAATATACAATTACCTATTCACTTACCCTCTGAGTTTAAGATGGCATCAGCTAAATTTAATGTTGCTGAAGTACAGGCTGCAGGGCGTGAGATGGGCTATGATGGGGCGGAGTTACAGAAATATGTTCAAGAAGTGGAAAGAGACTTCAGACAAGCTGTGCGCGAAGCTAAGAAAATTGAGGCTGAAGCTAGGAAGATGGAAGCTGAGCAGGCAGTCAGAGACCATGAGTTCCGTATGAGGGAGTTGGAGCTGAAAGCTCAAACTGCCAAGGAAAGCGAGGGTGCAGTGGGAGGAGCAGTTCTCCCTGACTCAACAACTTCTAGTGGCGGTCCATACCAGTCAATGAAGTTCCCATTGCTCCCGTTCGATGAACACAAAGATAAGATCGACCAGTATCTTCACAGATTTCAGTCGATGGCTTTGGCTATGGGATTGGAACGTGGGAAATGGAACTTGAAAATCTCACAGGGCCTGAGGGGGACAGCGTAAGAGGTCTACTCAAGGTTGCCACCTGGTATGGAGAGTGACTATGAGGCCCTGGAAAAAGCATTATTGAAAAGGTTCCAGATGACAGCCCATACATACCGACAGCAGTTCAGAAAGTCAATGAGAGAGCCAGGGGAGATGTTCGCAGCCTACAGCGTTAGACTTAAGTCTTACCTTTTGAAGTGGTTGTCATTAGCTGGATTTGCTAACGATTATGAAAGTTTAGAAGAATTAGTGGTCGTGGACCAAATGAAGATGATGATGCCTAAGCCATTGCAAACCTTCTTGCTTGAAAATGGGGCAGAAAGGTTAGACGTAATCAACACATTAGCGGAAAGGTATGTGTTAGCTCATGGAGATAATGGGGAACTGTCACAACCCAATCCCCGATCACCAGACACATGGTCTGGAAAGAAGAAGAACCCTAAAACAGTCCACACCAAAAGGGAGGATCCTTTCGATAAAGTTCCAATTAAGAAACCCTCTGGTAAGAGTCCACCTGGATCTCCTAAAAGAAAGTGGAGTGAAAAGTGGTGCGCCTACTGCAAATCTCCCACACACAATACGGCCGATTGCAGGCGCAAACAGAAAGACTCTCACTATTCTGCCTGTCTTGTAGAAACCGGGGAGGGGTCTAACAGGGAGGTAGAAGGGAGGGGTCTTGAGAACAAAGATTCAGAGAAACCACCAGTAGTAGAGACGATACTTGTGAACGGACAACCAGTCGAGTGTCTCTATGACACCGGTCTGCAGTTCGAGGCCGAAATTTCCTCACACTTAGTGAGCCCAGAGCAGCTAACCGGGGAGTCTATTGAGATTCAAACGGCGACCAAGAGTGCGGTAGCGATGTCTCTTCCGATTGCGAAGGTGGACATCAAATCGAAATATGTTACCGGCACTATCCAGGCAGCCGCTCTGCTCGATCCGATCTTTCCCATTATCTTGGGTTGTCGCTACATCTTTTTAGGGATCCCAACGGAACCCATGTACGTAGGGGCAATACAAACCAGATCTCAATCGGGAGATGAGCAGACGCCGGCCTTGATCGTGAATCCCTTGCCTGGGGAGTTACGAGCTGCTCAAAGCCAGGATGCTACTTTGCAACCTTGCTTCAACCAGTTGCCAAAAGGTTCTGACCCACCAAGACGGGGTCAGTATTATATGAAGAATCGGTTACTGTACCGGAGAGCCGGAGTGGAGGAACGCCAGCATGGACAGCTGGTAGTTCCTAAGGCATATCGGGAACAGCTTCTTCATATGGGACACACCATTTCTTTCAGTGGACATATGGGTGTCGGGGCAACACGCCAGCGCATTTCCTGCCATTACTACTGGCCAGGGATGACTGGAGACATGCGTCGGTACGTCAAGTCGTGCCCAGAGTGCCAGCGTGTGGCACCAAAACACTGGACGGCTCCGGTAGTCTTGGGTGACATGCCCATTATGAACTCTCCTTTCGAGAGAGTTGCCATCGATCTTGTTGGTCCTCTTCCTTGGACTAGGAAGAGGAATATGTACATTCTTACGATGGTGGATTCCTGTTCCATGTGGGGTGAGGCGATACCGTTGGCCACAATCGACTCTAAGCGAGTGGCTGATGCACTGATAGAGACTTTTACTCGGTTGGGATTTCCAAACCAGATCCTAACGGACAATGGGTCTCAGTTCTGTGGTAAGCTGATGGAGGAAGTCTTTCGTATCTTCCAAACCAACCACATTCACACAAGCCCGTACCACCCCCAGTCGAATGGGCAAGTAGAGAGGTTTAATGGTACCTTGATGACCATGCTTCGGAAGCTGGCTCAAGAGAAACCAGACAGATGGGATGAGTATATCCCAGCCGCCTTGTTCGCCTATCGGGAGGTTCCCCATGGGTCGACCGGGTTGCCACCAGCCACTCTACTATTCGGGAGGCCCATCAAGGGTCCCTTAGAAGCCCTATTGAGGTGTTGGACAGAGGAGGAAACTTCCGAAGACGTTGTATCCTCATATAAATACGTCGAAGAGTTAAAGAAGAAACTCCAGACGGGTTGGGCTTTGGCAGCTCAGAATCTGAGGGCGGCCAGAAAGAGACACGCGGCCTACTACAATAGAAGGACGAAAGATAGGTCTCTTAAAGTGGGGGTTCGGGTTCTGTTGTTACTTCCAGTAGGTTCCAATAAACTCGAGATTGATTGGCAGGGGCCTTTCCCGGTGGAAAGGGTGGTGTCCCGCACCAACTATGCCATCCGGATCAGGGGGAAATCCAAAATCTTCCACATTAACCTCCTAAAAAAGTATGAAGAACGATCTGGTGGTACTTCTCTCCCACTCATGACTATGGTGGTCGCGATGGAAACTGAATCGGGCGAAGACGCGGATAGGGAGTATCCTTTACACCCTGAGGAAACCTATAGGGATGTACATATAAATCCTGATCTGTCGGCTGAAGAAACAGACCTGGTCATCCGTTTGTTGGAGTCCCATCAGCAGATTCTTATCGATCGACCAGGGCGGACAGGGTTGGTCGAGTTTGATATGACTCTGACTACCCAAGACCCCGTCCGCCAAAAAATATATCCAGTGCCCTTTTCGAAAGAGAAGGCCCTGGACGCCGAAATCCAGAAGCTTCTGGACGATGACATCATCACTCCTTCGACTTCTCCTTACAATGCCGGGGTTGTCTTGTTGAGGAAGCCCAGTGGGGAGCACCGCCTATGTATTGATTACAGGCATTTAAACAGTTGTACGACATTCCAAGTTGAACAGTTACCGAACACAAATCAACTGTTTGCCAGACTAAATAAGGCAAAGTACTTTTCGAAAATTGATCTAAGCCGGGGATATTATCAGATGCCTGTTAAGCCCGAGGTTCGCCCCTTGCTCGCCTTCAGTACTCCGAGCGGGCATTACGAATTCAAGGTGATGCCATTTGGGTTGAGCAATGCGCCCAGTGTGTTCACCCGCATGATGAGAAAGTTATTAGAGCCTTTAAAGGATCCCTCTGTCGTCTCGTTTATGGATGATATTCTCATCGCGTCTGACAATCTGAAGGATCACCTGAAGTTCTTGGGACAGATCTTCACAAGGTTAGACGAGGAAGGGTTAACCGCCCGTCCAGCCATATGCATGATTGGCTACCAATCCTTGGAATTTCTGGGACATACTATTACCCAGGGGGGACTGGTACCGGAAGAAAAGAATGTTGAGAAGGTCAGACTCGCACCCCGTCCTAAATCCAAAAAGGATGTTAGGTCTTTCTTGTCTCTGTGTGGGTTTTACCAGAAATTTATTCCGAAGTTCAACGAAATTGGAGCACCGTTGACCGAAACCCTGAAGAAAGGATCACCAGATCCTATAGTCTGGACCCCGAGCTGTGAAGAAGCTTATGGGAAGCTTAAACAGGCTTTGGTGGATAGGCCAGTCCTGCAACTCCCAAATTTGGAGAAAACGTTTGTTCTAAGAACCAACGCGAGTAACATAGGGATTGGGGCAACTCTGTTGCAGGAAGGGCGAGATGATCCTACGGTGCTATGTCCAGTGGCGTATGCAAGTAGAAAACTGTTACCCATGGAACGGAATTACTCCACCGTCGAACGGGAATGTCTGGCTCTCGTGTGGGCAGTACAGAAATTTCAACCTTATCTGTATGGAGTACCGTTCAAAGTGCAATCCGACCATCAACCTCTGATGTTTTTGGCAACTTCTAAGAAACTGAACGCGAGGTTAATGAGATGGTCATTGCTCCTACAACCGTATCAGTTCACGGTCAAATACATCCCCGGAAGGGAGAATGTGGGAGCGGATTTTCTGTCACGGCATCCGATGGTCGAATCTGAAGGTGGGGCCATTCGAACAGAACCTCTGGCAGTAGAAAGTTCGTAGGGTTCGACTTTCTTAAGAGGGGGCCTATGTGGCGAAACGCGAAACGTGAAATGCAGATGACACAGAATTGATAGCGGATAATGCATCAGATCTACAACAATTTATGAACCTTGTAGTAACAGAGAGTGCAAAGAAAGGACTCTCCTTGAATGTCAAGAAAACAGAAACAATGGTGGTATCAAAGAAACAAGTGACACCCAAATGTGAAATACAGATAGAAGGGAAAATTCTTCACCAAGTGGATATTTATAAATATCTAGGGACATTTATAACATCAGATGGTAGATGCACAACAGAGTGTGGCGAAACGCCAGTGGCCCATGTCCTCATGCCTTCTTTGATTTTGGGTAAACAGTGGGAAACAGCTTTCGGGAACCCTCAGTTCTCTTATTCACTCAATCCCCATGGAAGATAGTTCTCTTGGTTACTTTTACAACCCGATCTTCTGAAGAGAATTATTGGAAATATGTCTTTTCTTCGGGGAAAACCCGATAGGGCACCTTGCACCAAATACGCACTAATGTAAATTCTTGGGCCATCAATATCCGTTTAAACAACTACCATTGGTAGACTGCCTCATGTCAATTCGACACTTTAAAGAGTGAGACAGATGAAGGGCAGCATCCTACTGGTGGATTTGAAAAGGTAAAAACGGGTTTTAGTTAGTCCTGCCAGACCTTGGCCTATAAATCTATGTTGTCTCGACTGGTGAGACGAATTGGCGAAACGGCAGTCACGCCATATTGAGAGTGGGTTGACCGTTGGCCAATCTAGTTAGGCGTCTTGTTCTTGGCATTGCCTGGGAACGAATCTGAGCAATATATCTCCCCAGATGATTTTGCTTGTTCTTGGCAGCAGATGGGAGGGGGCTATCTTTCTTCCTACGGCCTGAACTCTACATAGTGGCATCTTTCATTTGAATAGAAACTTAACATATCCACAATGCCGGAAGGGGGGAAAGGCTCCGTGGGGACGGGTTCCACCCATCTATCTTCTTGAGCCGGAAGAGGGTATCCACTGTGCTATCTCTTTCGTCTTTTAGCAGATAGGGTGGCGGGGTGGATCGAATAGTTACTGGTCATTAAGATGATGCCAGAGAATAAATAGAACTCATCTACACATATGGCGGATGCAAGGCACTGCCGGTACATTGCGGCGACAGCTCAGATGAGAGCAGCGCTGGAAGAGGTAGTATCTTCTTTTCTATTCTTGCTGGGAATAGGGAACTACACTTCTTTCCATACAGCCCCACTTCTATCATATTAGTTAAGGGGGAGAAACACACATAATTACGCACACAACACTACAAGAGTTTTGTCGTGAGAAAGGCAGGGTTTGCAAGTGAGAGGGAAGCCGGAAAACGAATGTGCCCAGTAATAATAAAGGCATGGTATGAGAGGGGAGAGTGAATCTTGTATACAAAGAGTTCCTACGGTACCCATCATGACGTATACAAGCTGGAGGTCTAGTCAACCATGACGTAGCCAATCTAGGGGCTACCTGACATGTCAGGCCCATTCACTCGGGCCTCTTATCTAATTGAGTACGTAAGGGAAATGTATGACAAATTTATTAACTGAGGCCCTATTGGACCTCAGGATTGTGGTACTTGAGTCAGCCCCGTCGCTCACTAATCTCTGTCATCTCCAGGGTCCTTCTTTGAAAGTGAATAGAGCTGAAAGTCTCGACAGGGCCTTCTACGCGGAAAGTTATGTTTCAGACGAGTTCATGTCAAGTTTTGGGCCATACCAGGCCCAAGGGTATGATCTCTACGAGATAGAGCCACCGCTGGCCCGAAAGAATGACCATCAGCCTTTATAACACATTGCCAGTCATCTCGATACGCTAGGATCGAGTCATTTTGTATTCTTGGCTGTACCCCGCCAAATTCTCAGACACCCAATTATTATTGACGAACTGTTCTCCATTATATTATGTCCCACCCAACCTTGTACCCAGTGATTCCATGGTACTTCCCAAGAACACTTAATTAACTGAAGTTTGTGGTCCACGGAAACCTGGAAGCCTAGTTCTACAGCGGCCTGTTGTTCGAACAACCTACGGGGGAAGGAAAGAACTGAAGACTTATTCGGTGTGCTGTATGTGGACAGAACGGACATTGACTACAGATTGGTCTATGATGTAAAGTCATGAGGCTCTGTGCCTGAACTGAACTTTATCCTTGTTGTGTCTATAGAGACTATCTGTTTTAACTGTCTTGATGTTTTCCTGTGCTGTTCTTTATTAGGTTAATAAAATTAAGTTATAGTTACTCTGACGATCGCCATGTTATCTATGCGTCAGCCAGAAAGACACCTCAGGGAATAGGCCCCGAGGTCGAAAGAGAGAGTGACAGTGAGTCCAGGGAACGGAGGAGGGTTGGCAAGCAAAGACCTATCCCAGCCAGGGCTATAGAATATTATTGAAACATTGTGACAGGTGTTTTTGGGACCCTCCACATAGCTTGTTACAATAACATCAAGAGCAGAATAGGGCAAGAAGAGGCTGCATTTCAAAAAATGAAGAATATCTTATGCAATAAGTCGCTATCATTTAATGTAAGAAAGAGAGTGCTGAGGTGCTATATAGAACCTGTTTCCCCTCTGCCGTGCGTCCACCTTGACGAGGTAGAGGGGCTTGCGCGTTCCAATGACCCCAAGAGCTATGCCGACGGTAGCACTGCTACTGGTAGGGTCACCCATGTCGGACAGGTCAAGGGAGAGGGACCAGACGAAGTGACGCACAAACCTGCTGCCTTGTAGGTAGACTGGGGACAGTCAAAGGCTAGGGAAAGCATCCCGAAAAGTGCTTGTCGAAATCGAATGTACTGAGCCACAAGCTTGACAAAGAAGTGCAACGTAACTTTATCATTTCATGATGCCACAGATGAAAATTAATCGTTATGGTGCTAATCCCGTGAAGTCCCATCAGGCGGTGATAGTGCCGGGCCCCCTGCCTCGAGGGGGTCCACCCATGACTACTGGTGGTCACCTTCCCCTGTGCTGTGGAGTCAAGGCACAGAGGAGTAGGTTAAGAGCTATTGACCAAATACCAAGGACACTCAACATACTACAGTGGAATGCCGAAGGAGTTTATAACAAGAAAGAATCCCTGACACAGCGTCTTCATAAAGATAGAATAGATGTGGCATGCATTCAAGAGACACACCTCAATGCCAATCGCAAATTTTCAGTCAGAGGATATCAGGCCACACGTTTCGACCGCGAAGGACATAAAGGAGGAGTTCTAATACTTACACGAAATACAATACCTTGCAGCGAAGTATCTGTGATCTCTGACAACCAAACAGAAATTATAGGTGTTGATATAATGATAAAGGACGTGAAAATAAGAATCTACAATCTGTATAGCCCAGCAGATAAGGACCTTACACTCTCAAACATGAAAATAACTGACACAAACTGCATTATTGTCGGAGACTTTAATAGCCGTTCAGAAAGATGGGGATACCCAGATACTGACAAAAGAGGAGATGAATTGGAGGACTGGGAAATAGACTCAAATCTCCATCTACTCAACAAAGCGGATGACACACCGAGCTTCTACTCCAGAAGATGGCTTACCACTTCTACTCCAGACTTAGCTTTCTGCACAGGAGACATCCTCCACAAAATCGATCGCCATGTGCTGGACCAATTAGCAGGTAGTGACCACAGACCAATCAAGCTTGTAATGAATATGGAGTATGTTCCACAGGAGCAAAAGCCCTTGCCCCGCTGGAATTACAAACGAGCAGATTGGGACAGATTTGCCATACTAACAGACAAATATTGTGAAAACATAAATACACGATATGGCAACATAAAGCAAATGGTGGAAAGTCTAAACAGAGCGATAATACAGGCGGCCACTGAGTCCATTCCTAGAGGAGCGAGGAAAAATTACAAACCATACTGGACTGAAGAACTACAAAGTTTGGAGGACAAAGTTGAAGATGCCAGGAAGACAGCAGAGAGAGAACAAACAATTGAAGCGAATATCTCTCTCAAAGCCATCTCGGCAAAATATAAAAGAACAGTAAATCAAACAACAAGAGATTGTTGGAGGGAAAAAACAGAAAACCTGAATTTTGACAGGGATGGAAACAAACTATGGAAACTAGTGAAAGCCATGAACAATGAAGGACCTAGAAACAAACAAATAACAATTAAACAAGGAAATGCCTTGCTTACAGGAAAAAAGGCTGCAAATGCACTAATGGAACACTATGCAAATGCAAACCACATTGATATTACAACCGAACAGAAGAAAGCAATCAAAGACAAACAGATACATCATAGAAATACAGAGACAGCAGCAGAATATATGATGGCAAATCTAACAATGGAAGAAATGGAACAGGCAATGAATACCCTAAAAAAGAAGAAATCACCAGGAAAGGATGGAATCACAAATGAAATGCTAATAGGACTAGGCAACAAGGCAAAGAAGAAACTACTAGCAGTCCTAAATAACAGCTGGAAGAGAGGAATAGTCCCACAGGCATGGAAGGAAGCTATACTAATACCAGTCCCAAAGAAAGGAAAAGACCTGGAAGAACCAAATGGCTATCGACCTATCAGTCTACTTAGCTGTGTAGGAAAATTAATGGAACGCATTATCAATGGCAGGCTAACATGGCATCTGGAAGAAAACAAACTCTTAACACCACACCAAGCAGGATTCAGAAAGTACAGATCCACTGAAGATCAAATAACCTATATAGCTCAGGAAATAGAGGATGCCTTCCAAGAGAAAAAGCACACACTAGCAGTCTGGATAGATTTAGAAAAAGCATTTGATAAAGTATGGAAGGAAGGACTGAAAGTAAAACTGCAAAACATGCATGTTTGTGGAAAAATGTATAAATGGATCAGCCACTACCTTGAGAACAGAACTGCCAGGACAAAAGTACAAGGACAAACAAGCAAAATGATGCTGCTGGAGCAAGGTGTCCCCCAAGGAGGAGTTCTTTCACCAACATTATTCCTAGCATATATAAATGACATCACAGAAAATTTTCCAGCCAGAGTACACACATCCTCCTTTGCAGATGACCTAGCCATATGGACATCTGAAGAATATATTAGTACAGCTAACAGCAGAATACAGCAAGCCTTATTAGCGCTAGAGGACTGGTCAAAATCATGGCTAGTGAAGATAAGTGAGGAGAAAACAACATGCACAGTGTTCTCCCTCTCAAATAAAACTCAGCAACCTAAGCTGGTATTGAATGGAAAAATATTGCGCCATGAAGAAAATCCAAACTATCTAGGAGTCACCTTTGATCGTCGCCTGACATGGAAGACACACGTTGAGAACAATCGAACAAGAGCAAGGCAGAGAATGGCAATCATGAAAAAGCTTGCTGGTACAACGTGGGGAGCAGATGAGAAAGTTCTCAAGAAGTTATATACTGGACGGGTGAGGCCAGTACTGGAATATGGCATTGCAGCTTGGGCAACAGCAGCTAAGTCAAACTTTAACAAAATAAGTAGAGTCCAAAACCAAGGAATGCGAATCATAACTGGAAGCCTGAAGACAACGCCTATTAATGAACTAGAAAAGATCACTTGTTTACAACCAATGCAGGATAGAAGAGATAGCAGAGCCCAGCAACAAGCAGAAAAATTTAGAAGATTGACAGACCACCCTATGTACAACAGATTTAATGGTTTTGGAAAGGGAAGACTGAAGCGTAGCAACTTTGTAGAAACTGCAAAACGAAGGATTAGGGCAGATCCTATACTTAACATATCAACAGTCAAGCCCATACACAATGCACACAAGTTCCAAGCTTGGAGACAGCAGCAACTGCCTGAGATGATAGAAAACATTCCTGGTATTGAGAAAAAGAACACTCAGCATGAAACCGAAAGAAGAGAAATAACCCTAAACTACATAAAAGAACGTTACCCAAGCAGGAATTGGACCCATGCATATATAGATGGATCAGCCAAAAATTCAATAGAGAATGGAGGAGGAGGAATTCTCCTAAATTTAAAAAATGGAGTGAAAAAAAAACATTCAATGGCAACTGGAAAATTTTCAAGTAACTTCAAAGCGGAGGTAGAGGCTTTGAAAACTGCAGCAGAAATGCTCCTGATGGAGGAAAATAAAGAGAAGCAAATAGCTATCTTCACAGATGCAAAGTCAGCTGTCTCAATACTGAAGAGCAATAACAGCACAGAACTAACTGACCTAAGAGCAGCACTCCATGGTCTATGCCAGAAATCCAAAAAAGTTGTAATACAGTGGATCCCATCACATTGCAGTATACCTGGAAACGAAGAGGCTGACAGACTGGCAAAAGAGGGCGGACGACTACCACAGCCTGACATAGACATAACCTATAATGAGGCAAAGAGGTTGATAAAAAGCACTTATAGAACCAAATGGGAATCAGAGCATCCAGGCCATCAGAAGGATGATGCATATTACAAACTCGACCGAAGAGAACAAGTAGCAATCTTCAGACTCCGCACAGGACATAACAGGCTGAAATACCACTTGTTCAATAAACTAAAGATAGGAGATACCGATGAATGTAATTGTAGAACTGGAAAAATGACAGCAAAACATTTGCTGCAGGATTGCCCAACGTATGCAGAACAGAGAAAGATATTTTGGCCCACACCTGCTTCATTTGAGGACAAGCTCTATGGAGATATCAACAAGCTCAAGTTGACCGTAGCTTACTTTAACTACATACAGGTTGACATTTAAAGGTGTATGAAGAAGTATTCAGACTGCCACACTTCATACCACAGGTATGTCGGTTACAAAAGCCTCCCAGAGGCATGAAATGGAATATTGCTGGACAGGAGATCCATTACGTAGAAAGTCCGAACCAAAAGCTCACTGTGTGGGCTTTCAAAAAAGGTGGAAAAAGTGTCCTAGTGGCACGAAATGGAATATTGCTTGGATAGCAAATCCATTATGTGGAAAGTCCGAATCAAAAGCTCACTGTGTGGGCTTTCAAAAAAGGTGGAAAAGTGTCCTAGTGGCACGAAATGGAATATTGCTCGGATAGCAAATCCATTGTGCGGAAAGTCCGAATCGAAAGCTCACTGTGTGGATGTCATTTGCACACTGCATTCTTCTGATTTCCGGTAGAACAGCCTATGGTGAACGGAAGGCCCAATATACGGAAGTGAGGCTAAGCAGCCATGTGCAGGACGTGACGATTCCTTGGGTGAGCCCAGTACCAGAGCGCTGTGTGTTGGCTCTGCAAGTATGGAAGCCTCCTTGGATGGCGGGGAATGCCCATGGTCTGCCCCTGCCTTCCCTTGAGGGCTGACCAGGATCTCTTAGGCTGTTCTATATGGGCCAGCTAGGATGGGAGATAACACCACAACAGTGAGAGTCAAACGTCCTAAGAAACCCCCGGGAAGGTTAACCCGGTCAACAAATGCCCGCAGAAGTCGGATGTGTCGGCCTAACGGCGCAAGAACGCAGCTCTGCTGTAAACAGGCACAACGCAATCACATCCGAAAAAAAACTCAGGATGAACGAAGAAGAAGAAGAAGAAGAAGAACCTGTTTTGTTGTATGGCTGTGAATCTTGGAATATAAATGAACAAATTAGGAAGAGATTGGAAGCAACAGAGATGTGGTTCCTTAGACGAATGTTGCGAATTCCTTGGACTGCCAAAGTAACTAACGACGAATGTCTTTAAGAGGCTGGCGAAACTAGAACATTATATACAACAATAAGAAAGATACAAACAGCTTTTTTTGGTCATGTAATGAGAAGAGAGGCGCTGGAGAACATTGTGACAAAGGAAATGCCTTGCTTACAGGAAAAAAGGCTGCAAATGCACTAATGGAACACTATGCCAGAGCAAACCACATTGATATTGCAACCGAACAAAAGAAAGCAAATAAAGATAAACAGATACCGGTATATCATAGTATAACAGAGACAGCAGCAGAATATATGATGGCAAATCTAACAATGGAAGAAATGGAACAGGCAATGAATACCCTAAAAAAGAAGAAATCACCAGGAAAGGATGGAATCACAAATGAAATGCTAATAGGACTGGGCACTAAGGCAAAAACAAAACTACTAGCAGTCCTAAATTACAGCTGGAAGAGAGGAATAGTCCCACAGGCATGGAAGGAAGCTACACTAATACCAGTCCCAAAGAAAGGAAAATACCTGGAAGAACCAAATGGCTATAGACCTATCAGTCTACTTAGCTGTGTAGGAAAATTAATGAAACGCATTATCAATGACAGGCTAACATGGCATCTGGAAGAAAACCAACTCTTACCACCACATCAAGCAAGATTCAGAAAGTACAGATCCACTGAAGATCAAATAACCTATGTAGCTCAGGAAATAGAGGATGCCTTCCAAGAGAAAAAGAACACACTAGCGATCTGGATAGATTAAGAAAAAGCATTTGATAAAGTATGGAAGGAAGGACTGAAAGTAAAACTGCAAAAAATGCATGTTTGTGGGAAAATGTATAAATGGATCAGTCACTACCTTGAGAACAGAACTGCTAGGACAAAAGTACAAGGACAAACCAGCAAAATGTTCTCCCTCTCAAATAAAACTCAGCAACCTAAGCTGGTGTTGAATGGAAAAATATTGCGCCATGAAGAAAATTCAATCTATCTAGGAGTCACCTTTGATCGTCGCCTGACATGGAAGACACAGATTGAGAAAAATCGAACAAGAGCAAGGCAAAGAATGGCAATCATGAAAAAGCTTGCTGGTACAATGTGGGGAGCAGATGAGAAAGTTCTCAAGAAGTTATATACGGGACGGATGAGGCCAGTACTGGAATATGGCATTGCAGCTTGGGCAATAGCAGCTAAGTCAAATTTTAACAAAATAAGTAGAGTCCAAAATCAAGGAATGCGAATCATAACTGGAAGCCTGAAGACAACGCCTATTAATGAACTAGAATAGATCACTTGTTTACAACCAATGCAGTATAGAAGAGATAGCAGAGCCCAGCAACAAGCAGAAAAATTTAGAAGATTGACAGACCACCCTATGTATAACAGGTTTAATGGTTTTGGAAAGGGAAGACTGAAGCATAGCAACTTTGTAGAAACTGCAAAACAAAAGATTAGGGCAGATCCTATACTTAACATATCAACAGTCAAACCCATTTACAATGCACGCAAGTTCCCAGCTTGGAGACAGCAGCAACTGCCTGAGATGATCGAAAACATTCCTGGTGTTGAGAAAAAGAACACTCAGAATGAAACCGAAAGAAGAAAAATAACCCTAAACTACATAAAAGAACATTACCCAAGCAGCAATTGGTCCCATGTATATACAGATGGATCAGCCAAAAATTCAATAGAAAATGGAGGAGGAGGAATTCTCCTAAATTTAAAAAATGGAGTGAAAAAAACACAGTCAGTGGCAACTGGAAAATTTTCAAGTAACTTCAAAGCAGAGGTAGAGGCTTTTAAAACTGCAGCAGAAATGCTCTTGATGGAGGAAAATAAAGAGAAGCAAATAGCCATCTTCACAAATGCAAAGTCAGCTGTCTTAATACTGAAGAACATATACAGCACAGAACTAGCTGAACGAACGAACGAACAAACAAACAAACTTTATTTTCAAAGGGTTAAGAATTGGGCACGCAGGACCGTCTAACATTGAGCTGAGCTAAGAGCAGCACTCCATGGTCTATGCCAGAAATCCAAAAAAGTTGTAATACAGTGGATCCCATCACATTGCAGTATACCTGGAAATGAAGAGGCTGACCGACTAGCAAAAGAGGGCGGACGACTACCACAGCCTGACATAGATATAACCTATAATGAGGCAAAGAGGTTTATAAAAAGCACTTATAGAACCAAATGGGAATCAGAGCATCCAGGCCACCAGAAGGATGATGCATATTACAAACTCAAAAGTAGCAATCTTCAGACTCCGCACAGGCCATAACAGGCTGAAATACCACTTGTTCAATAAACTAAAGATAGGAGATACCGGTGAATGTAATTGTGGAACTGGTAAAATGACAGCTAAACATTTGCTGCAGGAGTGCCCAATATATGCAGAACAGAGAAAGATATTTTGGTCCACACCTGCTTCATTTGAGGACAAGCTCTATGGAGATATCAACAAGCTCAAGTCGACTGCAGCTTACTTTAACTACATTCAGGTTGACATTTAAAGGTGCATGAAGAAGTATTTAGACAGCCGCACTTCATACCACAGGTATGTCAGTTACAAAAGCGTCCCAGAGGCATGAAATGGAATATTGCTTGGATAGCATATCCATTACGTGGAAAGTCTGAATCAAAATCTCACTGTGTGGGCTTCATAAAAGGTGGAAAAAGTGTACTAGTGGCATGAAATGGAATATTGCTTGGATAGCAAATCCATTACTTGGAAAGTCTGAATCGAAAGCTCACTGTGTGGATGTCATCTGCAGACTGCATTCTTCTGGTTTCTGGAAGAACAGCCTATGGTGAACTGGAGGCCCAATATATGGAAGTGAAGCTAAGCAGCCATTTGCAGGACATGACGATTCCTTGGGTGAGCCCAGTACCAGAGCGCTGTGTGTCGGCTCTGCAAGTATGGAATGCCCATGGTCTGCCCCTGCCTTCCCTTGAGGGCTGACCAGGATGTCTTTGGCTGTTCTATATGGGCCAGCTGGGATGGGGGATAACACCACAACAGTGAGAGTCAAACGTCCTAAGAAACCCCTGGGCAGGTTAACTCGGTCAACAAATGCCCGCAGAAGTCGCAAGAACGCAGCTCTGCTGTAAACAGGCACAACGCAATCACGTCTAAAAAAAATACTCCGGGTGAACGCAGAAGAAGAAGAAGAAGAAGAAGAAGAAGAAGAAGAAGAAGAAGAAGAAGAAGAAGAAGAAGAAGAAGAAGAAGAAGAAGAAGAAGAAGAAGAAGAAGAAGAAGTAGAAGAAGAAGAACGCCTACGCCAGCTGGCAGAGCACTTGATGATGACAAACCTAAGAAATGACGATATCCAAATTGTAATGGATGACCTAAATATCAAGATAGGATGAGACAACATGGGTTATAAAGAGATCAAGGGGAAACAAGAACCTGAGGTACTGAATAAAAATAGATTAGTGAATCAATATGTCGTAGGCAGAAGTGTTTCTCCACACAAAATAATACATAAAGTAACATGGATATAACCAGAAAACAAAACGGAAAACCATGTTTGTATTAACCAGAAATTGAGATCATCTCTACTGACGTGACAGTGTTTAGAGGTGCAGACGGACATACAGATCACCACCTGTTGATAAGTAAAATAAAGTTGAAACTCCAGAGATGCATGATGTGTTATAAACATAAAAATCAATATAATGTAAGATATCCCGAAATCAAGAAACTAAGGAGCCATTTATGGTCTCCAATAAGCACCGGGTCAGGCAGTTAATAGAGGAGGTCAGTATTTAGGACTGTTGGGAACAGTTTACATGCATCATGAACTTATTGTGTGAAGAAGCCCTTGGAAGAAAGTAGCGAAAACATAAAGCATGAATAATGCTAGAAACCTTGAAGAAAAGGGAGACAAATGGCAGATTTAAATAAAAGCAAAACCAGAACTGTCAAAGTCAGAGACCAGGGAAAAATACACAGAAGCTAATAAAGAAGTTAGGAAGCGAATAAGGGTGGATAAAAGACTATAGTTAGATGCCCTGCGAAAGACAGAAGAGGCAGTAGTGAAAGGAAACCTCGGAGACTTGTACAACGCCACCTGCAAATTAGCTTGTTGCATTTTCTTTAGAGGACACTACAGTCAATTTCAGCATTTTGGGCTGTTTGTAAATTACTAAGCAATTCTTACATTCAGCATTTTGTCATTGTTTTCTGAACAACCAACGCACGTACCATCAAAATAAACGCAAGGTCGTCAACATGCAAATCATCTGCAGCTGATTTCGAACCCTCGACTGTATTTGGGACATTTTGAAATGAGTTTACTACCACTAGACCACAGCACCAGTTCATGGGAATTAGCAGGGAAATATAATCAACCAAGTGGAATTATCAAAAATAGTAATGGAAAAGCTCTAATAAGGGTTAAACATTAGCAGATGGGCTGACAACTCTGAGGAACTTTTGAATAGACCAGCTCCAGTTGACCCTCCAGATAGCTGCCTGCAGAAATGAAGGCCGATGGAGTGAACACGGTATGGAGATGAATAAATGCATGGGGTGCAGCTGGCAGCAAAGAATCCAAAATGCTATCGAAAGGGGTTTACTACTACTGAGCTTTTATTGGAGTCGCAATAAAAACATAATATATGACTAAGAAACACAAGTGAACATTTCAAAAGCAAAAAATCTTTATTAACGGAACAACATAAATAAAAATTAAACAAATGTGAAAAACGGACAACACAAAGGAACACTTATTTGGACTGAGTTTGATCGATGAAACTGGAAATGGAACATTTCCATATTCTATGTTTGTCTCATAGTGTGTTCATTCCTTCCATTTTCTTGTTTCTGTTGACTTCTTATTTTTGCCATTATTTCTACTGCAGAAATGAAGCTGGATACCAACCGTTAGAAACTATCTGAAGAAGAGATTACAAAAGCTATCTAACTTCTGAAGAATGAGAAAGCTGCTGGTCAAGATAGTATCTCTGTAGAAGCTAAAGCAAGATATACATCTCAATTGAGCTAATTCACAAATTATTTAGCAAAGTCTGGGAGACTCAAGAAATACCAACAGAAAGAAAAGAAGGATATCAAGTAAAGCTGTCAAGGAATTTTTATCTTTTTATAGTCCATGCAGTACGGTGTTGGTTATCATGACAGATACAAATAACATGGGAGATGTCATAATGAGAATTGAAAGCAATAGCCAAGAAAAGCAGTTGGCATGAGTAGGCTGACAGCCTATGCTCCAATGAGAGATAAATGGCAGAAGAAGAAGTATGAAGACAATGAGAGATCAATGGCAGAAGAAGAAGTATGAAGACATTGGTTAAATTAAAGGACCATTTTGCTCGCTTTAGGGCTATTGAGTATATGGTGCTAGATACACATTTTATAGACCAACGGATACTTGATGCGTGATGTGGTCAATATCAAACTGTCCGCCTTGGGCTCCTAGAACATTTCCTGGTGCCCATTTTGTCAACCTTAAAGCTCATGTCAACATTTTTTAAACCATGCCTTTTTTTTTACAAATTCTACCTTCCGTTGTCAACATGGATATATCCAAAGAAAGCAGCGGCCAGCTTGAACTTAAGGGCATCTTCATGGAATATGTCTTCAAATGAAGCAGAAGTAGGCCAAAATTATCATGAGATTATAACATTAAATTTCATCTTCGCACTGAAGGTCAGCTGTAATGTGTCTTCTACAGCCTCAGACCTGCATCTTTGTGTCAATGCAGCAACTTGCTTTGTTAAATGGGGGAAATACAATGTTGTCCTAGAGGATTTCATAAGAAAGCAGTAACAAACAGAGGGCTAACACAACTGTCAGTTGTACTTTATTTCTTACATGCTGGTACTAATATCAATGTTGGTCCCATTTTAAGATTCACTTATCTGGCAAAATTATGAGTACAAAAGTGAGAGGACTCTATCTTTTGGCGTAAATTAGCATTCTACACAGTATAAGAATTGTACAGACACCATTAGTCAAACCGCAGTCACAAAGTTCACAAAGTAGGTGTAACAGCTGCTTAATTACTGAACGTCTCTTCAGAAATAGGAAGCTTCCAGAGTTTTCTCTAATTGAACTGCAATGTCTTCTTTCATACTACTGAGTTGCATGCTACCTCAGCCATGATCAATGTTGAACATTGACTCAATTATAAGCTCTCATTCTGGTACTCTCAACTTCCACTGCTGTATTTTAAGCTATCAATCCTGTACCATTAACATCGACAAATACACTTTTCCTACATAAATTACCTGCAGAACAACCTGGCATGCCTTGAAAATTAAAGACACATGGCCAAACTGACTTTATTCTTGTACCCGAAAGATTCAAGTCCAGTATCAGTGAGCCAAAATATGGGCCTTCCCTGGTGATGTCATTGGCAGTGACCATGACCTGGTCACGATGATGCTGAGGATTAAACTCACAAAGAAATATAATAAATAAATAAATGTTTTGCATATCCTTTACAGGACTTAGCTGTCAACACCAGCATCTTTCAGCTGTATGTTGATCTCTTGGCAAGATTACGCTCAGTAGTTTGCCATTGCTTTCTGAGCGGCCGGCTCAGTATCCCGCAAGTCACCAGCGGGGGTCGAACCGCCTCAGCTCTCGCTCCGCTACGAGACTCTGCGTGATAAACGGGATTACAGAGAGAAAGTGTTGTAACCCCACAGCCAGAGAGACCGGCACAAAGAAATATAAGCTATACAAATATCATAGAATCAGATTTTATTTAGATAAACTGAAAGATCCAATAATAGTAGACATTTTTCAGGAAACAGTCGGAGGAAAGTGTGTAGTCTCAACATAATGGAGGACACTATTAACTGCATCACATCAAATAAATCAGCAGCAGAAATACTTTGTGACTGTCGTAGGTAACACACCAGTCATGATGAGGGAGTAAATGTTGTTACTTCAGGAGAAGAAATTGGTATGTGAAGATGGGTTTTGCTCTCCTGGATGTAAAGATCTGTTTTCCATATGACCACCGAACCCTCTTTCTATGACACAGTAAGCAAGCTTTATGTACAACTCTCTCAATGTCTGCTGTAAACCTCTGGGGTTTCATCAACCAGCCAGCACTTCAACTGTTCTGCTAGACTGCGTATTTCTGCCTGTAGATTCACTCTGTGAGACCTAAACTTCTCTTTGTGCTTTCTCCCAAATGTCTAATCCAGATGCAGATATATTAAACTTTGCAGTTTGCCTAAGGGCTGTTAGATATAGGCAAACTTGTTCATGGACCAGAACATAAGTGGTGATATTTTGGATCTCCACTGTCTGTACATAACACAGTCTTAGAAGATATGCCCAGCAGTTATTTTAGATTCAAGACTTACAGACTGGTGTAGTTCTGAGGTGGGATGTGTGGTAAGCCACATAGTCTTCATGAAGGCACACTTCATGTCATACTTCAAGTCACACTTTATTAAGTCACACTTCATGATTTCACACTTCATGGAGCCACACTTCAAGATGTCACACTTCATGAAGTCACACGTTATGCCACACTTCATGTCACACTCCATTTGCTGCTTGTGTTGTTAAAGCCTCTCCTCCAGAGTTCCAAATTTTGTAGTCCACAGAAATATATTCACGACCTGCAATCAGAAACAGAGAACATGAAAACATCACACCCATCAATACTCAACATGATTTGTTACTTTTAAAGACAAATACTCTACAGCTACACAGGGCAACAATCATCCATTAAGAAAATCATCAGTATATTCAGAGCAACAATTATCCCTACATTCATTCATTCATTCATTCATTCCATTCCAATCATTCATTCCATTACATTCATTCATTCATTCATTCTTTCTTTCGTTTGTTCATTCATTCATTCATTCATTCATTCATTCATTCAGTAGCATGTCCTTTGCAGAACCTAGCACCCATAACAACCTTCCGGAAAACTTGTAGGCCATAAGCAAGATGCCTCGCGTCCGATATACCAATCTGGAGATTATCTGCCATCCATCTTCTCTGTGGCCTTCCTCATCCTCTCTTCCTGGGCATACACCCCTCCATTATTGTTCTCTCAAAACTTTCCTGACGTTTCAAGTGACCAAAATATTCAATCATTAGCCAAGCCAAAATTACCCATTAAAGAGTATTATTGACAAAAACATGATTGAAATAACACAAGAAGACCATCATCGGCACATTCAGGGCAACAAATATCCTTTACTACAATCATTAATATATTCAGGACCATAATTAGCCATTAAGACAATCATTCATTTATCTAGGGCAATAATTACTCATTAAGACAACCATTAATATACACATATTAAACAATCATTAATATACCCCGGAGTAAAGTCAAATATGATGACAAACACCAACAAACCCAGGGTTTTACTTACACAATCACATGTGAAGACAATCATCATCATACCTGTCAATTACATTCACACAAGAAACTCACTCATGAAGACAATCATCAACATATCTAAGACAATAGTTACCTATGAAGACACTAGTCACCTATGAAGACAATCATTAAGTATGAAGACAATCATCAACTATGAAGATAATCATCAATATATCTGAGACAACAATCACCTATGAAGACAATCATCAACATATCTGAGACAATAATCACCTATGAAGTCAATCCTCAACATATCTGAGACAATAATCATGTATGAAGACAATCATCAACATAACGAGACACTAATCACCTATGAAGACAATCATCAACATAACGAGACACTAATCACCTATAAAGACAATCATCAACATATCTGAGACAATAATCACCTATAAAGGCAATCATCAACATATCTGATACATTAATCATGTATGAAGACAATCATCAACATAATGAGACACTAATCACCTATGAAGACAATCATCAACATATCTGATACATTAATCATGTATGAAGACAATCATAAACATAACGAGACACTAATCACCCATTAAGACAATCATCAACATATCTGAGACAATAATCACCTATGAAGACAATCATCAACATATCTGAGACAATAATCACCTATAAAAACAATCATCAACATATCTGAGACAATAATCACCTATAAAAACAATCATCAACATATCTGAGACAATAATCACCTATGAAGACAATCATCAACATATCTGAGTCATTAATCATGTATGAAGACAATCATCAACATATATGAGACACTACTCACCTATGAAGACAATCAACATTTATGAGACACTAATCACCTATGAAGACAATCATCAACATATCTGAGACAATAATCACCTATGAAGTCAATCATCAACATATCTGAGACAATAATCACCTATGAAGTCAATCATCAACATATCTGAGACAATAATCATGTATGAAGAAATCATCAACATAACAAGACACTAATCACCTATGAAGACAATCATCAACATATATGAGACAATAATCATGTATGAAGACAATCATCAACATATCTGAGACAATAATCACCTATGAAGACAATCATCAACATAACAAGACACTAATCACCTATGAAGACAATCATCAACATATCTGAGACAATAATCACGTATGAAGACAATCATCAACATATCTGAGACAATAATCACCTATGAAGACAATCATCAACATATCTGAGACATTAATCATGTATGAAGACAATCATCAACATATATGAGACACTAATCACCTATGAAGACAATCATCAACAAGGGCTACAGTTAAAGAAACAGAGACTCAAGGAAAGACTGATACCAACAGAGTACTTACTGAGCAGCAGTTTGAATTTAGTTGATGGTGACACCTGTATAGATTTAGGGTCAATCCAGCAACCAGAGTGTGTGAAGTCTTGAATTTTGAAATTTAACTGGAAACACAATGTCAGACAAACTCAGAAACCAGTCACTGGAATCCAGAGACTACAATATCATTAATTAGTGCTCAACATTCTTCTTCCTTTTCTGCATAATTCATTTGGTGTAGGACAGTGGTTACATTGTGTGTCAGTTTACAGCAGAGCTGTGATATTTGCTCCTTTTGGCAGAAACAGTCACATTTCATTCCAACATTTATTGTTCTAATTTTCCCTCCAGTGATTGTTCTAGTAGTTTACTTCCTCCGGCTGAGAACAAAAGCTTTGCTCATCTACCAGAATGTCAGCTAGTCCTGGCCAGTCTTTCATTACATGAGTCACACAAGAGAAAACTAACTCAGACTGAGCTGACCCCCTCTGCCGTGCGTCCACCTTGACGAGGTAGAGGGGCTTGAGCGTCCCAATGACCCCAAGAGTTATGCCGACGGTAGCACAGCTACTGGTAGGGCCACCCATGTCGGACAGGTCAAGGGAGAGGGACCAGACGAAGAGACACACAAACCTGCTGCCTTGTAGGTAGACTCGGGACAGTCAAAGGCTAGGGAAAGCACCCCGAATAAATGCTTGTCGAAATCGGATGTACTGAGCCACAGGCTTGACAAAGCAGTGCAACGTAAAACCTGCTGCCTTGTAGGTAGACTGGGGACAGTCAAAGGCTAGGGAAAGCATCCCGAATAAATGCTTGTCGAAATCGGATGTACTGAGCCACGGGCTTGACAAAGCAGTGCAACGTAACTTAATTCATGATGTCACAAATCCAAATTAATCGTTATGGTGCTAATCCCGCGAAGTCCCATCAGGCGGCGATAGTGCCGGGCCCCCTGCCTCGAGGGGGTCCACCCATGACTACTGGTGGTCACCTTCCCCTGTGCTGTGGAGTCAAGGCACAGAGAAGTAGGTTAAGAGCTATTGACCAAATACCCCGGACACTCAACATACTACAGTGGAATGCCGAAGGAGTTTACAAGAAGAAAGAGTCCCTAACACAGCGTCTTCATAAAGATAAAATAGATGTGGCATGCATTCAAGAGACACACCTCAACGCCAATCGCAAATTCTCAGTCAGAGGATATCAGGCCACACGTTTCGACCGCGAAGGACACAAAGGAGGAGTTCTAATACTTACACGAAATACAATACCTTGCAGCAAAGTATCTGTGATCTCTGACAACCAAACGGAAATTATAGGTGTTGATATAATGATAAAGGACGTGAAAATAAGAATCTACAATCTGTATAGCCCAGCAGATAAGGACCTTACACTCTCAAACATGAAAATAACTGACACAAACTGCATTATTGTCGGAGACTTTAATAGCCGTTCAGATAGATGGGGATACCCAGATACTGACAAAAGAGGAGATGAATTGGAGGACTGGGAAATAGACTCAAATCTCCATCTACTCAACAAAGCGGATGACACACCGAGCTTCTACTCCAGAAGATGGCTTAACACTTCTACTCCAGACTCAGCTTTCTGCACAGGAGACATCCTCCACAAAATCGATCGCCATGTGCTGGACCAATTAGCAGGTAGTGACCACAGACCAATAAAGCTTGTAATGAATATGGAGTATGTTCCACAGGAGCAAAAGCCCTTGCCCCGCTGGAATTACAAACGAGCAGACTGGGACAGATTTGCCATACTAACAGACAAATATTGTGAAAACATAAATACACGATATGGCAACATAAAGCAAATGTTGGAAAGTCTAAACAGAGCGATAATACAGGCAGCCACTGAGTCCATTCCAAGAGAAGCGAGGAAATATTACAAACCATACTGGACTGAAGAACTACAAAGTTTGGAGGACAAAGTTGAAGATGCCAGGAAGACAGCAGAGAGAGAACAAACAATTGAAGCGAACATCTCTCTCAAAGCCATCTCAGCAAAATATAAAAGAACAGTAAATCAAACAACAAGAGATTGTTGGAGGGAAAAAACAGAAAACCTGAATTTTGACAGGGATGGAAACAAACTATGGAAACTAGTGAAAGCCATGAACAATGAAGGACCTAGAAACAAACAAATAACAATTAAACAAGGAAATGCCTTGCTTACAGGAAAAAAAGGCTGCAAATGCACTAATGGAACACTATGCAAATGCAAACCACATTGATATTACAACCGAACAGAAGAAAGCAATCAAAGACAAACAGATACATCACAGAAATACAGAGACAGCAGCAGAATATATGATGGCAAATCTAACAATGGAAGAAATGGAACAGGCAATGAATACCCTAAAAAAGAAGAAATCACCAGGAAAGGATGGAATCACAAATGAAATGCTAATAGGACTAGGCACCAAGGCAAAGAAGAAACTACTAGCAGTCCTAAATAACAGCTGGAAGAGAGGAATAGTCCCACAGGCATGGAAGGAAGCTATACTAATACCAGTCCCAAAGAAAGGAAAAGACCTGGAAGAACCAAATGGCTATCGACCTATCAGTCTACTTAGCTGTGTAGGAAAATTAATGGAACGCATTATCAATGGCAGGCTAACATGGCATCTGGAAGAAAACAAACTCTTAACACCATACCAAGCAGGATTCAGAAAGTACAGATCCACTGAAGATCAAATAACCTATATAGCTCAGGAAATAGAGGATGCCTTCCAAGAGAAAAAGCACACACTAGCAGTCTGGATAGATTTAGAAAAAGCATTTGATAAAGTATGGAAGGAAGGACTGAAAGTAAAACTGCAAAAAATGCATGTTTGTGGAAAAATGTATAAATGGATCAGCCACTAC
The DNA here is from genome assembly GCA_963921405.1 of Cepaea hortensis. NCBI lineage: Eukaryota > Metazoa > Mollusca > Gastropoda > Stylommatophora > Helicidae > Cepaea > Cepaea hortensis. Next base: position 64,359,184 of record OY992894.1, on the reverse strand, counting down.
CTTGAGAACAGAACTGCCAGGACAAAAGTACAAGGACAAACAAGCAAAATGATGCTGTTGGAGCAAGGTGTCCCCCAAGGAGGAGTTCTTTCACCAACATTATTCCTAGCATATATAAATGACATCACGGAAAATTTTCCAGCCAGAGTACACACATCCACCTTTGCAGATGACCTAGCCATATGGACATCTGAAGAATATATTAGTACAGCTAACAGCAGAATACAGCAAGCCTTATTAGCGCTAGAGGACTGGTCAAAATCATGGCTAGTGAAGATAAGTGAGGAGAAAACAACATGCACAGTGTTCTCCCTCTCAAATAAAACTCAGCAACCTAAGCTGGTATTGAATGGAAAAATATTGCGCCATGAAGAAAATCCAAACTATCTAGGAGTCACCTTTGATCGTCGCCTGACATGGAAGACACACGTTGAGAACAATCGAACAAGAGCAAGGCAGAGAATGGCAATCATGAAAAAGCTTGCTGGTACAACGTGGGGAGCAGATTAACAAACTAGAAAAGATCACTTGTTTACAACCAATGCAGGATAGAAAAGATAGCAGAGCCCAGCAACAAGCAGAAAAATTTAGAAGACTAACAGACCACTCTATGTGTAACAGGTTTAATGGTTTTGGAAAGGGAAGACTGAAGCGTAGCAACTTTGTAGAAACTGCAAAACGAAAGATTAGGGCAGATCCTATACTTAACATATCAACAGTCAAACCCATTTACAATGCACACAAGTTCCCAGCTTGGAGACAGCAGCAACTGCCTGAGATGATAGAAAACATTCCTGGTATTGAGAAAAAGAACACTCAGAATGAAACAGAAAGAAGAAAAATAACCCTAAACTACATAAAAGAACATTACCCAAGTAGCAATTGGACCCATGCATACACAGATGGATCGCCAAAAATTCAATAGAAAATGGAGGAGGAGGAATTCTGCTAAATTTAAAATAATGGAGTGAAAAAAAACAGTCAGTGGCAACTGGAGAATTTTCAAGTAACTTCACAGCAGAGGTAGAAGCTTTGAAAACTGCAGCAGAAATGCTCTTGAGGGAGGAAAATAAAGAGAAGCATATAGCTATCTTCACAGATGCAAAGTCAGCCGTCTCAATACTGAAGAGCAATAATAGCACAGAAATAGCTGACCTAAGAGCAGCACTCCATGGTCTATGCCAGAAATCCAAAAAAGTTGTAATACAGTGGATCCCATCACATTGCAGTATACCTGGAAATGAAGAGGCTGACAGACTAACAAAAGAGGGTGGACGACTACCACAGCCTGACATAGATATAACCTATAATGAGGCAAAGAGGTTTATAAAAAGCACTTATAGAACCAAATGGGAATCAGATCATCCAGGCCACCAGAAAGATGATGCATATTACAAACTCGACCGAAGTGAACAAGTGGCAATCTTCAGACTCCACACAGGACATAACGGGCTGAAATACCACTTGTTCAATAAACTAAAGACAGGAGATACTGATGAATGTAATTGTAGAACTGGAAAAATGACAGTTAAACATTTGCTGCATGAGTGCCCAATGTATGCAGAACAGAGAAAAATATTTTGGCCCACACCTGCTTCATTAGAGGACAAGCTCTATGGAGATATCAACAAGCTCAAGTTGACCGCAGCTTACTTTAACTACATACAGGTTGATATCTAAAGGTGCGTGAAGAAGTACTTAAACTGCCACACTTCATACCACAGGTATGCCGGTAGCAAAAGCATCCCAGAGGCATGAAATTGCTGGCTAGCTTGGCTAGCAAATCCATTACGTGGAAAGTCCAAATCAAAAGCTCATTGTGTGGGCATCATCAAAGGTGGAAAAGCGTCCCAGAGGCATGAAATGGAATATTGCTTGGATAGCAAATCCATTACGTGGAAAGTCTGAATTGAAAGCTCACTATGTGGGCATCATCAAAGGTGGAAAAAGAACGCAGCTCTGCTGTAAACAGGCACAACGCAATCATGTCCAGAAAAAAACTCTCCGGATGAATGTGGAAGAAGAAGAAGAAGAACTGTGCATTTAACAGCATTTATTTATCATTGTTGGTATCTGCCTGCAACATCTTTCTGCCTTGCTCTGGATGACAGGCACTGGAGTCAAGCATGGAGCTACAAGACTTGAAGACTTGGTACAAGACATAAGAAGACTGTTGCACCAACACATTACTGGAGTGATCAGTCTCCAGACACTTGTAGAAATTGCGTGGAGGAGATCTGAACATTTATGGACTTAACCAGCATGCAGTGATGATAGTCCATTTTGATAATCAGATATACCTGCTGTTTGCAGACAGTTTTTTTTTTTTAAGTTTTACCTCAGACAGTTAGACAACCTACCCGTACTGATGTGAGAAGCCAGTATACTGACTGGTCATGTCATTCTCAGGTTATGTTTACAATTCACAGAAAATGGCACAATAACACAGTACCTGAGCATAAGAGTTGTTTCCCCTGCAGAAAGCATCTTCTACTGATGGCGCCGGTAGTCCTTGGTCAGAATTAGCAAAAGTCACTGTTGCTGCCAGCGAGGCCTGCTGGTCCTTACTAGTGAACTTCTGACCTGAAATGAAAAAATGCATACTTCAATCATAAAACATCTATAATCATAAACAACACCCGCCTTACATAAATAAAATAAAACAATCTTTCTTGCGATAAAATGCAAGCGACAGTGACAAATATAACAGGCTCATGCCAAATATGGACCAATTAATGTACCACTAAGCAGGAACATTAGTGTAATGGTTGGGACATTATACTGACGATGGCATAAACGTGACTGCACAAGGATTCAATGTCATCCATCAATGTTCGTTATGGGAGGGAAGGCCTGGCCACCTATTCCCCAATGCACTCAAACCTAGTTTAGTTTAGTTTAGTTTAGTTTAGTCGACGGATCAATATCACGGCACATGGGTGTAACCCATAAGTGCTCCGTTCAACTCCTAACTCACGCCTGAGTCCGGAGAATCTCAGCTCAGTACACGAACTCTGTAGCACCAGCGATGATCCCGAAATACTTTGGGTAGATTTTTAACTCAAAATTTTGCCCAGGCAGTGCCATTAGACTACTCTTTTTCGATTTCCAACTGCCAAGAGATTTTTTTCGTGCGCAACAATACACACAGGCGTCCGATCTCACTACCCAGAGACCATGGGAAATTTTGTTACTAGAAGTCCATGTGAAAAAATCCCGGCCCTCCATACCTCGAGACCACTCAGGCCCGCAAACTCAAACCTACAAAACCTGATGGTCCTGAGAGGTTCAAACACCTACAGTAGGTTCCTGCTTCAGGACATGTACGTGTTTCTCCGATCTGAGAGCCTGGACTGGCTTTTGTGAAAGATAATCAGCTGTCTTATCTGACAGGGTTACATCGCAGACAGCTTGATCATATGTAACGGAGTGGCATCATCAACAATGGCTGGTTGGTGTAGCAATGGTGTTACACAATTTAACATGGTCACTAAGCATTCCAGTTTTTCTTTATGAAATAGCACTATCTAGTCCATGATCTACAAGTTAATGGGAAAGACCTTAGATTTGTAAATAACATTTTGGAAACAACAAGCTGCCATAAAGATTGATAATGAAGTAGGTCAATGTCAGCCTATTAAGAGAGGTGTGAGACAAGAATGTTTAATATCTCCAAATATTTTTTTCCCTATACAGTAAAATATTTTTAGAAATTTAGAAGATATTAATGGAATCACCATTGGGGGACATAACATTAATAACATCAGATATGTGGATGATACAGTATTGATTGCAGACAATGAACAGGACCTGCAATATTTAGTACATGCGGTTGTTGCACACAGTGAACAACTAGGGTTAGAATTAAATTGTAAAAAGACAGATTATGGTCGTCACTAGGAGGAAAGAAAGACCACAATGTAACGTATGGGTAAATGGGTAAATTCTTCAACAAGTGAATCGGTACAATTATCTCAGAACAATCATAACATCTGATGGGAGGTGCCTTGAAGAGATTAGAGCAAGAATTGAAATGGTGAAGGTAGCCTTTTGTGAGATGGAAAACATACTGACCAATAAAAAGATGTTAACTGCAAATGAGCAGAAAATCTGAAAAACATTTAATGGCAGTGGAAATGTGGTTTCTGAGGAAAAAGTAAGGAATACCATGGACAGACATAAAAATCAAAGAGCAAGTCCTACAAGAAGCAAATAATAAACATAAACTGATTAGATAAATTAGACGTAGACAGTCAAAATTTTCTGGACATGTTATAAGAAGAAATAAATTAGAGAACTTGGTGACAGCTGGCAAGATTGAGGGGAAAAGAACAAGGGGAAGGCAGAGAAGTAAATATCTGGATGTCCTGGCTACATGACATGGTTGAGACAGGAACACTGAGCTGATCCATGACTCTGGTGATCGTGCGAGGATGCAAAACATGACCGCCCACGCTTATCGCCATGACACATTATGTTGATTCCATGAGGCTGTTGTGCTGATATACCTGTGTGTGGTGCTGATATACTTGTGTGTGCTGCTGATATACTTGTGTGTGCTGTGATATACTTGTGTGTGCTGTGATATACTTGTATGTGCTGCTGATATTGAGTTTCAATTATAAGCAGATGAAAATGGTGCAGTTTATTTAATGGTGTCAAATGTAGAATTCACATGGAAATTAAAAAAAGACAGATTCAAACTGCTAGTCAGTAGGGGCAAGCATGAGCACACTCTAAGAACTATTCTGTTGAAAAACAGACCTTAGGCACAGGACACTACCAGCAGGTTGGGTCCCTGACAGAAGCAATGTCAGTTCTGCAAGCTCTCAACAATAACAAACTCCACAGCTAAAGAGAACCCTAAGTGACGTCAACAAAAGGGTAGTACTACAGTGGATAACGTCTCGCTGTGGCATATTCAAAAATGAGAGAATGTTAGGTAAAGAAGGAGCACAATGAGATCAAACAGAACAATAACTAATCTTTCATGAAAAGAAAACTCTTATCAAGTCTACTAGTAAACACACCCAACAATCAGACAACTATTACTATCTTTTCAGTGCAAAACATGTGATCCTGTGCTATGCCATAACAGGTCACTACAGACTGAACAATCATTTTTTTCTTTTATGTTGCATATCCCATACAAGACGTTGCAGTCAACATCAGCATTTTTCAGCTGCTGTTGATGTACTGGGCAAGTTTTACGTCCAGTAGTTTGCCATTGCTTTCTGAACGACCGGCTCACATACCCCAGTTACCAGCACAGTGCAATCCGCTGCCGAATCTCGCGCAACTGTTTTCCCCCACGTGAATATACAGGATTACGAATGTCGTTAACACCTTGGCCTGGGAGACCGGTGAACAATCATTAACACAGACTGAAATTTCAATCTCAATCTCATCATGTGTACAGGCAGGAGTGTACAGGCAGGACAGATAGCCAAACATATCCTTCAAGTATGCCATATGTCTTGCTAATTACTAAACCACAGGGAAACACATCCACACAAAACTATGTGAGAGTCTAACAAGCTCTCAGCTATAAGCAACATAAAACATTAATAACATCGAAACTCTTGTGTCGCTAACACAACAGTGAACAAGAAGAAGAAGAAGGCTTAAGCAACAGCAGTTTTCTATTTCCAGAGATTAAATTCTAGAATTTGTGGAAATAAATAAAGGATGTGGCTTTGAACTGCCAGAGACATGATAATTGCTTGAAATATTGTGTGATAGGAAATATATATTTCTATTCATGATTTGTTTGATGCCCCAGACTGGTGCCTATCATACTACTAGACTTGTCCACCAGGTGTCAGAAGGTGGAGTGACCACTGAAAATAGTCCAGCCATGTATACACAATAATTCCAGTGGACCAAAACACGTTTCAGTTATCATGGAGAGAAGGAAAGTTGTGTGCAGCCGCTCCCTCTATAAAACACCTGTTTCAGTTATCATGGAGAGAAGGAAAGTTGTGTGCAGCCGCTCCCTCTATAAAACACCTGTTTAAGTTATCATGGAGAGAAGGAAAGTTGTGTGCAGCCGCTCCCTCTATAAAACACCTGTTTTAGTTATCATGGAGAGAAGGAAAGTTGTATGCAGCCGCTCCCTCTATAAAACACCTGTTTCAGTTATCATGGAGAGAAGGAAAGTTGTGTGCAGCCGCTCCCTCTATAAAACACCTGTTTTAGTTATCATGGAGAGAAGGAAAGTTGTGTGCTGCCGCTCCTTCTATAAAACACCTGAAAACTCTGTGTTACGACCACCAGTTGGTACAGGGAACCATAAACTCTCCAGTGGTTACAGGTTTTGTCTCTTTTGACAAGGGCTAGGAGTTAAGACAATAGAACAGACATTGGAAGATAAGGAGAAATCATCATTGTACATACCAAGTACATTAAATTCAACACCTCACACATTTTTAGCTGGCAAAGAAACATGTCTGGAAAACAACTACAGGGAAATTAAGAAACAACACAACAAGAAAAACATAATTTTAATGTAGAAAAGAGTTTATGACATAAGCATTAAAAGGACGCACACATCAAAGTCTTGTTTGGGCTGGTAAATAAGGCAAAGTTATAATGAACAAGGATGTGACATATTCACCTATCCATCATTTTCAGCGCGTCAACGTTACACAGCAACCCAGAGATTATCGAAACAATTACAGCACCGTAGAACATCGAACGCACTAAGCGATACTAATGACAGACAGATGCCAGGATAAGAATAGAAGGGTTAGCGTCAACAGAATAGAATGTGACTGGTAGAGACACATCACGTGGATATAGCGTCCCCCAGCTTGGGCGCCGCTTTAATAAAACCGCGCACTTCTATGACTTCAGAGCGAGCGAGCAGTCGCCAAAGCTATGTGTTGTCCAACTTTCAAACTTTTACAACGGGCAGTTTGATCTAGTCTGAGGTAAGCGCGTGATTCTCAGATCTAAGTGGTACCAAGATGTATAACGTAAAGGTATCCAGTGTTGTGCGTCCAATGAATTGTATTTTTGATAAAATAAATCTCTGAAAATGTGAAAAAACTGCCGATCGCAACTTCAATACTGGCGCCACTTCCCCGGCGAAACCGACATCTTATAATTTCTCAAAACTGCAAAACTCTGACTTTCTACACTACATCTAACAACTTCACTATGTGCATATGACTATAATCTATCACAGAATAATGTACGAGATGAAATTTCCAATGCACTCAAATGCTTTTCATCAAAAACTTCTAGGAAAACGTTTCTGCAGAGATAGTCAGCTGGTGCAAACGAAACACTACCTTGCTTAAAAATGTACTTAATTCTGTCTATTTTGCAATCTAAAGAACTGAAACAGGAATTATACTCTTCCTTTTCTCTTTACGGATTGAAAACAAATAGTATTTGATAGAAATTAGTTTATTCATGTGTCAGATTTTATTTAGACAACGCACTACATCAACTGCATTGCTTAAAATAGGTTTATGTTCACAAACGTCATTTGTGATAGCCGACCTACTTAATCTGCTCAGACTAACGGGTGATAATTACCTTGGTCTATAGCCAACTGTGTCGCCAACAGAATGGACATGATATGCACTGGTAAAAGATGTAGGAGAAGTATAAGTAGACAGAGAGGAGGAGAGTATTAGGGAAAAATACTTTAAGTAATAATTTTTTTCTAATATATTGTGTCATGACCTTGTATAGATTACATTTTGTAACAAATACACATCAGAAATTCTGTATGTTGGACATGAACCACAATAAAAGCACACTAGATGAGTTAAACTCATATTAACTTATGTAGATGTGAGGACAATTAGTACAAGCTATGGAACCCCACACAACAGAAGTTAACTCAACACAATACACTTCACACCACACAACTCCACACCACAACAGCAGGAACAAGGAAATGATTTAGAATAGGAAGTAGTTGCCTTGGAAAGTACAGATAAACAATTATATACACAATGTAGAACAAATAGAGTAATGTGGATGTTTAAATGTATGCCATTTATACAAATGCATCTCATACTTGTGTTGATCTTGCCTGTAAGCTTGATTACCATGATTCAGGGAACATCACATTATCACTCTTATCTGTGTCTGACTGTACACTACTCACTGAACTACAGGTCCACTGAGGAAATGCATACAGCAGGTACCAGACAACAGAAGCTGCATCCAGTGTAATAATCTCTGACCCACCCCAAAGTAACACAACAATACTTCTTCTGATCTTATCATTTTTGTTTTGTTATGTTGTGTTCACACTATGAACATGCTGTAAAGGATTATACATACCTGTATGAATTTTAAACAGTGATGTCTTGGTGCCACACCTAACCAACAAGGAGGGAAGAGGAGTGAATGAGATGATCAACACCTGTGATGGCAGATGACTCCAGCCTTAGGCAGAGAATGAGAAGTCTTCAGTGAAGCTAAACTGGCCCAACCTGAAGTGGATCCATCAGACCATGGACCCAGGCTTATCCACATCTCATCACACCAGGTTTTCTTATCACTCCCACAAACTTCACCCTCTCAGAAAATGATTTTCTTGAATTATTGTTGGATGTAGAAATTGTTAACTATAACACATTTTGGTAGTTAAAATATCTCACTACACAATGAATGTTATTATTTATTGACTGACTATACTTGGTCCTATGAAAGTTTTTTTTTTTCTATTTCATTCTGTAAATGTTAACAGCTGATGAAAGAACAAAGAAAATGTCAAATAGGCCAAAAGAAACTGGCACAGTCAATAAATTTGTTTAAATGTGAAGATCTCTTCCACTTAATTTGTCAGTCCAAACTATCTGTGGGAAAATCTCTATCTTGTGTGTGGAACATGTCTCAATGCTCCCTTGTGTTTGTTGAATGTTTAATTAACAGATACACATTCACATAAGATAAATTCTTAGTTGGAGAGAGAGAACAGGAGACTCTTCATCTTTAACTGTTCCAAATCCATGTTATATTGCACCTGATTCTTATTGAGAAAGTCTTTTCAGACAATTTCTTAAGATGGAAGAAGGGGGTTCGTGAGCTATACCATTAAATACCAGGTGGAAAGACAGGGGACAAACCTAGTGATGACTTTTCTATTAAAAGAGGACCACACACCCTTAGACAAATAACCAAATCCGAGTCTGTAAATCTTTCAAGGGTCGTATTCTTGATCTATTTACATATAAGAAGAGGATGGGGCCCAGCTACCTTTAACAGAGATGGGTCATGCACTTTAGTGATTGCCAGTCCCTTCAAAATATACGACATATATTGGATGCCCGTCCGGGATTTTGAAACCCAGCAGACAGTTTAGATAACTATTATCCTAGATGATAAACCCTGGGAATAGATAGATATCTGACGAGGGATTCTAAACTATGGTAGATCAGTGACACTAGATGTGAACAGTATTCATGTGTGAATTGGTGACATTGTACTTGTTTTGAACAATTATAGAGATTGTTACACAGATTTAGATTTCCAACTTTGTCATGTTTACATATGTTGAATAGACATCATGTGTGGTACTGATTGACTTCCATATGATATGATTGACAATTATAGAGGTTGTTAAACAAATTAAGATTTTTAACTTTGTCACTTCACATATGATAAATGAACATCATGTGGGGTACTGATTGACCTCCATATGATATGAATGACAATTATAGATAGAATATGGCAAGTGACTGATCATTTCTTCTGAAAAAAGGAGGGCCTCTTTCAAATAGGTCTATATTTCAGAAAAAGGTGTTCCAGAGGAAATAGAGTGAGAATTTACCATCTACAACATTTCTCTTTCGAGAAGATGTCTTTCTATAGAGGAATTTGGACTTAGAGAATTTCATCACCGACTGGGGAAAATTTTTCTCCATAGGGAAATCTCTATCAAAATTTCAGGTTCTTTTGGGAAGAGTGCAATCATTCTGGGTACTTCTTTGCTTCTGTCTTTAGCTTGAGGAGCATTGACAGAAAGACAAGAATTTAAGTTGCAATTATTTCTTAGGTCAGATTCTCGTGGTGTATAAGAACTATTTTACTTGGGTCAGCGGACATTAGTTAGTTTTTGCTTGTTAATATTGTGCATGTTATGCTGTATAATTTCAGATCCGGGAAGTGACAGGCTTACCCAGACCTGAGCAAACTGCACAGTATTATTTTTTTTTACAAAAAGATAGGGTAGACAAAAATAGAGCATGGCCGAGGCTGCTAAGTTCCGTGCCCAGACAGTTGAAATAGGCAAGCTATGCAATTTAGACGGCCCTGAGCTGGCTAAATTTGTATCAGATGAATTTGACAGGAGGGAGAAACTGCAGGCTGAAATAGCTGAGAAGGAGAGGAAGTTGCAGGCTGAAATTGCTGAAAAGGAGAAGCAACGCCTACAATCATATGAATTAGAACAACAGAAACTTCAAGCTGAAATAGCTGAGAAGGAGAGTAAGTTGCAGGCTGAAATCGCTGAAAAGGAGAAGCAACGCCTACAATCATATGAATTAGAACAACAGAAACTTCAAGCTGAAATCGCTGAAAAGGAGAAACAACGCCTACAAGCTTATGAGTTAGAACAAAGGAAACATGAAGATGAAATAAGGGATAGGGAACGAGAACGTCAACATCAACTGGAGTTGAAAAGAATGGAGACTGATCTGGAGATCCGAAGACTAGAGGGAGGGATTCCCCCCACCCCCTCAAACTCACTAGGTTTTCCAGTGACAGAACAACATTCCAACGTCTCGTACCAAAATTCCGGAGCGATGTCATTTCCACTAGAACCATTTAATGAACAGACGGACAATGTCGAGGCTTTTTTATCACGTTTCGAACTTATGTGCGTCAGTTGTGGTCTAGAACAGGAAAAATGGGCGACGAAACTATCGCAGGCTTTAAGGTCTACCTCGTATGACGTGTTCTCTAGACTCACTCGAGAAGAACAACAGGATTACGAAACACTCAAAAAGGCACTCTTGAGCCGATTCGAAGTGGACGGGGACTCTTACAAAGTTCGATTCAAAACCGCAAGGAAAGAACCGGGCGAAAGTTATGCGCAATTAGTTGAAAGGCTGAAATCTTATGTTCAACGATGGGCAAGTCTGGGTAGGTTTGATGAGAGTTTCGAAGGGCTCCGAGAGATGATCATCATAGATCAACTAAAAGGAAAGATGTCGAATGAAATGAAAGCATTCTTAACCCAGAACGGAGCTGACCGCCTAGAAAGCATCATCATCCTAGCCGAGAGATTTGAGAAATCTCAGAAGGAAATCGGAGGTAAGGGACGTTCGGCCAACATTCCCCCTCAGGATAAAACTTCAAAAGCAAAGGAAGGTGATGGCAACTTAGGCACCAAGAAAAATGGGAAAACCAAAAACATCCCTCAGAACACAGCCCAAACAACAGCGAAGGAGGAAAAATTATTCTGCACTAATTGTAAAATTAAAGGACACACATTGAAGAATTGTAGGAAGAAGCCACCTCCACACACAGCTGTTTGTTTGGCCAGCCGAAGAGAGAAAGGAGTGAACACTGATGAAACGTCCAACCAGACACCTCATAAAGACACCGCATCTCATCTTCCGGTTGTCGAGTCCATATTGCTGAATGGATTCAAGACGACCTGTCTCTATGATACCGGGTTATCGTACGACTGTGTTGTATCATCATCCTTAGTTCACCCGGAACAGGTGACAGAGGAGATCGTCGAATTACAGGGACCCCTGAAGAGCTCTACAACTATGTCTCTTCCGGTGGCAAAGGTGAGCATAGCATCTCGTTATGTCACTGGGACAATCAAGGCTGCAGTCTTAGAAGATCCTATATATCCCGTAATTCTTGGCTGTAGATTTATAATTCTAGGAGAACCTGTTCAACCTGTGGCGATGTCGACGATGGCAACTCGATCCCAGACGAAAAAGACTCCGGAAACAACTACGCCAATCCCTCGAAAGGAGGAACTGAAGAGGGCACAAGAAGCCGATAGCACCTTGGAACCCTGCTTCAGGAAACTGCCTAAATCACATTTACCTCCACGTAAAGGTGAGCTGTTTATGAAGTCAGCACTTCTATACAGGAAAGCAGGGAGAGCTGGACAAGAGTTCAACCAACTTGTTGTACCAACTCCACACAGGGCTCAGATTCTTGAAATGGGCCACAGTCTACCCTTTAGTGGGCATATGGGTATCAACGCCACTACACAGCGCATTGCAACTCACTACTTTTGGCCAGGGATGAACGCAGACATACAACGGTTTGTAAAATCATGCCCACAGTGTCAGAAAGTATCACCAAAACACCGGACACCACCGGCAATGTTGGGTGATCTGCCCATAACAGGAATACCGTTCGAGAAGGTAGCTGTAGACATAATCGGACCCCTCTCCGCAACGAAGAGGCGAAATCGATTCATATTAACGCTTGTGGACACAACGACCATGTGGGCCGAAGCGGTTCCTATGCCAAGCTGTGACTCCAAACACGTTGCTGAAGCATTATTAGGAATATTCACACGTCTAGGATTCCCCCAAAGAATCTTGACGGACAACGGTTCACAGTTTCGTAGTAAACTTATGGAGGAGACATTTAGACTTTTTCATTCACGCCATATCTTTAGTTCACCATATTACCCGCAATCCAACGGACTTGTGGAGCGGTGGAACGGGACCTTGATTAGTATTCTGCGCAAAATTGCCCAGGAGAATACGGAGGATTGGGACTTGTATTTACCCGCAGCACTATTCGCTTATAGGGAGGTACCCCATCACTCAACAGGTTTTGCTCCAGCAACATTGTTGTTTGGACGACCAATCAAGGGGCCATTGGAGGCATTGCTACGAACATGGACTGATGATCATACAGACGATACAGTCGTGACTGCATCTACGTATGTTGCCGAGTTGAAGAATCGTTTACAACACAGTTGGAAACAAGCGAATGTCAATCTACGTAAAGCCAGACGAAGAATTGCTAGCTACTTCAATCGCAAGGCAAAAGATAGAGAGTTAGAGGTGGGAGAGAAGGTGATGTTGCTGCTTCCAACCAGTCAGAATAAGCTGCAAATAGGATGGAGAGGACCTTATGTAGTGACGGAGAAAATCTCACGTACCAACTACAAGATTTCTGTCAAAGGCAAGATGAAAGTATTTCACATAAACCTTCTGAAGAAATATAATGAAAGACCCTCAACCACCGAACCTGCACATCTGATGGCCATGAGTGTGGCTACTGAAGTCGAAGAAGGATCAACAATGGGAGTCGAGTACCCACTGCAAGCCAAAGAAACCTTTAAGGATGTGGAAATTAATCCCAACTTAACAAAGGATCAGCAGGAGCAGATTCGGGAACTTATGGTTATGTATGCAGACGTACTTACAGATAAGCCAGGAAGAACTGATTTGGAGGAATTTGACATGAAGTTAAATGACACAGTGCCTGTGCGAGTCAAGACTTACCCAGTTCCTTATGCAAAGCAAAAGACTTTAGAGGAAGAAATACAACAGCTACTCACCGCAGGAATAATTTCACCATCTGAATCACCTTACAGTGCCAGCGTCGTATTATTGAGAAAGCCAAGTGGAGAACATAGATTGTGCATCGACTATCGACAGCTCAATGCTATTACTGAATTTCAAGCAGAACCTCTGCCTGATCAGAACAAACTCTTCACAGCACTCAACCGAGCGAAGTACTTTACTAGGATTGATCTCAGTAAGGGATATTATCAGATTCCTGTAAAGGAGGAGGTTAGACCATGGTTAGCTTTCAGTACGCCTGGAGGACACTATGAGTTCAACGTACTTCCATTCGGATTAAGTAATGCTCCTAGCGTTTTTACACGTATGATGAGAAAATTACTTGACCCACTACAACATCCAGACATTAGTCACTTTATGGATGATATACTGATCGCAACTGAAACATTTGACAAGCATGTAGAAACACTACATCTTTTGTTCAGACGACTCAGAGAAACTGGATTAACGGCTAGGCCAAAGAAATGTCAAGTAGGATTCCAAGAATTGGACTTTTTAGGTCATAAGATATCTCATGGACTAATAACTCCACAGGAAGGAAACGTGGACAAACTCCAGAGAGCACCTCGTCCAAAGACAAAGAAGGATGTGAGATCATTCGTATCTTTGGGTGGATTCTATCAACGATACATTAAAGACTTCAATACTCTGTCAGCACCTTTAACGGATCTTACCAAAAAAGGGAACCCAGAGAAAGTCAATTGGTCTGCTGAATGTGAGAGAGCTTTCACAGCACTCAAACAAGCCTTAACCAATCACCCAGTTTTACATCTGCCAGATCTCAACCAACCATTCGTACTGCGTACAGACGCCAGTGACATAGGAATTGGGGCAACGCTGTTGCAGAGAAAAGGAGATGAAACATCAGAGCTATTCCCTGTAGCTTATGCCAGCAGGAAATTGAATGCAGCGGAGAAGAATTATAGTGTTATCGAGAGAGAATGTTTAGCTCTCGTATGGAGTGTACAGAAGTTTCAGGCATACCTATATGGAAAACACTTCACTGTACAATGTGATCATCAACCACTTATGTTTCTCGCAGCATCCAAAAATTTGAATGCAAGACTTATGAGGTGGTCACTACTTCTACAACCATACTCGTTCCAGATAGAATATGTCCCTGGAAAGATGAATGTGGGAGCAGACTTTCTAAGTCGACACCCAGTGTCTGATGAACCAGGTCAATCAGATACAGGAGAGAATACATTGGAGTAAATCATATAGAAAAAGCTTGACCACTGTAAATGCTGGAAACTTAGTTCCATACCCTAGAACAATCTGGAGTGGGGCTATGTGACATATTCACCTATCCATCATTTTCAGCGCGTCAACGTTACACAGCAACCCAGAGATTATCGAAACAATTACAGCACCGTAGAACATCGAACGCACTAAGCGATACTAATGACAGACAGATGCCAGGATAAGAATAGAAGGGTTAGCGTCAACAGAATAGAATGTGACTGGTAGAGACACATCACGTGGATATAGCGTCCCCCAGCTTGGGCGCCGCTTTAATAAAACCGCGCACTTCTATGACTTCAGAGCGAGCGAGCAGTCGCCAAAGCTATGTGTTGTCCAACTTTCAAACTTTTACAACGGGCAGTTTGATCTAGTCTGAGGTAAGCGCGTGATTCTCAGATCTAAGTGGTACCAAGATGTATAACGTAAAGGTATCCAGTGTTGTGCGTCCAATGAATTGTATTTTTGATAAAATAAATCTCTGAAAATGTGAAAAAACTGCCGATCGCAACTTCAATACTGGCGCCACTTCCCCGGCGAAACCGACATCTTATAATTTCTCAAAACTGCAAAACTCTGACTTTCTACACTACATCTAACAACTTCACTATGTGCATATGACTATAATCTATCACAGAATAATGTACGAGATGAAATTTCCAATGCACTCAAATGCTTTTCATCAAAAACTTCTAGGAAAACGTTTCTGCAGAGATAGTCAGCTGGTGCAAACGAAACACTACCTTGCTTAAAAATGTACTTAATTCTGTCTATTTTGCAATCTAAAGAACTGAAACAGGAATTATACTCTTCCTTTTCTCTTTACGGATTGAAAACAAATAGTATTTGATAGAAATTAGTTTATTCATGTGTCAGATTTTATTTAGACAACGCACTACATCAACTGCATTGCTTAAAATAGGTTTATGTTCACAAACGTCATTTGTGATAGCCGACCTACTTAATCTGCTCAGACTAACGGGTGATAATTACCTTGGTCTATAGCCAACTGTGTCGCCAACAGAATGGACATGATATGCACTGGTAAAAGATGTAGGAGAAGTATAAGTAGACAGAGAGGAGGAGAGTATTAGGGAAAAATACTTTAAGTAATAATTTTTTTCTAATATATTGTGTCATGACCTTGTATAGATTACATTTTGTAACAAATACACATCAGAAATTCTGTATGTTGGACATGAACCACAATAAAAGCACACTAGATGAGTTAAACTCATATTAACTTATGTAGATGTGAGGACAATTAGTACAAGCTATGGAACCCCACACAACAGAAGTTAACTCAACACAATACACTTCACACCACACAACTCCACACCACAACAGCAGGAACAAGGAAATGATTTAGAATAGGAAGTAGTTGCCTTGGAAAGTACAGATAAACAATTATATACACAATGTAGAACAAATAGAGTAATGTGGATGTTTAAATGTATGCCATTTATACAAATGCATCTCATACTTGTGTTGATCTTGCCTGTAAGCTTGATTACCATGATTCAGGGAACATCACATTATCACTCTTATCTGTGTCTGACTGTACACTACTCACTGAACTACAGGTCCACTGAGGAAATGCATACAGCAGGTACCAGACAACAGAAGCTGCATCCAGTGTAATAATCTCTGACCCACCCCAAAGTAACACAACAATACTTCTTCTGATCTTATCATTTTTGTTTTGTTATGTTGTGTTCACACTATGAACATGCTGTAAAGGATTATACATACCTGTATGAATTTTAAACAGTGATGTCTTGGTGCCACACCTAACCAACAAGGAGGGAAGAGGAGTGAATGAGATGATCAACACCTGTGATGGCAGATGACTCCAGCCTTAGGCAGAGAATGAGAAGTCTTCAGTGAAGCTAAACTGGCCCAACCTGAAGTGGATCCATCAGACCATGGACCCAGGCTTATCCACATCTCATCACACCAGGTTTTCTTATCACTCCCACAAACTTCACCCTCTCAGAAAATGATTTTCTTGAATTATTGTTGGATGTAGAAATTGTTAACTATAACACATTTTGGTAGTTAAAATATCTCACTACACAATGAATGTTATTATTTATTGACTGACTATACTTGGTCCTATGAAAGTTTTTTTTTTTTCTATTTCATTCTGTAAATGTTAACAGCTGATGAAAGAACAAAGAAAATGTCAAATAGGCCAAAAGAAACTGGCACAGTCAATAAATTTGTTTAAATGTGAAGATCTCTTCCACTTAATTTGTCAGTCCAAACTATCTGTGGGAAAATCTCTATCTTGTGTGTGGAACATGTCTCAATGCTCCCTTGTGTTTGTTGAATGTTTAATTAACAGATACACATTCACATAAGATAAATTCTTAGTTGGAGAGAGAGAACAGGAGACTCTTCATCTTTAACTGTTCCAAATCCATGTTATATTGCACCTGATTCTTATTGAGAAAGTCTTTTCAGACAATTTCTTAAGATGGAAGAAGGGGGTTCGTGAGCTATACCATTAAATACCAGGTGGAAAGACAGGGGACAAACCTAGTGATGACTTTTCTATTAAAAGAGGACCACACACCCTTAGACAAATAACCAAATCCGAGTCTGTAAATCTTTCAAGGGTCGTATTCTTGATCTATTTACATATAAGAAGAGGATGGGGCCCAGCTACCTTTAACAGAGATGGGTCATGCACTTTAGTGATTGCCAGTCCCTTCAAAATATACGACAAAGGACAAGACTTAAGATCTATGGTCACATCATGTAGAAGATCTTTACAATGATTCATGTGACAGCAGTTTGACAATCCCAATAACAATAACGGACAGTCAGTTTTGACAGTGAAGGCTCAGGATGCTCTCAGCTGTATGAAATATGGAATGCATACAGAATGAAGAGATGAGAATCATCATGGGGTGCCCCAAAGATATCCCAACTGTGAAAATGAGGTACATGTTAGGGCTTTTGTAAATAAGGTCAGTGCATACACTAGCCCAAGCCAAGGACTATATGTATGTAAGCATCATACTATCTTCTTCTTCTTCTTCTTCAGCGTTCCGAGCCATTGAGGTTCTTTGCTGCAAATACAATCCGTCTCCATTCGTCTCTCTGGTGGACCTTCTCTTGCCAGTCGTTGATTCCAAGTGCTTGTAGGTCTGTACATGTATTATCTCTCCACCGCCTTCTTGGTCTACCTCGGGGTCTACGGTCATTTATTTCCTGAGTGTAAGCGAGTTTTGTTTCCCTATTATCTTCCATTCTTTCTATATGCCCCAGCCATTGTAGTCTATTAGCCTTCATGATACCAGTGATTAGCGGGGACTTAAACAGATCATAAATGTCTTTGTTACTTCTTCTTTTCCACTCTCCACTTTGTGTATCCCTAATGGGTCCAAAGATGCGTCTTAAAATTTTGTTCTCAAATGTTTGTAACAAGGCTTCGTCTCCTTTCGTTGTACTCCAGGTTTCAGAGCCATACAGCACAACTGGTCTGATCAGTGTTTTGTATATTGTGATTTTGGTGTTACGAGATAGCGCCTTTGATTTTAGTAGATGTTGTAGTGCATAGTATATCTTATTTCCAGAGTTGATTCTAGTTTGTATTTCTTCCCTTATGATGTTGGAGCAGTTGAAGATCGTACCCAGGTATTTGTATGTTTCCGTTCTTTTAATGGTCATATTATCTATTTGTATGTGGCCAGAGTTTCTAGCCATTCCGTCTCTTGAAATTACCATATATTCTGTCTTATTTTGGTTGATAACCAGCCCCATCTGTTGGGCTTTTTCCTTTAAGTGAGTCAATATTTCCAATGTCTTTTGTTCACTTTGCCCTATAATATCTATATCATCTGCATAACCAAGCAGCTTGGATGTTCCTCCAATATCACATTCCTCCTTTACCTTCCTTACAACTTTCTCTAGAGCCAGATTGAAGAGCAGCGGCGATAGTGCATCACCCTGTTTCAAGCCAGATGTTATTTGGAAGGGGTCTGATTTCCTGCCTTTATATGTTACTATATTATAAGTATCTTCCATGCATAGTCTGGTCATGTTGATTAACTTCCTTGGTATTCCAAATTCCTGCATAGCATTCCATAGACTATTCCTATGGACACTATCATAAGCCTTTTTAAAATCCACAAAAATGTTATGGAGATCTCTTTTATATTCCCAATGTTTCTCGGCTATTTGTCGTAAGATAAATATCTGATCTATTGTTGATCTGTTTTGTCTAAAACCCGCCTGGTAGTCACCTAATATGTCTTCTGAATATGGTTTTAGTCTATTTAGTAATACTGCGGATAGTATCTTATAGCTTGTGGACAGTAGTGATATTCCTCTATAATTTCCACATTGGAACTTGTCTCCTTTCTTAAAGATAGGTATCAATAATGACTCTTTCCAGTCATGGGGTAATTCTTCTGTCCTCCAGATTTTTATTATTAGTTCGTATAGCTTTAGATGTAATGCATGGCCACCTGCCTTTATAAATTCAGCAGCAATTCCATCAGTCCCAGTTGCCTTATTGTTTTTAAGTCGTGTGATTACATATAGGATTTCTTCAAATGTAGGTTCTTCAATTTGTGGTTCGCATGTTAGAACCTCTTCTTGTGAGAAAATGTTACTTGGAGCTTCACAATTTAGTAATTCAATAAAATATTCTTTCCATGTGTTGCACATTTCCTCATTGGCATTTATCATATTCCCATTTTTGTCTTTTAAACCATATGTGTTTTGTTGGTGCCCTCGTTTCATTGACTTCAGTTCTTTAAAAAATTTTCTGGATTCATTTTTCTGGTGATTAGTTTCCATATCTTTGATTATATTACTCATATATTCTCGCTTCTGCTGTCTGACTATTTTTGTAGCCTCTTTACATTCATTTCTATAATGCTCTTCCTTTTGGATGTTATTGATGTCATTTAACCATACATGTCTGGCATTCTTCTTCCTAATGACTGCTTCTTCACATTTTTGATTGAACCATCTGTTCTTTCTATGCGTGGTTAACACACCGAGACATTCTTCTGCGGTAGACTGAATTGTATTCTTGATGTTCAACCAAGTTTGGTCAATGCTTTCCTCCAAAGGGTTTTGCAGAGTTTCAAGTTTACATTTTATTTCATCTGTAAATTTCTCTTTGACTGTAATGTCTTGCAGTTTTTCTCTGTTATATGTTGGGTGTAATCTTTGTAATTTAGTATAGAAAGCTCTCTTTAGTTTTATTTTAAATTTTGCTCCAACGAGGAAGTGGTCACTGTGGCACTCAGCTCCTCTATAACTTCTGACTTGCTGTATGTTTGATGCATTTCTGTTGTTAATTAAAATGTGATCTATTTGATTATAGGTTCTCTTGTCACATGATGTCCAAGTTTGTTTGTGTATATCCTTTAGCATCATACTATATGTAGAAAAAAATAAACAAAGAGAACAAGAATTAGGCGAGGGAGGTCATGGATGACACAAGCAGAGTCTATGATCTGAAGCATTACCATGATAGAACACGTACTCCTGGGGCAGAATGGATACACAGTGGCAGTATCAGCAACTAATACAATCAGTTGACCATCACACAAGGAAGAGCGTGCAGAGATTGATGCAATGGAAATTATACATGTGACAGATTCTCATGCTTGGGTTGGTAACACCAGTGTGGCTACAGAACAGGATGTGCTTTCTCAGCAAGGCAGTCATTACCAAGCAGAACATAGCATCAAATAACTAACTCTTGCATGAGAATGGAGATCAAGGCTGCCATAGGAGCACTGACATGGCTTATCAAATATGTCAATAACACTCACAATTACAAAGGAGATTGTTGCCCGACTCTCTGTCAATGGTTTGGAAAGTTTACACTGGATGGTTGTGACATGAGTGCTGCCACCTGTGAAGGCCTCAGACCTTTATAATCTTGTATAAATCAACTGTCCAGGTCATCATGGGGTGTTTGGAAATGGGAGAGCTGGTGCCAGCTCAGAAACAGCTATCACTGGCACACTGAAGATAGACAGAGCAAAAACATGGCATCATATGACACAAATCTAGTTGTATCTTCATGGTTAAGGCTGTTGGAGTGGGGAATCACAATGGAGCAGGTGGCCATGACCACAGACAAGAACAGTTCTGACGTGTGGCTAACTAGCTGGCAACAAGGACAATCAGAATCCGCATGATTCAACTTCAGCTGGAAGAGACTGAGCAGCTATGGTATGTCACAAGTGCAGTGACATCCATTTCTCATTATAATCATGATGATAATCTATAATTAGCGATCACATGAACAAGAACGATATCTATGAAGCTCATGCAATACCTATGTTCCACATTAAGACTTTCTTGCTGGAGGACAAAGACACCGATCCTTGTGTGGGCGTTCCATCCACGTTTGATATCTGGGCCCTGGAAGGAGACACACAAAACTTTCTCTGTAACTTGGACAACTGATACCACGAAATTGCAACAGACAATGACTGTGACAGAAAAAGCAAACAATGAGTAATTGTTTCTGTATGGTTGAGAACAAACAATGACACTTTTCCTGCAATGACAACAGAGAACAAAAGAAAAGAGGTGAAAAATGAAAACACTGCTCTCTCTCTCTCTCTCTCTCTCTCTCTCTCTCTCTCTCTCTCTCTCTCTCTCTCTCTCTCTCTCTCTCTCTCTTTTTCTCTCTCTCTCTATCTATCTATCTATATAGCTATCTCTCACATATTACTTTTCACAGCATCTTTCCTGTGAGAACATAGAATGTAATTTATGAAAAATTTCACAAAAAGTCAAGACAACCAAAATGGCTTCTGAACCTAAATAAAACATGGGCATTCTACAGGAAATGAACATAGAAGAACACTGGCTGAAAAACAGCATTATAACCTGGAAACTGAATACATGCTTCCTGGAAGAAGTGGCTGTGACCAACACAAAGGTGGACATAGACATTAAAGTCACATTAGGCATGAAAATGCATGAGGCAGAGGAACTGGTGAAAGATTCTTTCCAGCCAGCATCAAGAGAGTGACATTCTATACAGACTCAGTTACACAGTAATGAACCATTAACAGATTGCAGAGAAGGGGCAGCAGGCTGCACTGAGTTTGGAAGTGCAACAACTGATCTAGAGTAACACACATCAAGGTAACATAATCATCTACACCGATGGTTCAGTGGTGAGGCAGACGTAATGGTTGGGTTTTTTTTTGCAAAGGCTAATGGACGAGTCTTGAAAAAGGAGAGTCTGGCATATGAGACTACGACCTCCAGCATGAGAATGGAGGTGGAAGGGGTAACAGCGGCATTCCAGTGGCTAGAGGAGACTACTGCAACACACTTGTATTCATTACAGAGTATGCTTAGTAAGGTGGAGACAAGAATGTTTCATGTGGAATGGCTGTCGTCGCTTTGGAGGTCACAGATTGTGAGAATTGTATAGATATTTTGCCCTGGCCATGTGGGGGTGCGGGGGAATGAACAGGCTGATAACCTAGCAGGGAATGCACCTCTTGGTGGTAGACTGCCTATGGGCAAGGGGGAGGTGGTCATGCGCTTGTGGGACCAGGTGGAGAAGGTGGGGGAACAGATTGAGAATCCATATGTGGAAAGAATGAGATCGGCAGGGGTTCTGGAAGAATCTCAAAACTGAGAGGGAACACCAGGATAACTTTTAATCAGATAGCGGTAGGAATGATTAGTAGTATGAGTCTTCGCTGGCTGTTGAAAGGGGATGGAGCATGAATGGAATTTGTTCTAAGTGCAGTGATGTCGGTTCTTAACTCAACTCAACTTAACAGACAAATATATTATAGGTCAAATTTATTAGTACAACAGTAAAATACTTAAAATACTGTTATCAGCCTTGCAGAGGTTAAGATCTAACACATTCAGTTGGCAATATACATAATTTCTGCAAATTATCATTGCTTGTCCATCTTCTCTGAAGAGAACCATACTATCATCTGTCAGTTATAGAGTGAATTATGAGTTGGCTGATTAAACCAATCATCTGTCAGTTATAGAGTGAATTATGAGTTGGCTGATTAAACCAATCATCTGTCAATCATAGAGTGGATTATGAGTTGGCTGATTAAACCAATCATCTGTCAGTTGTAGAGTGGATTATGAGTTGGCTGATTAAACCAATCATCTGTCAGTTATAGAGTGAATTATGAGTTGGCTGATTAAACCAATCATCTGTCAGTTATAGAGTGAATTATGAGTTGGCTGATCAAACCAATCATCTGTCAGTTGTAGAGTGGATTATGAGTTGGCTGATTAAACCAATCATCTGTCAGTTATAGAGTGGATTATGAGTTGGCTGATTAAACCAATCATCTGTCAGTTATAGAGTGGATTATGAGTTGGCTGATTAAACCAATCATCTGTCAGTTATAGAGTGGATTATGAGTTGGCTGATCAAACCAATCATCTGTCAGTTGTAGAGTGGATTATGAGTTGGCTGATCAAACCAATCATCTGTCAGTTATAGAGTGGATTATGAGTTGGCTGATCAAACCAATCATCTGTCAGTTATAGAGTGGATTATGAGTTGGCTGATCAAACCAATCATCTGTCAGT
Organism: Cepaea hortensis; assembly: GCA_963921405.1. NCBI lineage: Eukaryota > Metazoa > Mollusca > Gastropoda > Stylommatophora > Helicidae > Cepaea > Cepaea hortensis. The sequence goes on along the minus strand of OY992894.1, from coordinate 64,335,833 downwards.
TATAGAGTGGATTAAGAGTTGGCTGATCAAACCAATCATCTGTCAGTTATAGAGTGCGCTAGGATGTAGCTGATTACACCTAACATTTGTCAGTCCTATATACAACATGAAACAAATGGTGGAAAGTATAACCAAAGCAATAATACAGGCGGCCACTGAGTCCATTCCAAGAGGAACGAGGAAAAATTACAAACCATACTGGACTGAAGAACTACAAATTTTGGAGGACAAAGTTGAAGATGCCAAGAAGACAGCAGAGAGAGAACAAACAACTGAAGCGAACATCTCTCTCAAAGCCGTCTCAGCAAAATATAAAAGAACAGTAAATCAAACAACAAGAAAAAAACAGAAAACCTAAACTTTGACAGGGTTGGAAACAAACTATGGAAACTAGTGAAAGCCATGAACAATGAAGCACACAGAAACAAACAAATAACAATTAAACAAGGAAATGCCTTGCTTACAGGAAAAATAGGCTGCAAATGCACTAATGGAACACTATGCTAGTGCAAACCACATTGATATTACAACCGAACAGAAGAAAGCAATCCAAGATAAACAGACTCATCATAGTAATACAGAAACAGCAGCAGAATATATGATGGCAAATCTAAAAATGGAAGAAATGGAACAGGCAATGAATACCTTAAAAAAGAAGAAATCACCAGGTTAGGATGGAATCACAAATGAAATGCTAATAGGACTAGGCACTAAAGCAAAAAAGAAACTACTTAGCAGTCCCAAATTACAGCTGGAAGAGAGGAATAGTCCCACAGGCATGGAAGGAAGCTATGCTAATACCAGTCCCAAAGAAAGGAAAAGACCTGGAAGAACCTAATGGCTATCAATCGACCTATCAGTCTACATAGCTGTGTAGGAAATTTAATGGAACGCATTATCAATGGCAGGCTAACATGGCATCTGGAAGAAAACCAACTCATAACACCACACCAAACAGGATTAAGAAAGTACAGATCCACTGAAGATCAAATAACCTATATAGCTCAGAAATAGAGGATGCGTTCCAAGAGAAAAAAGCACACGCTAGCGGTCTGGATAGATTTAGAAAAAGCATTTGATAAAGTATGGAAGGAAGGACTGAAAGTAAAACTGCAAAAAATGCATGTTTGTGAGAAAAAGTAGAAACGGATCAGCCACTACTTTGAGAACAGAATTGCCAGGACAAAAGTACAAGGACAAACCAGCAAAAAGATGCTGTTGGAGCAAGGTGTCCCCCAAGGAGGAGTTCTTTCACCAACATTATTCCTAGCATATATAAATGACATTACGGAAAATATTCCAGCCAGAGTACACACATCCTCCTTTGCAGATGACCTAGCCATATAGACATCTTAAGAATATATTAGTACAGCTAACAGCAGAATATAACAAGCCTTATTAGTGCTAGAGGACTAGTCAAAATCATGGCTAGTGAAGATAAGTGAGGAGAAAACAACATGCACAGTGTTCTCCTCTCAAATAAAACTCAACACCCTAAGCTGGTATTGAATGGAAAAATATTGCGCCATGAAGAAAATCCAAACTATCTAGGAGTCACCTTCGACCGTCGCCTGACAAGGAAGACACAGGTTGAGAAAAATCGAACAAGAGCAAAGCAAAGAATGGTAATCCTGAAATAGGTTACTGGTACAATGGGGGGAGCAGATGAGAAAGTTCTCAAGTAGTTATATACTGGATGGGTGAGGCCAGAAAATGAGTCCAAAATCAAGGAATACGGATTATGACTGGAAACCTGAAGACAATGCCTATTAACGAACTAGAAAAGATCACTTGTTTACAACCAATGCAGGATAGAAGAGATAGTAGAGCCCTGAAACAAGCAGAAAAATTCAGAAGATTGACAGACCACCCTATGTATAAAAGGTTTAATGGTTTTGGAAAGGGAAGACTGAAGCGTAACAACTTTGTAGAAACTGCAAAACGAAAGATTAGGGCAGATCCTATACTTAACATATCAACAGTCAAACCCATTTACAATGCAAACAAGTTTGCAGCTTGGAGACAGCAGCAACTGCCTGAGATGATAGAAAACATTCCTGGTATTGAGAAAAAGAACACTCAGAATGAAACAGAAAGAAGAAAAATTGCCCTAAACTACATAAAAGAACATTACCCAAGTAGCAATTGGACCCATGCATATACAGATGGATCAGCCAAAAATTCAATAGAAAATGGAGGAGGAGGAATTCTCTTAAATTTAACAAATGGAGTGAAAACAACACGTCAGTGGCAACTAGAAAATTTTCAAGTAACTTCAAAGCAGAGGTAGAAGCTTTGAAAACTGCAGCAGAAATGCTCTTGATGGAGGAAAATAAAGAGAAGCAATTAGCTATCTTCACAGATACAAAGTCAGCTGTCTCAATACTGAAGAGCAAAAACGGCACAGAACTAGCACACCATGGACTATGTCAGAAATCTAAAAACGTTGTAATACAGTGGATCCCATCACACTGCAGTATACCTGGATATGAAGATGCTAACAGACTAGCAAAAGAGGGCGGATGACTACCTCAGCCTGACATAGACATAACCTATAATGAGGCAAAGAGATTTATAAAAAGCACTTATAAAACCAAATGGGAATCAGAGCATCCAGGCCACCAGAAAGATGATGCGTATTACAAACTCAACCGAAGAAAACAAGTAGCAATCTTCAGACTCTGCACAGGACATAACAGGCTGAAATACCACTTGTTCAATAAAAAAGTCCTAATCAAAAGCTCACTGTGTGGGTGTCATCAAAGGTGGAAAAAGTTTCCTAGTGGCACAAAATGGAATATTGCTTGGACAGCAAATCCATTACGTGGAAGGTCCGAATCAAAAGCTCACTGTCTGGATGTCATCTGCAGACTGCATTCTACTGGTTTCCGGAAGAACAGCCTGTGGTGAACAGAAGACCCAATATACGGAAGTGAGGCTAAGCAGCCATGTGCGGGATGTGACGATTCTTTGGGTGAGCCCAGTACCAGAGCGCTATGTGTCAGCTCTGCAATTATGGAAGCCTCCTTGGATGGCGGGGAATGCCCATGGTCTGCCCCTGTCTTCCCTTGAGGACTGACCGGGATGTCTTCGGCTGTTCTAAATGGGCCACAAAACCACAACAGTGAGAGTCAAACATCCTACGAAACCCCTGGGAAGGTTAACCCAGTCAACAAATGCCCGCAGAAGTCGGATGTGTCGGCCTAACGGCGCAAGAACGCAGCTATGCTGTAAACAGCACAACGCAATCACGTCTGAAAAAACTCTTCAGATGAACGCAGAAGAAGTCTATGAATAGATAGGGATTAAATCAATCATCTGTTAGTCCTAGAGTGAATTAGGAGGTGGCTGATTAAACCATATATCTTACAGTACTAGAGTGGATTAGAAGGTGGCTGATTAAACCATATATCTTACAGTACTAGAGTGGATTAGGAGGTGGCTGATCAAACCATATATCTTACAGTACTAGAGTGGATTAGGAGGTGGCTGATTAAACCATATATCTTACAGTACTAGAGTGGATTAGGAGGTGGCTGATTAAACCATATATCTTACAGTACTAGAGTGGATAGAGTGCATAGGTGGGAGAGAAAGCGCAATTGAAATACGACTACTTTTATCGTTTCTTTACTTATTCAGTTGTCTCGGTAGAGATTTGTTCACAGCAGACGAGCATAATCTCCGGCGGGCCTATTCTCGCCGGTCGTGAGAGCCGCACAGTGGAGGGATGGGAGACATTGCTCGCAATAGACAAGTAATGTCTCCTGCGGTAGCTCTGGCGGGCCTATTCCCGCTGGTCGCGGGGTCTGCTAAAGTCAGGCGGAGAGTCTGACGATAGTGCACGCTTTACACAGGGCCGGACACTTGTGATTGACAGATGTGCGCGCCCTTACGGTCCGGACGCGTACGAGGCCCTCACCTGTGGGACTTGGCTGAACGCCTCTAAGCCGGGTCCCTTGGGTTCTAGGGCCTGGCCATCACTAGCCATCTGCTCGTGGTGGCGAGGTCTCGGAGGATTGACGCTGTGCCGCCAGCGTCTCCAGCCTACCTTGTGCCAGACGTATTGGTTACCCATTCCTCTGGAATACACAAGACTAAGTCGAGAGAGGGGACATGTCATTTGGGCACCACATGTTTCTCTGAAGCTCTGCCCAGGCATTGTGATGGAATATTGGCCACATTCCAACTCACACACTTTGGTCTGTCAAGACTGCAAGGTGCCACTCACTAGAGTGGATTAGGAGGTGGCTGATTAAACCATATATCTTACAGTACTAGAGTGGATTAGGAGGTGGCTGACTACACCATTTCTGAGTACAGAAAAGTCTGTTACAATGTATGTGGAGAAGCACAATTGCAGCATTATTTATACAAATAAATGAGCAGGAAAATGGGTGTTACCTGGTGTAAAATGGGTGTTACCTGGTGAAAAATGGGATGTGCAGATCACAGACCTCAAAGTTGTTCTTGATTTGATCATTGAGTTTCAGCTGTACTGTTATAGAAGCTTTTGTTTCCTCCAGCTGTATGCGAGAGTAACACATATGAGTCACGAGTGTGTGAAAGAACTACACCTGTATGTGAGATGACAATCATCACGAATGACAACACGTCTGATTACAGGATGTGCCTAGCTTCAGCAACAAAAACACAAGCAGTAATACTTCACAACATAAACAGTAGATACAAGAGAGTGGCCCTATCTTCTTCCTCCCCTTCTTCTTACTCTTATCATTTGCTATTATTCCACTAACAAATATAAATGGGTAAACAGTGGTAAAGCTGTGGAAATGTAAAACAGAAAAAATGGAAAACACAAAGTGTGGGGCAGCTTAAATACACAAATTAAATACACAAACAGAGGATGTTGTGGTGACAAGCTTTCATCAGCAAATAACAAGAAGACAATAACAAACAACAGAAGCGATGCTATAGTTACTACAATAAGAAATAATAATATGAAATGAAATCATGTGAAATAAATATAATCAGTCAGAATGGAAATAAAGGGTACTTCATGCAAAAGCTCCAAATATGAAACATGTTTCCAGTCATGACTAAACAGCAATGTCAGTTATAGTTCACAGCTCTTTTGGACTCCAAAGTAACTTTGTGTGAATGTCACTGTAGGCTAGCAGACATTACAAACTGGCAGACTACATTTAAACAGTCAATATAGTATGGATAAGAACACAGACAAACATACTTTCAAATGATATACTCCAAATATAGGCAGCTCCAAAAGACGTTTAACGGTGTAATTGCATAATGTAAAATGTTCCAAAGGGGGAGAGAATCGCACTCTTCGAGGTGTACTGTGAGGAGATCCATTTGTGGCATCTGAAAACACATTTTGTTTATCAATGTTATTATGTTCAGCATACAAGAATACAAGCGTAAGGTTAACTCTAGTGTTCATGGCTAAAAAGACACACCATAATGTGAGTAAATAGTTTGGGACATTTGTGTTAGATGACCAAACCATTTATTTTGATTTTGTTTCGTTATACAGGGTGTCATTCTCACTGTCTGTTGATTGTTTCTCACTCTATTGTTTTGTTAAACACTAACCACTTTTCTTAAGCATCACGTTTCATATATTGTTTATTTAAGATCACTGACTTGAGTCTATGATTGATAGTGATTACCAAGCCAACATGATACAAATGTCAGACTCAAGTAATGTATGGATGTTACTGTACTTGCAGTCTGGGTTCTTAATAGAGTTCAAACAAATAATTTACGTTAATGTAAAAATGCAATGAAAAATGAACTGGAAACTATAATCCTTTTCTTTTCTGGCACCTGGCCATCTTGGCAGACTTACATTGTGCTTTACAAAGAACACAAAGCTTGGGCTAAATTGAAGAGACCATGTGTTGTCCATGCAGCATGATCTCTCTCTCTCTTGGCCTGCCTAGTTTACTCCAGACGAAAGGTAACACCAATACATCTGGAACAAGACAAGCTGCAGAAACTGCCAGGTCAGCTAAGCAATGCTCTAACTGTCCGCCTGTCAGACTATAAAGGGCAATGATAATACTTGATGTCAACAAATATAAAACCCTACCATGATCTTGCCAATCAGCTCTCTCCACACACGGGTGCACGGTCAGCATGTCCAAGGGTAAGCTCAGGCCATCTCCCTGGTTGGCAATGTTCAATGTTATGTCTACTCCAGCACCTTCAAACTCAGCCTTGCAGGTCACCTCTCCATACACTTGGGAAATGTCTTGCCAGGTTTCTTGTGCACACTACATCAAAGAAACAGGAAATCCCCATATGACCATAACTGTTACAGCTGTATGACCCAATATGAGTGTGGATTTCTTTGTGTTATTTTTATAATCTGGTTAACTTATCCACTGCTGGATTTTCTGGCAATTTAAAGTTCTACGGGCAAATGACAAGTGATGTGGCATTAAACAATAACAAATAACCCAAAACTACACAGTTGTACATTATCCAAGAGGTTCCTGGATCGTGCATATTTAGATGGATCAGAAAATGAAGATGGAAAGAGGGAGGGGATTTGGGGGGATGTTAATCTTCTGAATATGAAAAATAGGACAAAGAAAACAGTCACCAGCAGCTAGAAATGCTAATCTTATTTCAGATTTCAGAATAGAAGCACACTGTTGGTGACAGAGACAAATAATGATAAACACGTTTTTCGCTTCATAGATGCAAGTCTCAACACTGAAGAGCAACAATAGTGATGCCAGAAATCCAAAATGGTTGTAATACAGTGTATTTCATCTCATCGTAATCTACTTGGCAATGAAGCGGCTGACAAAAGAAGATGGAAAACTACTACACACTGATACAGACAAACCTTATGATTTGATCAAAAGGTTTATAAGCAAGTATACAACCAATTGGGATCGGAGCGTTCTTGCCATCTGAAAGATGATACATGTTACCAGCTGCTTAGAGTGAACGAGGAGCAATTGTCAGACTCAGAAACAAGCATAATAGACTAAGATAACTGTTCAACAAGTTAAGAATAGGAATTACTGATGAATGTACCTGTGGAATAGGGAAAATGACAGCTAGATATTTACCAAAATAGTGTTATACCAATGCAGAATAAATGCTTTTGACCTACATCAATTTTATTGAAGAACAAACATCTCTGGAGATGTTAACAAGCCTCAAGTTAACTGCTGCTTTCTTCAGGCTGATGTCTGAAGGTGTAAGAATAAGAGGCAGATTTAAACAGCTGTCATGTAAACAGGTTCAAAAGAACAGTGGACAATGTTCAATGTACAGTAACAATAATAACAAACAAGCAGATCATAACATGCTCTGACAGGATTATGTAAACACTGTACAGAGTAGCAGACATGTTAGCTATCATGGGCGTACCTGAGAGGCATTGATGTATTCTGTCACACAAACTTGCAAGGATGCTTTCCCTTTGTAGCCAGCTGACCTCCAAGCAGCCACCTAGGATAATAAACTATGGCATGCTGAAAATCTGTTTTCTGTCATGGAAGTATTTTTTATTGGCTTCTAACATATGAATACATGAATAACAGTAACTATAACTTTCTTCAATTATTACTGATCATAGGATGTAACTGAACGAGACCATAAACCTAACCTGTTGTCCCTATGAATGCTAATGCTACATTTTCTGCTTTACCTGAAGCAGAAGTCCCTTGTCTCCCGACTGAGATGGTTCACAAGAGTTTATCTCTACATAAAGCAACTGCAGTCTTGAACTCCCTGGATGCTGCAATTTATGTCCCGTAAATTTTCACATTTTGCATGCGTCTCATCATCTCATCTCATCAGGATCCTCTTGTACCTTGTGGTGTTGGGGTGAAGCATAACCAGCGGGATAGTGCCCTTGTATGGGCTTCATATATCGAGGTTCCCATGGTCTCTGTAATTCCCTCTATCCATCATTTACATGGCCGGCCTCTTCCTCTGCTTCCATCTGGTTTGTACATCATTGCTTGTTGAGGTAATGTGGCCAAACCATTTAACCTGCAGTTTTCTGATAAAATCTAGCGCTGCTATAATCCCAACTTTAGTCTTGATTTCTTCATTTCTGATTTTCTCTCTTCTTGATACATTGAGTATTTGCATGCGTACAACTATAAAATGCAGTTAAAGATGCCCTTGTTGTGCTTGTACACCATGCTGGCTATTTTCGGAGTATCTCTCTTGAAATTCAATAATCCTCCATGCAGTGTTTGAGCATGATTATGCATGTACTGTCTGTATAAGGTATATATTTTGTTTTAAGTTGCATATCCCTTACAGGACGTTGCAGTCAACACCAGCATTTTTCAGCTGTTGTTGATGTTCTTGGCAAGATTACGCTCAGTAGTTTGCCACTCCTTTCTGAGCGACCGGCTCTCATACCCCGTAAGTAACCAGCGCAACACGATCCGCTGCTGAATCTTGCACAGCTGTGTTCCTGACGTGGATATACGGGATTATGGAGAAAGTCGTTAACCCATTCGCCAGGGAGACCAGGAAGGTATACATACTTGTGAGAAAAACTGTAGATGGCACATTCTGCCTTATATGGGAATATGACTCTGACATATCAAAAGGTGTTATATCTCAATTATAACAACTGTTTATGTTCTAGCATCATCATCATCATCTGTCCTACCAATAAGCATGGGTGATCACATTTCACCAAGTCATACAACCACCAGTCCCAGATAAGGTCTGTGCTCTTCTCCCAATGATGTCACATGGCCAAGCCATCTTGGGAGGTGCTAGTATGCTTGCCTGCTGGCCCGATTCATAGTTTCAACAAGTGATCTTGTAACCCCTGTAGCTCTCAAAGTCTCAGCGTCGGTTTTCTTCTCTTGCCACAATATTCTCAACATTCTGTTCAACATCAATTGCCCCACAAACTCCAGTTTCTTCACCATTTGTCCAGAACTTTCATCCACGCACAAGAACAGGTCACACATAATTTTTCATAAGCTGCTTTTCATATTTTTGGTTTTCACGTCACTGCTCATTCTTATCAAAGTATTTTTAGTTATAGCGAGATTTTCCTATCTATACTGAGTTCTGGCAAAAATTGAAAACATTTTTGGTTGTTTCCCTTTATCAAAAGCTTGTAAGTAGTCTACTATTGTTGTTGTAGTTTGTGAATCCCCTGGAAGACTGTGTTTTTACTCCAACACAATGATATTCAGGTGACCTGAGCCCTGACAGGGGCATTCACTAATCCAAGTGAGGCTGATGTCCAGACTGGCCTTGTAACTCCACCCCCAACACACTCGGACAACAGCGGTGTGTGCAAGACCAGTACTGGAACTTCACATCTGTGGACAGACATCTTCAGATCCAGGTCACGATGCGGCACATGCGTACTGGCCTAGGTTAGTCACATTTCCTTCACAGGTGTTAGGGGTCCATTGTCTGCAGATTTCAACCCATTGCCCTGCAGGATTGACCAATCTATAAAACATGAATACAACAGGTGGTTTGGACAAGTAGGATCGTTCACACCAGTTGATACTTGAACAGATGATGATGATTTTTTCTTTTGCGCTCGCTCACTTTGAACTCAAGCACTTCATAGACACTAGTAGTGCTGAACTGAATTTTGCATGTGGATTAGCTTTCCCTATTAACAGTGTCCCTCGCCTTCAGGCAAACCCATTCCAACTTCAGAGGTACTTGTAATTTACATCCTCAAGTCAAGGACGAGAGGTCAACAGTTTAGTCCAAATGTCCGGTATAGGGGTTGAACCCCTTACCTCGGCATCAGCATACCGGATGTTTAAAATCATGCGTTCTTATCCATTCAGCCATGCTGACATCCCTTAAAATGTCTACAACATGTGGTGTTCCCAAGCAGTCACCCATCTAAGTGCTAACCACGCACGACGTTGCTTGACTGGTGATCGAACAAGAACCGGTAATTTCAAAGTAGTATGGCCGTAGACATGATGATGATGATGATAATGATGATGATGATGATGATGATTATGATGATCCTAATGACATGTTAATAATGATCATGATGAAAATAATAATGAACATAATTAATATAATAATGAGGATGGTGAAACTATTGAGGAAACTGTTCAATGCTGCTGAATACAAATTCTATCTTTTGCTCTTTAATAAATATTTTGTCAACAGTTAAACATGAGACAGAAATCACTTGATACAATAAAATTACTCAAAGGGCATTAACAGACAAAAACTACTATACATGAACAGAGATATTATAAATCCAAATGATGACCAAGAATATTTGAACAGGAAATGATTTGTAAATGAAGATGACGATTCACCTAAACGAACATCCCTTGAAACAAGTAAAGAGTTTCAAGTATCTAGGAAGCATAATATCATCAAATGGCAAATTAGAAGACAAGATCAAAAATAGATGCAACAAGGCAAACCAACTCATTGGACAAATGGCACCAATACTAAAGAACAAACATGTATCAATAACTACTAAGAAAGCACTTTACAACACACTATTCCTACCAACTCTGTGTTACCAATGCCAAACCTGGACAATGACAGAAAAAGAGAAAAGAAAAATCACAACAGAAATGAGATTCCTGAGAAGAATACTCAATGTATCAAGAAGCAATAAGATCAGAAATGAAGAAACCAGGACTAACGTGGGGGTTATAGCTGCACTAGATTTTATTAGAAAGCAGCAAGTCAAATGGTTTGGCCATGCAAGTAGGTTACCAACTAACAGTATACAACAATAGGCAATGATGTGCAGACCAGAGGGAAACAGAGGAAGAGGCTGACCACATAAACGATGGATGCAGGGATTAACAGAGTCCATGGGAATATCAATACATGAAGCCCATAAGCGGGCACTCTCACGATGTTTATACTTCACCTCGACACCGCAAGGTACAAGAGGAACATGATGAGATGAGATGAGATGACAGGATACAACTGTCATGCACCAGAAATCTGTGCTTGAGAACATGATGGGAGAGTGAGAAACTATCTAAACCTGAGTTAATGACACACCTTGTGGGACTTGGTCACAGTGCATGGTTTGTTGGCCAGTCGAGCACTGACATTGTCTACAGAACCATCTCTCAGCAAGCCAAATGGTGCAGCCTCATTTATGAATGATGGCAACTCCAAAAGTCTAGTTGGCATCTGTAATGTATCATGTTCAGATGAATAAGTAACATGTTTAGATGAATACATACAAGTTATAAGACTTAATTAATGTTACTAGAAGCTATGAAGCTACAAACATTTGACAGACAACATAGTTATCACAGGTAACATAGATTAGTGTGATTACAACAGCACTAGTATTCACGGTGTTGTCACAGTTAACATAGATTAGTGTGATTACAACAGCACTAGTATTCACGGTGTTGTCACAGTTAACATAGATTAGTGTGATTACAGCAGCACTAGTATTCACGGTGTTGTCACAGTTAACATAGATTAGTGTGATTACAGCAGCACTAGTACTCCTGGTGTTGTCACGGTTAACATAGATTAGTGTGATTACAGCAGCACTAGTATTCACGGTGTTGTCACAGTTAACATAGATTAGTGTGATTACAGCAGCACTAGTATTCACGGTGTTGTCACAGTTAACATAGATTAGTGTGATTACAGCAGCACTAGTACTCCTGGTGTTGTCACGGTTAACATAGATTAGTGTGATTACAACAACACTAGTATTCACGGTGTTGTCACAGTTAACATAGATTAGTGTGATTACAGCAGCACTAGTATTCACGGTGTTGTCACAGTTAACATAGATTAGTGTGATTACAGCAGCACTAGTACTCCTGGTGTTGTCACGGTTAACATAGATTAGTGTGATTACAGCAGCACTAGTATTCACGGTGTTGTCACAGTTAACATAGATTAGTGTGATTACAGCAGCACTAGTACTCATGGTGTTGTCACGTTAACATAGATTAGTGTGATTACAGCAGCACTAGTACTCATGGTGTTGTCACGTTAACATAGATTAGTGTGATTAACAGCAACACTAGTTTTCACGGTGTTGTCACGTTAACATAGATTAGTGTGATTACAACAGCACTAGTATTCACGGTGTTGTCACAGTTAACATAGATTAGTGTGATTACAACAGCACTAGTATTCACGGTGTTGTCACAGTTAACATAGATTAGTGTGATTACAGCAGCACTAGTATTCACGGTGTTGTCACAGTTAACATAGATTAGTGTGATTACAGCAGCACTAGTACTCATGGTGTTGTCACGTTAACATAGATTAGTGTGATTACAGCAGCACTAGTACTCCTGGTGTTGTCACGTTAACATAGATTAGTGTGATTAACAGCAACACTAGTTTTCACGGTGTTGTCACAGTAAACATAGATTAGTGTGATTACAGCAGCACTAGTATTCACGGTGTTGTCACAGTTAACATAGATTAGTGTGATTACAGCAGCACTAGTACTCCTGGTGTTGTCACGGTTAACATAGATTAGTGTGATTACAGCAGCACTAGTATTCACGGTGTTGTCACAGTTAACATAGATTAGTGTGATTACAGCAGCACTAGTACTCATGGTGTTGTCACGTTAACATAGATTAGTGTGATTACAGCAGCACTAGTACTCATGGTGTTGTCACGTTAACATAGATTAGTGTGATTAACAGCAACACTAGTTTTCACGGTGTTGTCACGTTAACATAGATTAGTGTGATTACAACAGCACTAGTATTCACGGTGTTGTCACAGTTAACATAGATTAGTGTGATTACAACAGCACTAGTATTCACGGTGTTGTCACAGTTAACATAGATTAGTGTGATTACAGCAGCACTAGTATTCACGGTGTTGTCACAGTTAACATAGATTAGTGTGATTACAGCAGCACTAGTACTCATGGTGTTGTCACGTTAACATAGATTAGTGTGATTACAGCAGCACTAGTACTCCTGGTGTTGTCACGTTAACATAGATTAGTGTGATTAACAGCAACACTAGTTTTCACGGTGTTGTCACAGTAAACATAGATTAGTGTGATTACAGCAGCACTTGTACTCTTGGTGTTGTCACAGTTACCATAGATTAGTGTGATTACAGCAGCACTAGTACTCCTGGTGTTGTCACGTTAACATAGATTAGTGTGATTACAGCAGCACTAGTATTCACGGTGTTGTCACAGTTAACATAGATTAGTGTGATTACAGCAGCACTAGTACTCCTGGTGTTGTCACAGTTACCATAGATTAGTGTGATTACAGCAGCACTAGTGTTCCCTGGCATATTCCATTGCATCTCACACAAAGAAAGGGATACACGAGAGGAGAGAAAGAGTGAGTATGGTATAAAAGCAGCAAAGACCTACCTCATGTTTGGTTACTTTCAAATACTGAGCCAGAGTCTCCAGCAGTGAAAAACCAAGTGGTATGGAAGGGCTGAAACATATATATGAACCACATGTCATGATTACTGATAGCTGCATTTTGTCCTTGCACTTATCCTAGCACACTGTTTCATAATTTTATACATTTGTCAACATATTTGATTTGAGACTGTTTATAAGATCTGAACACTGAAGAAAACTGGCTCATAAATAATATGATGTAGGAGACTCTAAGTGCTTCACCCACATTAAACATCACAAACAGTAATGCCAGGCAAGGCTCCTTGAAAGGCCAGGCAGGTGCCAACCAACATTATAATAGACATATTCCTGGCCATGAAAGGCCAGGCAGGTGCCAACCAACATTATAGTAGACATATTCCTGGCCATGAAAGGCCAGGCAGGTGCCAACCAACATTATAGTAGACATATTCCTGGCCATGAAAGGCCAGGCAGGTGCCAACCAACATTATAATAGACATATTCCTGGCCATGAAAGGCCAGGCAGGTGCCAACCAACATTATAGTAGACATATTCCTGGCCATGAAAGGCCAGGCAGATGCCAACCAACATTATAGTAGACATATTCCTGGCCATGAAAGGCCAGGCAGGTGCCAACCAACATTATAGTAGACATATTCCTGGCCATGAAAGGCCAGGCAGGTCCCAACCAACATTATAGCAGACATATTCCTGGCCATGAAAGGCCAGGCAGGTGCCTACCAACATTATAGTCGACATATTCCTGGCCATGAAAGGCCAGGCAGGTGCCAACCAACATTATAATAGACATATTCCTGGCCATGAAAGGCCAGGCAGGTGCCAACCAACATTACAGTAGACATATTCCTGGCCATGAAAGGCCAGGCAGGTGCCAACCAACATTATAGTAGACATATTCCTGGCCATGAAAAGTACATGAGGTCAAAGAACTAGCAATGTTCTGCACAGAACCTGCTACATGATGATGATGATTTAGTTGACTTTCTAGCAATATTATTTCTGCTGCTGGTGTCCCGCTGTGCTCCGTCAATTACTGTTACAGTGCAGGCTGCTAGGTCTTATTACTTCACTACATAAATTTTATTTATTTTATATTAGTAACAATATTTATGGGCACTGCAATAGTGCAATACCTAGCATGTTTGGCTGGCTGTCAGCCAGGTGGCCGTGTGTTTGAATTCTTATCAAGGCAGATTTGTTTACATTGACCTGGGCTTCGTGATCAACCCAGCCTAAACTGGGTACTAAGAAATGTCACGAGAAGTGAAGGATTATATTACTGTTAACATCACCCATCAAGTGTCCGTTTGTCTATAACAAAATGCCATAGAGCTTGTTAAAGTGTTTTTGATTTATAATTTGTGCAACAGTTCAGATTAAGTGTCAATGTTGGCTTTAATAGCTTCTGCTGTTATACCTTCTAGACCAGCAGCTTTCCCATCATTCAAGTTTTCTTATTTTTTTTGTTTCTTTAGATGGTTTCTCACTACTGATATCCAGCATGCTTCTGTCAGCTATTTCCATTGCTGTGTTGTGAAGGTATTTTAGATTTAATTTCTTTGTTACAATTTATGCCTCTTCTGCTAGGCTATCTAAGTACTGTCTTTTATCCTAACTTATCTGCTGTCTAACTTCTTTACTAGCTTCTGTGTATTTTTCCAGAGCTTTGATTTTAGCAGCACATTTTTTATTTGTCCTTTCTTCTTTTTTCTTGAGCGCACTGTCATTATGCATGCTTTATGTTTTTGTTCCCTTTTTCTGAAGATTTTTATACAAGAAAAAAGTCTCAAAAGTCGAGAGGATCGACTTCACTGCACCAAGTTTTATCCCATATGGATTGGTCTCTTTTCACAGGGTGGCCTGCCAAAAGCATCACACAAAGCACAAACTCCATAGCTCCAGCGATGATCCCAGGAGTCCGTGAGAAAAATGCACTCATGAACCAAAAGATATAGCCCAGAATCGAACCCACAACCTTCGGAACGCGAGGCAGACGGCTAGACCACTTCACCACAGAAACCCAAAAATATGGAACGCTTCACGAATTCACGTGCCATCAGGGGTCATGGTAATCTTCTGTTTCGTTCCAATTTTAGTACACTCTTAATGATTTTTAACCTGCTGCCTGAAGCTTTCTGTGCTCACCTCATGTATTAAATGTGGCAAGACCTGGTATGTATTAGAGACTGACCACAAATTGCTCCTTAGTTTCTTAGTTTCTGTGATATCCTGCATTACATTGAACTCCATGTTTATAAGATGTTATGTGTCTCTTGAGTTTCAGCTAAATTTTACTTATCTGCAGATAGTGATCTGAATTTACATCTACACCTTTAAAAACTTCTACGTCATGTAGAAGAGACCTGAATTTCTTGTGAATACAGATATTGTTGATTTGCTTTCATTTTGTAATCCAGTGTTGTGCATGTTGCTTTATTCATTCTTTTATGTGGAAAAACATGTCCACCTATGACATACTAATTCAATGTGCAAAAATTGGTAAATAATTGTTCATTTTCTTTCATTACCTCTAGTTCATGTTTTATCTTGATTTCTTCACAACCAGTGTTATCCTATGACATCTTGGCTTCCAGGTCACCCATCAAAATTTTGATATTGCCATTTCTTAGATTACCTATGATGTTTTGAAGTTTCATGTGAAATTCCTGCTTCTTTGATTCATCCATATTGTTTTTAATGTGTAACTTTGGACCACTTTCTTTTCTGTGGTTCTAAATGTTGCTGTTATTATTCTTAACTTATTAACTGTTATTAACTAATTTAATAAAGGCAACAATAAGCACGTGAAATGTAGAGCTCTTAATAAGGGTAAACTAACGGACAAGTTTGAAATAAAAATGACAGTGTGGCAGGGATGTCTTTTATTACCTTTATTATTCTTACTGACTACAGACTGAATTATAAAGGCAGCAATAACAACTGACAGGAACAGAATTCAATGGACTCTGACAGAGTTGCCTAATCATCTGACTTTGCTGACAACACAGCCCATCCACAGATGAAATCAGATGCACAATAAATTAAACATACTTCATGAAAAGTCAATATAATTAAGTCTAATAATTTATTGGGGAAAGACAAAGAATGAGAAAAAAAAATCAAGCAAATAATAACAAAATTTCAATTTGTGAAACTTCACTTCAAGAGATGGAATCACACACATATTCAAATTAGCAATGTAGACAAAGTTTGGGTACAGACATGCCATGAGCCAAAATAGAGTTGATGGAGGAAGCATCTGTGATGAGACAGACTACTATGATCACTACTACAAGCATGGAAGCAAGATGCCTGAATAGCAAGTACACTCATACCAGAAATACTTGTAGGAGACAAGTCATCAGGCGCATCAACAGAACCTGGAGAAATTACATACTTATATAAGTAATTTACTTAGCATTATTAAAGGAAATTCATATTCACAATCTTTTAACCATTAATTGATCAGAATTGTTACATTATGAGGAAATATTTCAGAAAAATGTGCATATGACATAATGACTAAACATGAAGATCAACTAGAAAAAATATATGTCGTCTCGACAGATATACATTTTACAGATGTGTGGAAATCATCAGAAATACTTGACATCCACCTCAAGATAGTACATCAATTTTTATGGAATTCTCACTGGGAATCGTATACCCAGCATACTCACCATCTGATATGGATGAACCAACCCAACACATAATACTATACTACATAACAAATTTATTGAAAAATATTCTAAGAATTATTGGAGCATATAAATATTGTATAATTGTTGTCATTGGACGTATGAATACTATAAACCACTATGATATTGGATTACATAAAACTTAAACTTTTATTGAATGTAAACATCATCAAAAATTGATGATACTTAAATAAGATTGCTTATTTTTCTCAGCCATAATATTTACTTATTATTGAAATCGCATTTTTGTATTACAATTGTATGCAATGTATTCAGAAAAAAATATTAGTTAAATCATTTTTTTTCCAATTGTATGTATGAATATTACGATTTGATTGTAAACCATTGCATGTAACTAATTTTCATCTTCATGAACTAAACTTTCGTTTAGAAAAACCAAATGATAAACTTTATAATTTAATAGATATATCCTAGACTGAATAATGGTAACAAATAATACATTGCCACCTTGCCGTCTTGACAGACGATAGTTTGTGCTTCAAGAAGGCATAATAACTTTTACCCATGGCGGTAGCGAATGTGACTGATAAGGCCAATTCGTGCTGTAAATGTTCGTTCACAATGGGTGCATGTGAACACGTGGTCATTTCAACAATCATGCACCATCTTACGTCTCACACGCTCGGTGTTTGACTTATCTGCAATAATTTTCTCCTTTGCTCCCAATGTGCATTATCAATGCCTGTATCAATCATGTCCCGATTACACACATCTTTGTATCGTAGTAGAGGCCGACCCTGAGATCTCTTACCCATCTGTAATTCACCAAAAAAGATGTCCTTTGGTATTCTACCATCATCCATCTTCCTAAAATGTCCTATCCATCTAAGTCTACGAAGACTGAGCATGGAATAAACCGTCACATAACCTGATCTTTCCAGTACTTTAGTATTTGTGATTTTGTCTTGCCACTTAATACCAAGAATTCTTCGCAGACACCGCATATGAAAGCTGTTTAACGTTTCTCTTGGTGTGAGTAAGTTGTCCAGGTTTCACTGCCATAAAGAAGAGTACTAAGGACACAGGCTTGATAGACAAGGACTTTTGTTTTGGCAGTAAGCTTCCTGTTCTCCCAGACTCTTTTTGTTAACCTGTTCATTGTTGTTGCTGTCTTACCAATCTGGATGTTGATTTCCTGATCTAGTGATAATTTGCTATTTACCACTGATCCTAGATATGTAAAATGGTCTGCCATCTCTAGTTCGGCATCGTCAATAAAGATTTATGGTACCTCATGTGCACCTTGTGACATAATCTGTGTCTTCTTTTTGCTAATTGTTAAACCAAATTCCTCCCCCGATGTGTCTCCACCTTGCCGTGGTGGGGGAGCTTGTGTGTCCCTTCGACCCCATGTGCTTGCCGATGGATGAAAACTACATATCGAAAAGCTTACGGGATAGGGGCCAGACTAAGAGAGACACAACCTGCTGCTCTGCAGGTAGACTGAGGATAGCAGTCAAAAGTTTAAATCTGGCGCACGAAGGCAGAAGTTCTTGGTCCGGACAATACTCTAAGGCTCTCTGTCGAGGGTTGAGGCTGAACGCCTCTAAGCCACAAACCCTCGGATACGAGAGCCGGGCCGATACCCACCCTCCGAAAAATAGAGGTTAGATACTGAGCACGCTACAAGCCCAGTTCTGATACTTGTTCGAAGGCTCTCAGCTGGGGGATATGAGGGATTCCCGGAAAAGAGGGCCTGGCCATTTCTTGTTCACTGCTGCTCGGAGGTAAGGTGCTGAGCCGACAGCACATGTAGCCTACCTCGTGAGCGAGTACAAAAAGGCAAAAAAGCGCCCCAGTCGAATAAAATGGTCACAAAAACTGTCTGTTTCTAATGACAAAAGTCGAAAAACGTCTGAACAACACGAAATGGAACGCACGGCTAGCGAATCCATTTCGTGGTCCGAAGTCAAAAGCAAAAGCTTACCGAGTGGATGTCACCCGCAGTCTGACCGCTCCTGGTGTGTGCTTGAGCGACCAGTGGCAAGTGAGATGTCCAACACATGGAAGTGAGGAACTAAAGCAGCCATGAGCATAACGTGGCAACTCCTCGGTTGAGCCCAGTCTCAGAGCAATATGTGCCGGCTCTGCAATTATGGAAGCCTCCTTGGACAGCAAGGGAATGCCCATGGTCTGCCCCTGCCTTCCCCTGAGGGTTGAACGCGATGTCGTTGATCGTTCTATCTTGACCAGCTGAGATGTGGGCGACATCACAACAATAAGTCTAACGTGCCTTGAAACCCGAGGAAGGCTAACCTCATTAAAAAATGCCCGCCGAAGCCGGAAGTGCCGTCCTAAAGGAGGCAAACTAAAAATTGGCACTACGCATTTATGTCAGAGTGAAATGTCTCGTCCGAATGTCTCTTGTGCTAGGAACAGCTCTGACTACCTAGCTTCCGAATGCCGCTCTTGTTCGGAACAGCTCTGACTAGGTAGTTTTCCGAATGTCTGTCGTGCCTGCTCTGACGGGCGCAACGACACGCACATGTCCGAAAACTCGCTGAGTGGATACCGTCTGCAGACCTCTCTGGTTTGTGCGGGAACGGCCTGGGTCGAACGAAATGCCCAATATATTGAAGTGAGGAATTAAAGCAGCCATGAGCACGACGTGACGATTCCCTCGGTGAGCCCAGAACCAGAGCGTTGTGTGTCGGCTCTGCAATTATGGAAGCCACCCAGGATGGCGGAAAATGCTATGGACTGTCCCTGCCTTCATTTGAGGGATGACCGTGCAGTCTTCGACTGTTCCAACTTGACCAGCTGGGAGGTGGACAGTACCACAAAAGTGAGAGTCTCCCAGGAATGCTAACCTGGTCAAAAATGCACGCTAAAAGTCGGATGTGTTGGCCTAAGGGTTTCGACCCAAGGGTGCCTAACGAGACACACCGCAATCACATCTGAAAAAACACTCCGGATGAACGCAAAGAAGAAGAAGAAGAAACCAAATTCAGAACAAGCCTTGGAGAATGCAGATAGTAGACATTGTAATTCTTTTGTAATTCTTCCGCAGAGTGGGTCGTAACTGCAGCATCATCTGCAAAAAGCAACTCTCTGATCAGTACCCTCCTAATTTTGGTCTTGGCCAACAATCTCTGAGCATTGCAGAGGCTGCCATCTGAGCGTGAGTGAATGTATATACCACCATCCTGATCACGAAAGGCATATTTCAGTAGAAGTGGAAAGTATATTCCAAAGAGGGTGGGAGCTAGTACACAACCTTGCTTAACTCTTGATTTCAAACTCTTCAGAAGTTGCACCATCAAACTTGATTATACCCTTCATGCCTGTGTGGAACGATTCCACAATGGACAGAAGAGTTGGTGGGCAGCCAATCTTCTTTAGTGCCTTGAACAGACCCTCACATCTGACCAAATCAAATGTCTTTGAGAGGTCAATGAAGGCAATAAACAGTGGTTGATTCTATTCACGGCATTTTTCTTGCATTTGTCGCAATGAGAATATCATATCAATGGTAGACCGGTTCTGTCGAAAGCCACACTGTGATTCGGGGTAGACTTGATCTCCTAGGACTTGAGGTCTGCGCAGAACAATTCTGACAAATACTTTTCCAGCAATACACAGAAGTGAGATACCCCTATAGTTGTTTCAGTCGCTCCAATCGCCCTTGTTCTTGTACAGTGTTATGATGCTTGAATCTTTGAAATCCTGTGGGACTTGTCCTTCTCGCCAGCATAGCTCTATTAGCTGGTGGATCTGTAGAGTGAGTGTGTCTTGCCCACTCCTGAGAACCTCTATTGGAATACCATCCTTACCTGCAGCCTTGCTAGATGCAAGTTCATTTATAGCACACTTAACTTCTGTTATGGTGGGAAGTGTGTCCAGGTGGTCAAGAGTTGGTAGAGCCTCTATGGCGTTGAGGGCATCATCCTAGTACCTGGTGCAATGGTTTTACAGCCTGCGATTCAAAATGTATCCTAGCCCCAAGCACCCATTGAAGCAGGCAGGCTGTGGCGGATCAGCACCCAAGTGGCCGGGGGCTGCCAAGCTTGAGGCTGATCAGTGACACCTGTAGGTGTCTCCCACTGTCAGAGGCAACGCATGGCGCCCCATGTCTATGCCAATTGACAGGGACTTATAACCCGTAACAGTTGCCTCGCACTTTGATTCCGAGACCGGTTAAGACCAGGGATGGAGCTATTGCCTCTCCATAGCACAAAGCCTGGGCTAAAATATAGAGATCATGTGTTGCCCATGCAGCATGATCCCTCTCTCGGCCTGCCTAGTTCACTCCAGAGGAAAGGTAATACCTCTTCATCTGGAACAAGACAAGCTACAGAAGCTGCCAGATCAGCAAAGCAATGCTCTAACTGTCCGCCTGTCGGAGCTTCGATCCTAGACCAGCTGCCAACCAAGGCTTAGGGCCTGGTCTGTCCTGCCATGACATTTTGTCTTTAGGTTGCATTTCTTCGCACCAGGGTAAGGCTTGTACCTTCCCAATTGCGCTCTTCCGCCAGAAGCCGTTGGCACAATGTGGGGTGTTGGGTTTGGTAAGCGCCACCCAACGTTCGGCGCTAACAGAAAGCAGGTAGTACCGTCTACTGTTATACGGTAGCTCAGTCATATCTGACTAAGACCTGACACCGTAACAAATAATAACGTTGTCATAAACTATTACAATGTTACAATATCATGAATAACTAGGTTTAAGAATAAAAACATTAAAAGACAGTAACAAGACAATTATTTAACGGAAAAGACATGATAAGATTTGACATAATTGGACATAGATTAACAATATCTAACAGACATACATAGTATAAATTTCATTAGATACTAGTTACTAAGTACAATAAACTAAAAGACATAAAGTTATGACAGGGACTACAGACAAAATAGATAAAAGACTTCATATTTTCAATGACATAGGCATGACATATACATAGACTACGAACCATAGACAATAGTCAAAGACAGAATACCAATTAAGACAATGATCACAGAATTAAAACATTTAATGACAGTAATAAATCAGTTAACTGTAAATGATTAAAGACAAAACAAATCATTTTACACCTAAAACAAATAAGTAATTGGAAAGAGTGAGTAATGTAACCTGCAAGATAGAGATATTACAATAAGAATATAAAAAGCAACAGAAGTTTTCATAGTGTTAGGAAAATAAGGAGGAAGTATAAAAAGCAAGAGGATTAACTTCATTGCACCAGGTTTTATCCCATATGGCTTGGTCTTTCTACAGGGCAGCATGCCAAAATGATCACACAAAACATGAACTCCGCAGCTTCAGCGACAATCCCCAGGACTCCCGGAGAAAATGGCACTTGTGAATCGAACGACATAGGCCAAAATCAAACTTACAACCTTCAAAGCGCAAAGCAGATGGTGTTACCACTTTGCCACAGACGCTCCCATGGCATTAGGAAGTGAAGTCAAAAGAAATTAAACCTAGAATTAATCTTATCATTTTTAACTCCAACAACAAATCAGTACTATTGCATCAGAAACATGGAGAATGACCAGAGCAATTACTAATAAACTAAATGCAATCATTAACCGACACCTGCTCAGAATAGAAGATCTAAAATGGCATGACAGAATCACTAATGTGGAGATAATGGAGCAAATAAAAAAGTGACCAGTGAATCATGAGATGAAGAAAGCAAGCTGACACTGCATAGGGCACACACTGAGAAAACCTGGGGAGTGAATAACTAGAAAGTTCTTTCCCTGGAAACCACAGTACACAAAGAAATAGAGGAAGGCCCAATAACACACGGAGCAGAGAATTAGAGACAGGGATAAATCATATTGGGAGGACAGGGAAGGAACTGCAGGAGACAGCCAAGGCAATAACAAGCAGAAGAAGAGGAAGAATGGAGACACTCTAACACAAATATAGGGCAGAAGAAGCGGAAGAATGGAGACACTCTTAACACAATTATAGGAGCCTTGAAACTGAACACTTAGTGTAGAATGTCAATATTGATCTTAAAAGCTGTGAACTTAAATAAGCACTTGATACTTACATATTTATGACTGGAATGCTAGCATTGTCACTTATGTGATCATGTCCTTCAACCAGAGGCATGCAGCACAATAGTAAACCATTCTGTAATCAATAATTATGTGTGTTAGAAGTTGCAGGTTACTGTAAACAGTGATCATCTCTGCATACATATAGGTAACATGAACATTAAATTATGAACACAGTGTGGGGAAAAATGAAATCATTCAGTACCAAACAAACAGTAGGTTTGAATCAAACAAAAATGCTCGGCGGAAAATGGGAAATAGGGATATATCACAATTATGACTTAAGAGTTGTTAATGTGGTTAGCAGACAAGTTGTATTATATATCAAATTAAAGAGGGTTGCATAGGGAAAACTACAGATAACATTTTAACTATAATTTTTTAAACAAATGATTCAAATAATGTTAAATTATCTATATTGCGTTGGGGAACAATGACAACATTATTCAAAATGTTCACTTTCCAAGGTAAATTTCCTTCATTGTGCGAAGAAAATCCAATAAAATTCAGTGATAAATACTCCACTTTTCTTTATAAATATCACAAGAAGTGCTACTCAGTACTATCATAACATATTTTGAAGCACATCATTTTCTCACAAAATTGAAAAAGTCAGGTAAACACTGGGCAGACTTCTACTAATTAGAATGAGAACCAATATATACACAATTTTCTATTTAGTTACAATTATTTATATACTGCTCAGCTTATTTGTGATAGGTAAAGCAAACTTAGGGGCACAACTGTGGCCCATTAGGGGAAACATAATTTGACATGTGTCATCGTATGTTGACGAACTTTTACTGATAGTTTTGTTTTCCCTATCATTCGTTCATTCAGTAGCATGTCCTTTGCAGAACCTTACTCCCATAACAACCTTCTGAAAAACATCCAGATCATAAGCAAGATGTCCCGCATCCGATACACCCAACTGGAGATCATATGCCACATCCTGCAACAATCTTTTCTTTGGCCTTTCTCTTCCTATCTTCCCAGGCATAAACCCCTCCATTATTATTCTATCCAAACTTTCGTGACGTTTCAAGTGACCAAAATAT
The DNA here is from genome assembly GCA_963921405.1 of Cepaea hortensis. Taxonomy (NCBI): domain Eukaryota; kingdom Metazoa; phylum Mollusca; class Gastropoda; order Stylommatophora; family Helicidae; genus Cepaea; species Cepaea hortensis. The sequence goes on along the minus strand of OY992894.1, from coordinate 64,311,698 downwards.
TTCAGTTTTCTTTGTTTTATCATCTTTGGTAGCCAACCTTCTTCAATATTCAGCTCTTGAAGTATGGATGCATTTGTTCTTTTCTTCACCCAAGATATTCTTAGCACCCATCTATAACATTTATATTCAAAGCATTTATGCGCTATTCAGCTTGTTTAGTAAGTGTCCAGGTCTATGGTAGGATCTATGGGAGGAGACAGCAGCACCAACAAAAGTATGCATGTGTGATTTATGGAAGGAGGCAGCAGCACTTATAGAGGTATTTATGTGTGAACTATGGGAGGAGACAGCAGCACTGATGGAGGTATGCATGTGTGATTTATGGAAGGAGACAGCAGCACTTATAGAGGTATTTATGTGTGATATATGGGAGGAGACAGTAGCACTGATGAAGGTATGCATGTGTGATTGTAGTATACATCTTGCAAACCACCACATAACTGTTTAAATCTTCCCACACTACCCTCCAGTTAGCAACAGCGCCAACAATCACCACCATCATACTCAAATTCAAATTTGAAGAAGGAAGGAATTAGCGTCGATAGTTCAGAAGGACGAAATTTGCATCATCCTAAGTTGAAAACAGAGCGCTGATTTGAAACAGAAATGACAATATTATAATTATAAGCCAAAAAGGAGCTCTGCCATTGGTCATGATGCGACATGACGTCAGATCCCAAGCTAAGACGGGCTGGAATAAAAATGGCGAAAAGACCAGAAAAAGTTCAGTGTGTGTGCAGAAACACAATCCTTCAGCAACAGGAGACAGCCCACTGGAAATGACGGCCTGGTATCCTCTGCTTAACTTAAAACAATCCATCTGAAATACATAACTTGGAAGAGGAGAAAAGAGAGACGTGTCAGCCTAAGAAGCAGCCAGAGTATTGGGAAAATCAAACCCTAGTCTGGAGCCTGAAACCTGATTGCATATGCTGAAGAAGGCTTTCAACAATGTTGAAGGTTAGCACACTGTAATATTAAGACAGTTATGCTCCTTTCCCACCAGATGGTAAGTTGGTGTTTGTTAAAAATGTGGTTAGTCCTTAAGAACTTATTTCAGGAGAGACTAAGCACTATATTCAGATGTCGTATTTCATGGATAATCTGTGCACTAGGTTAAGCCATAGTAAAGGTTTTCTTCTAGATATGCAGCTTCTATGAAAGCCTAAGCATTGTGCCTAAGTTGTGCATTTTACTCTTGAAGCAGTTAAGCTAAGTTAGAAATGATTTAGGAGTTTGTGATTAACATAGGATTTAGAAGGTTAGAATCCTTAGTTTTGTGATTAATATAGGATTTAGAAGGTTAGAACCCTTAGTTTAATAGTAAGGAACCATCTTAAATGTGCAATCACTAGTAGGAGAAATTAGTGTAATTTATCCTGGAAACAGTACATGGGCATATTAAATGTTAAATAGTTCCCTATATGTGTTATAATAAAATCCCGTGTTCTATGGAAGCATTCATGTGGTGATTCATTTGTGACTTCATTGGTGTTAAATCTGTGAATTTATCTTTTAACTTATTGATTGTGAGTCACATAAGTATGCCTATCCATCATTCTTGCAAGTATGTTTATGATTTATGAAGAATGATTGTAGATTGGGTAAAGAAAAGAGACATACAGAGGATGTGTATGATCAATGAGTCAATCACCTGAAAGTAGGCAATTTGAGACATACTGCCACATCTATCAGAGGTACACATACACCAAGTGATAATTTAGTGCGCTTCTCTGCATGATGCCACTCTGTATTCCATATCACTCATGTTACAATTATATGGTTTTGACTTGTATTTGATGGGTTTTACCTTCTTTCATTTCTAATGATCATAGAGATGTATTGATGATGATAGTAGATATATGTGTGATGCTGGAATTTCAGGTAGTGGTTAGATCCATACCAATCCAGGTCTGACTCTTGATGAGAGTTCCTGACTGGAGTATTGAAGAAGACTATTTTGAAAGAAACTACCTGCAAGAGTTTCAACTAACCACTCAAGAGAGGTAAAATAGTATCAACCTAGATTGAACAGGGAACCTTTACTTGAACCCATGAGTGGAGAACTAATCAACTAACCACCTACCTAGACCAAAACAACACTCACTCTGATAACTCAATATATTTGTGGCAATGAACATTTTTTAAACTGGGTTCCATAGACCCATATAGTGAATGGACTTGAGGTTAATACAGATCTTATACTTTGTACAATTCAACAAAGATATTTATATTACTCAACAAGCTGGGGAACTAAGATGTATGTTGGTATTTTGTTGAAGTGAATGTGTGGGACATTAATTGTCATGATCTTAAATTATATGGACATTTGGCTCGCTCTCTCAGAACAGGGGTGAAACAATCATACTCTCTCAATGATTGGACTCTCACACGCAGCCACGTGTAGTAACCTTTTAATCACGGAAACTATTTACACTAAGTACATTCGTGAATAGTTGCGCGCTTAAATTGGCGCAACGCGTACATGATTATAACATGAAGTATATACATGGTACATCTTATATTAATACAACATGTCTCTCACACTGTCGCAGCTTACACACACTCCACTCTACTAGTCAGCCACGCTATCTCACAGCAGTCAGAGAATACAAGCACAACTCTCTCTGTCCGTTCTGTCTCGCTGTTCTGAACCGGTCTACCCATCACAGGTATTCTTGGTCAGACCTTTCCTTCTCCCCCTCGTGCGTCCTGTGTATCACGAAGACCACTGGGCAGCAATTGCGTTGTGGCTAGCTGGCGCTTGGTGACACCTTGCTGCCGGTGGTGTTGACCTGTCTTGAGTTGTCGTTCACCTACAGGCTATGGAGATCCTGACATTAATGTTATATATTTATATCATGGCCTTTGGAAGAGATTATTATTTCTTTGACAGAATAACCAATACCCCAGTTTGGTGTTTATTAAATATGAGATTTCATTTCCACTGTGAGTGTTGAAGAATTCTTTGATTGTTTACTTTATTCTTGTCATTTATTAATATACCCCAGATATTAATTAATTAGCCGAAGAGGAGGGGCAGGGAAAATCCACAAGACTATTATTATTATTTGCCTTGAGGACTTCCTTGGTTCTCCAAGACTCTATTTATGGACTCAAACAATTGAGCCATTAAAGGCTAATATAATTACAATGGGCGGGATCACATTGGGAGAGAGGAACTTCAGCTTTCCTCTATCACTCTGAGATTCACCCAACGTACCCGACAGTGATTTATGGGAGGAGACAGAAGCACCAACAAAGGTATCTATGTGTGATCTATGGGAGGCAACAGCAGCACTGATGGAGGTATCTATGTGTGATCTATGGGAGGCAACAGCAGGACTTATGAGGTATCTATGTGAGGAGACAGCAGCACTAATGGATCATACCTTCATCAGTACTGCCGTCTCCTCCCATAGATCAAACTAAAACAGTGGTTCTCAACTGGTTGGGAATTTCCCATCCTCCCCGGGGAGAGGGGGTTCCATGGGAGGGAATTAAGATTATTTCAAGATCGTGTTAATACAAGAACCAATTACTTGATATTGTTTTTCCCTCCATACTTTACAGTTCTGTACTTCTCACCCTTCTGAAGTTCGTTTTATAACGTAAGTAGACCCGCAAATTACGTTTTCTGTAGACATCTAGACTTGTTCTAGCATGTATTATTAAATTTAACTTCCATTTTAACGTTTACTGTGTAGGGGCGGGGGAATTTATAGGGAGGAAATACTAAAGGGGGGAAATGACATTCTGAACATATGGTGAAGGGGTGCATGGGCCAAAAAAAAAAAGGTTGAGAACCACTGAACTAGAGGAATCTTAGAACAAACTCCACAGTACTAGGAATCCATACATTTGAGATATCAGCCAGCCTAAGATGCATCATCTGCAATTCCCTCTTGACATTGTTCAGACATTTATACTTGTTGCCTGGGTGTTTCAAACCAGTAATATTTACTGTCAAGAATACAACATAGGGCAACATTTACAGACAAGAATACAAAATAGGGCAACATGTTCTTACAAGAATACAAAATAGGGCAACATTTATGTCAAGAATACAACAAAGGGCAACATTTACTGACACAAATACAAAATAGGGTAACATTTTCTGACAAGAATACAACACAGAGCAACATTTTCTGACCAGAATACACTATAGGGCAACATTTATTTACCAGAATACAACATAGAACAACATTTACTGACAAGAATACTGCACAGGGCAACATTTTCTGACACGAATACGACACACTCAAGCCAAACCTTCTCAATGGCAATCACAGGCCATAAGACACCAGCCTCTGTGAAGATTCTATGAACAGGTTTCTGGATGGGCAGGTCACATTGGTCTCTACTGGGTATAAACTGAAAATATTTGCTCCACAATAATACAAACCTCTGGCCATTGGGTAAACTATAAATACTGGAGTATATCTGATATGCATTTGACAGAAAAGAAGAAATATTGCTATATAAGAAACATACAATCTTCATTTATAAGTACAGTTGTCTCACAGCTAAAAAGGATGGGCAGAAGCACAAACATGAGGCAAACATAGTACAGGGAACTGTATCCTCCTGAATCATGAGGCAAACATAGTACAGGGAACTGTATCCTCCTGAATCATGAGGCAAACATAGTACAGGGAACTGTATCCTCCTGAATCATGAGGCAAACATAGTACAGGGAACTGTATCCTCCTGAATGTGTACAACTCTTTACTAGAGCAGAGCAGCACTCTCATTTATCCTGACAGCCAGAAACTGCTGTCAATTGCTGAAGTCACAAACCCTCCATGTAGAGTGGAAGCCAAGGGAAAACCAGCGCATTATCTTCACAAGAATATGTTTATTCTTTGACATGATCGAGAACTTTGACATCAATCGCAGTACTGACTAACCTATTGAACATGATGATGATGATGGTGATGATAATGATAACAGTAGTGTGTAACAACCTAGTACAAATGTATACTATTGCAGTACCACAGATACAGTCTCATCTCACTAGGTAATATAATACTAAGTAGAGTCTCATCTCACTAGGTAATATAATATTAAGTGAAGTCTCATCTCATTAGGTAACATAATACTTAGTGAAGTCTCATCTCACTAGGTAATATAATACTAAGTGAAGTCTCATCTCATTAGGTAATATAATACTAAGTAAAGTCTCATCTCACTAGGTAATATAATACTAAGTAAAGTCTCATCTCACTAGGTAATATAATACTAAATAAAGTCTGATCTCACTAGGTAATATAATACTAAGTAAAGTCTCATCTCACTAGGAAGGATAATACTAAATGAAGTCTCATCTCACTAGGTAATATAATACTAAGTAAAGTCTCATCTCACTAGGTAATATAATACTAAGTAAAGTCTCATCTCACTAGGTAATATAATACTAAGTAGAGTCTCATCTCACTAGGTAATATAATACTAAGTGAAGTCTCATCTCATTAGGTAATATAATACTAAGTAAAGTCTCATCTCACTAGGTAATATAATACTAAGTAAAGTCTCATCTCACTAGGAATGACCATACTGAATGAAGTCTCATCTCACTAGGTAATATAATACTAAGTAAAGTCTCATCTCACTAGGTTATATAATACTAAGTAAAGTCTCATCTCACTAGGTTATATAATACTAAGTAAAGTCTCATCTCACTAGGTAATATAATACTAAGTAAAGTCTCATCTCACTAGGAATGACCATACTAAATGAAGTCTCATCTCACTAGGTAATATAATACTAAGTAAAGTCTCATCTCACTAGGAATGACCATACTGAATAAAGTCTCATCTCACTAGGTAATATAATACTAAGTAAAGTCTCATCTCACTAGGAATGACCATACTGAATGAAGTTTCATCTCACTAGGTAATATAATACTAAGTAAAGTCTCATCTCACTAGAAATGACCATACTGAATTAAGTCTCATCTAACTAGGTAATATAATACTAAGTAAAGTCTCATCTCACTAGAAATGACCATACTGAATGAAGTCTCGTCTAACTAGAAATGACCATACTGAATGAAGTCTCATCTCACTAGGTAATATAATACTAAGTAAAGTCTCATCTTACTAGGAATGACCATACTAAATGAAGTTTCATCTCACTAGGTAATATAATACTAAATGAAGTCTCATCTCACTAGGAATGACCATACTAAATGAAGTTTCATCTCACTAGGTAATATAATACTAAATGAAGTCTCATCTCACTAGGAATGACCATACTAAATGAAGTCTCATCTCACTAGGTAATAATATACTAAATGAAGTCTAATCTCACTAGATAATAATATACTAAATGAAGTCTCATCTCACTAGGTAATAATATACTAAATGAAGTCTCATCTCACTAGGTAATAATATACTAAATGAAGTCTAATCTCACTAGGTAATAATATACTAAATGAAGTCTAATCTCATTACGTAATAATATACTAAATGAAGTCTAATCTCACTAGGTAATAATATACTAAATGAAGTCTCATCTCACTAGGAATGACCATACTAAATGAAGTCTCATCTCACTAGGAATGACCATACTAAATGAAGTCTCATCTCACTAGGAGGAATGACCATACTAAATGAAGTCTCATCTCACTAGGAATGACCATACTAAATGAAGTCTCATCTCACTAGGAATGACCATACTAAATGAAGTCTCATGTAACTAGGTAATAATATACTAAATGAAGTCTCATCTCACTAGGTAATATAATACTAAGTGAAGTCTCATCTCACTAGGAATGACCATACTAAATGAAGTCTCATCTCACTAGGTAATAATATACTAAATGAAGTCTCATCTCACTAGGTAATATAATACTAAGTGAAGTCTCATCTCACTAGGTATCATCATCATCATCATCATCATGATCATCATCATCATCATCATCATCATCATCATCATCATCATCTTCCATTTCTGCCGTCAAGCGTCGTGGGGAGGAATAATTTGCGCTCCAGCGCCCGGTGGGCGGCACTGGATAGTGTCATTCCATGTGATTGTACAAAGTCTTTAATGATGTCAATCCATTTCCTCAGGAGTGATATACCTCTGTAAGTTTGGCATTCTTTCATATTGCCTTTCTTTTTCCATATTGGTACTATTATTGCCTGTTGCCAATCATCTGGGACTTTTCTTTCTTCCCATGCTATATTAAAAAGTCTTGTTAGCCATTTAACTCCTGTTTTCCCACAGGCCTGAATAGCTTCTGTGGTTATTGCATCTGGACCCGGTGATTTGTTTTTAGGACTTTTTTGTATAATTGTCTTGACTTCTGCATGTATGAAATTTGGTTCTTGTTGTCCATGACTTTTAGGCACAAAAGTGAGTTTTTTTTAATGTTATGTGTGGGGTTAAGTAGTTCTTGAAAGTATTCTGCCCCCCTTCCTAGTCTTTGTTGTGGATGAAATATTGGTATACTTCTTTTGCTGTTTATGATGGTGGTTGGGTTGTAGCATGCATCTCTGTTTCTCATTGTATTGACACGTTTATAAAATTCTCTTGGGTGGTCTTTGCTTGGGTAGTCTGCAAGGTTTTGAATGCACCTGGCCCTGCAGCCAGCAGGGTTAGGATCGGCTAGCCTCTCCCAGGAGGGGTTAAAAGTGAAAATTAGTAGCCTGCCGATGACCCGTAGACTACACAAGTCAACCCCCACCTCCACGTGGTGTAGACTGGGAAACCATTACCGCGAGGTCATGGGCTAACGTGGTTATGGCATAGGGGATGGACTCCCTGTGGTAAGATTTGTCCTAAACCTGCGAGTGGCCTAGCAAGCCGGCAGGGGATCTTCATACTGCTTGTAGAAAAACTAAGAAGTATAAACGGACTGACCACATGAATAGTCTAAACGAAATATGAAGGGAACATAACATGAAAATTAGCACGGTCCTCCAGGTTGGGGGTTGAAGCGTGAGGTTAACATCCCCACCTTTGTAAAAACCTTTCTTTGTTACGAAACAAATACATGAGCCTCGATATCGGACTGACTTATCTGGACAACGACCTTGGAACGTTAAAGGACTTTTGAGATTTGGAACATGGAATGTACGGACACTATATCGAGCTGGAGCGGCCGAAGAACTAACCCGGGAGCTGGTTGAATATCAAATGGATATAACAGCAATTCAAGAAATAAGGTGGCCAGGAGAGGGTACTTTAGAGCAAAATGGAATGATTATAATATATGGAGGAAACACCCAAAATAAACATGAATTAGGAACAGGATTTGTAATCAAAAAAGAGTTATGGGGGAACGTTTTAAACTTTAAAGCTTTTAATGACAGGATTAGTAAATTACGAATAAAAGGTAAATGGAAAAATATAACGATGATTAATGTAAATGCACCTACTGAAGAGAAAGAAGATGAAATTAAAGAAGACTTTTATAATGATCTGGAAGATGTCATAGAAGAAACCCCCAAACAGGACATCCTGATTGTGCTGGGAGACTTCAATGCAAAAATAGGTAGAGAGCAAACTAATAAAAAAGTGGCCGGTATGGAAAGCCTACATACAACTTCAAATGATAATGGATGGAGAGTCATCAACCTGGCAGAAGCCAAAGGACTGCAGATTAGCAGTACCAGACTACAAAGAAAGGATATACACAAACAAACTTGGAAATCATGTGACAAGAGAACCTATAATCAAATAGATCACATTTTAATTAACAACAGAAATGCATCAAACATACAGCAAGTCAGAAGTTATAGAGGAGCTGAGTGCCACAGTGACCACTTCCTCGTTGGAGCAAAATTTAAAATAAAACTTAAGAGAGCTTTCTATACTAAATTACAAAGATTACACCCAACATATAACAGAGAAAAACTACAAGACATTACAGTCAAAGAGAAATTTACAGATGAAATCAAATGTAAACTTGAAACTTTGCAAAACCCTTTGGAGGAAAGCGTTGACCAAACTTGGTTGAACATCAAGAATACAATTCAATCTACCGCAGAAGAATGTCTCGGTGTGTTAACCACGCATAGAAAGAACAGATGGTTCAATCAAAAATGTGAAGAAGCAGTCATTAGGAAGAAGAATGCCAGACACGTATGGTTAAATGACATCAATAACATCCAAAAGGAAGAGCATTATAGAAATGAATGTAAAGAGGCTACAAAAATAGTCAGACAGATGAAGCGAGAATATATGAGTAATATAATCAAAGATATGGAAACTAATCACCAGAAAAATGAATCCAGAAAATTTTTTACAGAACTGAAGTCAATGAAACGAGGGCACCAACAAAACACATATGGTTTAAAAGACAAAAATGGGAATATGATAAATACCAATGAGGAAATGTGCAACACATGGAAAGAATATTTTATTGAATTACTAAATTGTGAAGCTCCAAGTAACATTTTCCCACAGGAAGAGGTTCTAACATGCGAACCACAAATTGAAGAACCTACATTTGAAGAAATCCTATATGTAATCACACGACTTAAAAACAATAAGGCAACTGGGACTGATGGATTTGCTGCTGAATTTATAAAGGCAGGTGGCCATGCATTACATCTAAAGCTATACGAACTAATAATAACAATCTGGAGGACAGAAGAATTACCCCATGACTGGAAAGAGTCATTATTGATACCTATCTTTAAGAAAGGAGACAAGTTCCAATGTGGAAATTATAGAGGAAATCCGCAGTATTACTAAATAGACTAAAATCATATTCAGAAGACATATTAGGTGACTACCAGGCGGGTTTTAGACAAAACAGATCAACAATAGATCAGATATTTATCTTACGACAAATAGCCGAGAAACATTGGGAATATAAAAGAGATCTCCATAACATTTTTGTGGATTTTAAAAAGGCTTATGATAGTGTCCATAGGAATAGTCTATGGAATGCTATGCAGGAATTTGGAATACCAAGGAAGTTAATCAACATGACCAGACTATGTATGGAAGATACTTATAATATAGTAACATATAAAGGCAGGAAATCAGACCCCTTCCAAATAACATCTGGCTTGAAACAGGGTGATGCACTATCGCCGCTACTCTTCAATCTGGCTCTAGAGAAAGTTGTAAGGAAGGTAAAGGAGGAATGTGATATTGGAGGAACATCTAAGCTGCTTGGTTATGCAGATGATATAGATATTATAGGGCAAAGTGAACAAAAGACATTGGAAATATTGACTCACTTAAAGGAAAAAGCCCAACAGATGGGGCTGGTTATCAACCAAGATAAGACAGAATATATGGTAATTTCAAGAGAAGGAATGGCTAAAAACTCTGGCCACATACAAATAGATAATATGACCATTAAAAGAACGGAAACATACAAATACCTGGGTACAATCTTCAACTGCTCCAACATTATAAGGGAAGAAATACAAACTAGAATCAACTCTGGAAATAAGATATACTATGCACTACAACATCTACTAAAATCAAAGGCGCTATCTCGTAACACCAAAATCACAATATACAAAACACTGATCAGACCAGTTGTGCTGTATGGCTCTGAAACCTGGAGTACAACGAAAGGAGACGAAGCCTTGTTACAAACCTTTGAGAACAAAATTTTAAGACGCATCTTTGGACCCATTAGGGATACACAAAGTGGAGAGTGGAAAAGAAGAAGTAACAAAGACATTTATGATCTGTTTAAGTCCCCGCTAATCACTGGTATCATGAAGGCTAATAGACTACAATGGCTGGGGCATATAGAAAGAATGGAAGATAATAGGGAAACAAAACTCGCTTACACTCAGGAAATAAATGACCGTAGACCCCGAGGTAGACCAAGAAGGCGGTGGAGAGATAATACATGTACAGACCTACAAGCACTTGGAATCAACGACTGGCAAGAGAAGGTCCACCAGAGAGACGAATGGAGACAGATTGTATTTGCAGCAAAGAACCTCAATGGCTCGGAACGCTGAAGAAGAAGAAGAAGAAAATAGAGGTAATGACTGTAACTAAAGAAGAAAAAACGACAACAATTCATCTAAACGAACATCCCTTGAAACAAGTAAAGAGTTTCAAGTAATATATATTTTCAAGTAGTATAATATCATCAAATAGCAGATCAGAAGAAGAGATCGAAAATAGATGCAATAAGGCAAACCAACTCATTGGACAAATGGCACCAATACTAAAGAACAAACATGTATCAATAACTACTAAGAAAGCACTTTACAACACAATCTTCCTACCAACTCTATGCTACTAATGCCAAACCTGGACAATGACAGAAAAAGAGAAAAGAAAAATCACAACAGAAATGAGATTCCTGAGAAGAATACTCAACGTATCAAGAAGAGATAAGATCAGAAATGAAGAAATCAGGACTAAAGTGGGGGTTATAGCAGCACTAGATTTTATTGGAAAGCAGCAAGTCAAATGGTTTGGCCATGCAAGTAGGTTACTATTCAACAGCATACCACAACAAGCAATGATGTACAGACCAGATGGAAACAGAGGAAGAGGCCGACCACGTAAACGTTGGACGGAGGGAACCGCAGAGTCCATGGGAATATCGATACATGAAGCCCATAATCGGGCACTCTCATGATGTTTATACTTCACCTCGACACCGCAAGGTACAAGAGGAACATGATGAGAGAGCGAGAGAGAGAGAGAGAGAGAGAGAGAGAGAGAGAGAGAGAGAGAGAGAGAGAGAGAGAGAGAGAGATAGAGACAGAGAGAGAGAGAGAGAGAGAGAGAGAGAGAGAGAGAGAGAGAGAGAGAGAGAGAGAGAGAGAGAGAGTCTTTGCTAAGGGTCACCATCTGTTCACAGTACATTCTCCAGGATTCATCTTTAGATGCTTTAATTGTTCATTTGGCATTTCGTCATGCTATTCTATAAGTAACATAGTCTTGTTCAGATTTGGTTGTGATCCATTTTTTTAATGCTACCTTCTTTTTGAATACGCTATCTTTAACTTTGTTGTTCCACCAAGCTGTTCTTAATCTTTTGTCCTGCCCTACTTTCTTTCTTCCACATTTATTTTCCAGTGTGTCGAGCATGGCAGCCTTGAAAATTGCCCATTCCGTATCTACGTTTGAGTGGTCATCAGGGATTTTCTTATGTAGTCTTTTGATTTCTTGATTAAATTAATCTTTAACCGTATTTTCCTGCAGCCTCCTATAATTGATGACATGTGTTGTTACCTTTATGTTTCTTATTTTCCTGTATGTTGGAATCTTTTTTATTATGACTGGTTTGTGATCAGTATCAATGTCTGTATTTGGGAGTGCTCTTGAATCTAATAGTAGTCCTTTGTCTGATTTCCTAAGTAGGTGGACCATACTAAATGAAGTCTCATCTCACTCATTGGCACCTTGCCATCTAGACAGACGATAGTTTGTTACATTGTGCTGTAAAAAAGGCATAATAACTATAATCCATGGCGGCTGCGAATGTGACTGATCAGACCAATCTGCATTGTAACTGTTTGTCCACAGTGCATGCATGTGAACACATGGTCATTTTCACCATCACACACCAACTTATGTCTCGCACACTCAGTGTGTGACCTATCTGCGATCATTTTCTCCTTTGTCTTTATTCCATTTCTGATATTTGCCCTCCATGCAACACGTTCGGCGGTGACTTACTCCCAATGTGCATTATCAATACATGTATTAATCATGTCCCACTTACACACATCTTTGTATCGTAGTAGAGGCTGACCCTGAGATCTCTTACCCATCTGTAATTCACCAAAAAAGATGTCCTTTGGTATTCTACCATCATCCATGCTCCTAACATGTCCTATCCATCCAAGTCTATGAAGACTGAGATGGAACAAACCGTCACACAACCTGATCTTTCCAATACTTCAGTATTTGTAATTTTGCCTTGCCACTTAATACCAAGTATTCTTCAAAGACACCGCATATGAAAGCTGTTTAAAGTTTCTCTTGGCGTGAGTAAGTTGTCCATGTTTCACTGCCATAAAGAAGAGTACTAAGGACACAGGCTTGATAGACAAGGACTTTTGTTTTTGCAGTAAGCTTCCTGTTCTCCCAGACTCTTTTTGTTAACTTGTTCATTGTTATTGCTGCCTTACCAATCCTGATGTTGATTTCTTGATCTAGGGATAATTTGCTATTTACCTCTGATCCTAAATATGTAAAACGGTCTACTATCTCCAGTTCGGCATTGTCAATAAAGATTGATGGCACCTCATGTGCACCGAGTGACATGTGTGTCTTCTTTTTGCTAATTGTTAAACCAAATTCAGAACAAGCATTGGAGAATGCAGTGAAATCTCATCTCACTAGATATAACCATACTAAGTGAAGTCTCATCTCACTCACAGGCACCTCGCCGTCTTGACAGACGATAGTTTGTTACATTGTGCTATAAAAAAGGCATAATAGCTACAACCCATGGTGGCTACGAATATGACTGATCAGACCAATTCGCACCGTACATGCCTGTCCACAGTACATGCATGTGATGGCCATACCATATGACCATACTAAGTGAAGTCTCATCTCACTACATTGTGGCAATACTAAAACTAGGATGTTTTGTGAGTTATGTAACATACTAAAATGTTACTGAAAGATGAAAGGAATCAGACTACATTGTTTTCTGTTACAACAAAGCCAACATCATCTCCCACGAACTGATTCAGGGTGCTTGCCTTCATCTTTGTACTAGATCAATCTGGAACTCCAATAAACTACCAACATTCATTAATTGGTGTCCGCTCAAACTTCATTCATTCATTCAGTAGCATGTCCTTTGCAGAACCTTGCTCCCATAACAACCTTCCGGAAAACCTCTCGATCATAAGCAAGATGTCCTGTGTCCGATACATCTATCTGGAGATCATCCGCCACATCCTGCACCCATCTTCTCTTTGGCCTTCCTCTTCCTCTCTTCCCAGGCATATACCCCACCATTATTGCTCTCTCCGAACTTTCGTGATGTTTCAGGTTACCAAAATATTTCAATTTTCGGTACTTCAATTTTAATTCACCACAAACAAAGGGAATTCCAGGGCACACATCATATCCTGGAGTCCCCTTATTCGAGCTGTATCTCTGTGTGCATGACCTTGACCGGAATAACGTTGTCGGTGTGCAGCAAATGGTTTAGTTATGTGTGTGAGTTGACCTGAATATTTCAGTGGTTGTATACTCTTGTGCACACTTAGGGACTGTTATTGTGTGCTAATTTGTGACCCTGAAAAGGGCCCGTTCCGTTATGGCATTCTTCTAGTGGCCCTGAAAAGGGCCCATTGCTGGATGATACTGCTGTATGCATGAGTTGACAATCATATTCTGCAGACTAGTGTTGCGGCGATGGCCAGACTGCAGACTATTGTTGGGGTGGCCAGAATCGAACAATGTCAGCTAGAATGGTGTTGAACCCAGAATGTAATATGCCATGTTGCTACAGAAAGGCAACACTACTCTGCTTGTCGTGGACAGCTGCTGTCAGTTCAATAAAATTCATGACTGCAGAAAGCCAACGTAAAAATGTACTACACACACTGTGTTACCGTTTCGCGCCTTTTTCGCGCCATGACACGCACTGAAAAAAACTTTAATTGAACGGAGATCCCCCGCCAGTGCTATATATAGCTGCTAACTACGCTATATATAGCTGCTAAAGCTAAATATAGCCTCGTGACGTCTGTTGCAGTGAATTAAAATTGAAGTACCCAATTTTCTTTTGTTTTATCGTCTTTAATAGCCAACCTTCTTCAATAATCAGCTCTTGAAGTATGGATGCATTTGTTCTTTTCTTTACCTAAGATATTCTTAGAACTCGTCTATAACATTTATATTCAAAGGCATTTATGCGCTGTTCAACTTGTTTAGTAAGTGTCCAGGTCTCACAGGCAATGGGAAAGATGCATGCTCTTAAAAATCTAATTTTTGTAGTTCTGTCTGTCCTATTCCATAATTTATTCAGTTGTTTTAGTCTTTGGAGAGCAATTGATAGTCGTCGTTTAATTTCTTTCATTGTGTCACCGTTGTTGGTAATCATTGACCCAAGACATTCAAAATTTTCCACCACCTCCAATTTTTCCTCATTAACATATATTTTTTCTCCATAGTAGTTTTATCTGTATGCATTATCTTTGTTTTTGCTATGTTAAAATATAAGTTGTGATTTTCCCTATTGAACTGGGTTGGGGCTATTAGGTTTTCTATGCCATTCTGTGTTATGGATAGCAACACTGTATCATCAGCATATCAAATCTCTGGTATGTCATGACCGCCGATATTTAGGGCATTATATAGCTCCCTGTTTATATCATCTCTTACATTTCTCATTATATTTTTGGCGTACAGGTTAAACAAATAGGGGGACAGCACACATCCCTGACAGACTCTTTGCTTGATGTCAAACCAATCAGATGTCTCGCCATCTATTCTCACCACTGCTTGCTGGACTAGATAGAGCATTTTGATGAGTTGTATTACATGTGAAGGAAAGCCCATATTTCTTATGATTTCCTAAAGTTTCTGATGTTGTACACAGTCAAATGCCTTTGAATAATCCACAAAACATGAGAATAGGTTTACATTAAATTCTCTGCACTTCTCTATTATTAAACGCATGTTGAGAATGTGACCTCTTGGTCCTCTTCCTTGTCTAAATCCAGCTTGAACCATGTTAATTTCTTCTTCAATTTTCTTACGAAGTCTTCCCATTATGATTTTTAGTAGAATTCTACTTGCATGACTGATCAGGGCAACAGTTCTATAGTTGGTGCATAATTTCAGGTTGCCCTTTTTTGGTACTGGAATGAAGATAGTTCTCTTCCAATCTTTTGGCCATATACCATATTTCTGATCCACACATTTCAATTCAAAATAGGACAAATATGATATGACAGAATCATCAACATGAAGCTCTCATAGACAAGTAAACAAATTCGAATAAATAAAGAAGTGAGGAAAAGACACTGGTGTTAGATGGGACAACCGTTTAGAAAATCTGTTGATAGTATAAATAGACAGTCAACATTTTCTGTCTCTGGAACCCACATCAAACAGGAAATAGAAATACACTTTGCTTGTAGTTATCAACAGTTACAGGCTTAGTCAGATGAACAAGATTGTATCCATACTTCAGAGAGACATTCATACACCAGCATCCCAAGCAAGGCCACTGTCTCCTCCATGTCATTGAAGTTTCACTAAAATAGTTAACATCATTTATGAGCCTGCTAAGTCCAATGGAAAGAGAGTTGCTGTCATACAAGAGAATGGTTTGATGTGTACATTTGTTTGCTGCATACCTGTGTTGCATTGTAGGTCTGGGAAATCTCCTGAACTAGCAACTGAAGCATGTGTGATGCCTGTGGTACTGGTATGTACGCTGCTCCACTCATCAACTTTGCTCTTTTTTCAACATTCGGAAATTTTCTGTTTTGAACATCAATGAAAACAATGAAATCAATATACATATTTTGTTTTGGACTACCTTTATACTTTGACTATAAAATTTGGTGGAACTGTGGTAAAGCTGTGGAAATGTAAACAATATAAAATAACACAAAGTAATGCAGCTTTACAGAACAGAATTACAAAACATACAGTGGTGACTAGCCTACATCAGCAAACACACACATACACAAAACACAACATATAATCATGGAAAAGACTCTCGAGTGACTGCATTATGGCATAAGAATGAGAAGTGAAGAATAAACAGATGAAAAAAAACTAGAACAATGAAGACAAAATGAAAATAATCATTTGCTCATCTCAGAATCCCAGGCTGTGATACTGACATGAACATCAAGACAGTTCAGATCAGTTGTATAGATAAATCACATCATGACAAGACAGATCAGTTGTATAGATAAATCACATCATGACAAGACAGATCAGTTGTATAGATAAATCACATCATGACAAGACAGATCAGTTGCCATCTTCACGTTAAGGGTGGTCGCAATGGGCCTCCAACATTTTCTGTCTCTTGTGAAGATGGTACAGTCTAACATGATCTTTTCAGTCCATCTTACTTATATCTTTCCATTTAATCTGGTATCTTATTTTGCCCTTTAGCCCTCTACTTTTCCCTCTTAAAGAAGGGCAGAATGTCAGACGGGCCTGCGTGCCCAATTCTTAACCCTTTGAAAATAAAGACATTATTATTATTATTATTATTCTTACATGACTTCAATGGGCAATACTACCATTCTGGCACCATAGGGGAGCCATGCTGTATATCACATGCTCACACACCTGGATCATCTGATAGACTGATGCACAATGAGCTTCAAGTTAAAACAGTCAAAAAGCAATCCTGAAAGGCAAAACGGTAGCAACCACAATCATGGCAATAAACCAGGACATTTATACTGTCACGGAGGAACTTGTAAAGTGTGTTGGAAAGGTGCTTGACTGATTAAACAATGCAGTGCAACAATTGCACAAGACCAAAGAGGAAGGTCTGTGAATCATAAACATGAGCAGACTGATCAGAAGGGTTTAAAATTTAGTGCATCCAGTTTATGCTGATCCTGAAGCTCTTATTGAGCGCAGTGAAGGCATTAGTGTAGAGATCAAGAAAGCCACCTAGAGTTTAACTCTTCTCTTGAAATCACACTGTACTGCAGGAAGACAAGTTTGTGCTACCTTTACTTAAAGTGGGAAAGGTAGGCTTATGATGATGCTAAGTGATTCCTCCTGCTTGACTGTCGATGACTGCCAGTCAATGCTAAGAACGGGATGGAGGTGGAAATTCAGCAGTACAAAAGAACATGCCTAAAAAATTTTCTTTTTAATTTATAAAGAAAATATGGTCAAACACTCAGTCCAACATACAGAGATTTGGATAGGCAAGTTCAGTGGTGGTCCTAAGCATACACCACTTGCTGGGGGAAAAACAGAAATGTAGAAGTAAATGATGGGCCAAACCATTCAATAATAACATACTCCTGTGAATGTGAGCTTTCAAGGATTCTGTTGTTCTTATATTAATACAATCTGTAAAGTGAGTAAGTATAGGCCCCTTTTCCATGTCATGAAGCATATTTGGTATACGGTGCAAGCCCCATATTTGTATAGACCAATCAGAATCAGCACTCGATGGGTGATATGGCAAATTATAACACTGGCCGAATTTACTTCAGATAGTTATTTTAGGCTGGCGTGATACAGATCACACCACACACTGAATGCCAGT
Organism: Cepaea hortensis; assembly: GCA_963921405.1. Classification (NCBI taxonomy): domain Eukaryota; kingdom Metazoa; phylum Mollusca; class Gastropoda; order Stylommatophora; family Helicidae; genus Cepaea; species Cepaea hortensis. The sequence continues at coordinate 64,293,526 of OY992894.1, read as the reverse complement.
TGGTCAACCTGCTACCATATCAGTATTAGATATCCCATATGCCTCAATGCATGTAAAAAGGGCCTTTACTTTTTTATTTGCCATAAGATAAATATTACCTTATGAGCAAAGTAACTGAACTAAAACTATCTTCCAATACCGACAATTCATCTATGATATCCACCAACAGCTGCAAGGATCCATGCTCACTTTTTTTTTTTTTTGGTAGCAAATTATAAACACATATCAAAGTTACAATATGAACGTCATAACCTAGTGCAAACTGTGTGCTTCATTCATGTGTCATTTAGTCAAGTTACAACATGAGAACGTCATAAACCTAGTGCAAACTATGTGCTTCATTCATGTGTCATTTAGTAAAGTTACAACATGAAAACGTCATACATAACCTAGTGCAAACTATGTGCTTCATTCATGTGTCATTTAGTAAAGTTAAAACATGAGAACGTCATAACCTAGTACAAACTGTGTGCTTCATTCATGTGTCATTTAGTAAAGTTACAACATGAGAACGTCATAACCTAGTGCAAACTATGTGCTTCATTCATGTGTCATTTAGTAAAGTTACAACATGAGAACGTCATAACCTAGTGCAAACTGTGTGCTTCATTCATGTGTCATTTAGTAAAGTTACAACATGAGAACGTCATAACCTAGTGCAAACTATGTGCTTCATTCATGTGTCATTTAGTAAAGTTACAACATGAGAACGTCATACATAACCTAGTGCAAACTGTGTGCTTCATTCATGTGTTATTTAGTAAAGTTACAACATGAGAATGAATGTCATAACCTAGTGCAAACTGTGTGCTTCATTCATGTGTTATTTAGTAAAGTTACAACATGAGAATGAATGTCATAACCTAGTGCAAACTGTGTGCTTCATTCATGTGTCATTTAGTAAAGTTACAACATGAGAACGTCATAACCTAGTTGTGTGATTCATTCATATAGTAAAGAAATAACATGCCACGACTCTTTCTAAGAAAATATCCAAGAAAGTTTCTTGCCTGCTGAACAGGACTGTTGCTTTCTTGACTCCCGCTATTGGGAGCTGAATTATCCAGATATGCCGTATGGCAACACTCATATTCACAGACTTTTTCCAAAGCAAAGATGATTTAATAAAGTTGAAACTACTCCCAGACAAGACCGTAGCTTCCAGACAAGATAGTCGCACTTGTTTCGCCCATAAACACTGTCGTACACAAGCACTGAACTCAAGTCAGGTGATGATTATTTAGTGTTGATCCAATTGGTTAGTTATTAATGGAGTGGTTCCCCTTGTCAGTGTCGGCCAGGTTGAGCATCATCATCAAGTGCCATGTTTGATATACGGTTTATTGTCAACGCCAAGTGACCCCGTGCCGGCTTCTGGCCAAGAGGTTAGAGACTTTTCTCCGTAATCTCGTATACTCTCGTAAGTAACGTGACGACGGTGAGAATCAGCAGTGGTTCGAATCGCGTCGGTAACTTACAGGGTATGTGAGCCGGCCGCTTAGAAAGCAATGGCAAACTACTGAGCGTAATCTTGCCAAGAAATCAACAATCAGCTGAAAGATGCTGATGTTGACAGCAATGTCCTGTAAAGGAGATGCAAAAAAAAAAAGTGACCCCGTGACCATGTCATACTGACATACTGGGTCAACTGTGGTAGGCCAATATTTGTGTGACTAAAAGGCACTCGAGGGACAATGCAGTCAGTTTCACGTCAGCAGACTTACCACCCAGAGCATTTTCTGGTGTCTATTGTATAAAGTGCTGGTTCAACTCCGGAGGTCTATAAACAAATATCCCACCTTATACAGGATTTGACTCCAGGTGGACAGGCAAACGCATTAGCGATAACGTTTCTATCAATGACTATTAAATAAATAAACACACATAGTATTGTTTAGGGCTCACAGAAGGAGAAGAAGGAGCGCCAGACAATACTATGTATGTTTATGTAACTGTCACGGCGGCCTCAGCGGGGTCCCCAATTGATTTCCTGTCAATGACTATGAATCTTACACATCAAAGATCATTCAAGTTCTCATGAACAGATTAAAATTAGCAGGGTAATTATTGCAACAACAAAACACCGAAGACTGGTAATTATTGCAACAGCAAAACACCGAAGACTGGTAATTGTTGCAACAACAAAACACTGAAGACTGGTAGTACTGTAAACCCATCACAATACTGTGGCTTAGTTTGTGTCTTCTTTTCAACCTCCTAATTAATCTTATTTATCCCCTTCCTTGCCCGCCAGTCCCATATCAAAACATAATTAATTATAAGAAAATTGCATACATACATAAACACGCGCGCGGACACACACACACACACACACACACACACACACACACACACCTATACAGAGAGAGAGAGAGAGAGAGAGAGAGAGAGAGAGAGAGAGAGAGAGAGAGAGAGAGAGAGAGAAACAGACAGACAGACAGACACGAAAACATGAACGCAGAAATAATCAAAAACATATGGATTGAAAAATGTATGAAACAGATGGCACACCAGAGAATAAGATACTGCAGGGGGAGGTAACTCTGGTCAGGTATGGGAAATAATAGAGTTGTTGCCAGAAGTGGGGGATCTGTGTAATGTCATTTGTTACAGTTGTAGCACCTCGGCTTCCACACGCCCTTCTCTAATATACAGTAGCTGTCAGTTCCCCGAGTAAGTTGTCATGTGTGTCATGTGTAATGTTATGTGTTCATTCCCACACCACTGTAATCCAGACTGACCTAAATTAAACAGAGCCGTTGTAATTGTTGATTGTATTTTTTACCGTCGCCAGTCCAGTCAGTCAGTTGAGTGGCTAGTGGCTGACTGCTGATGATTGATATTGTATATAATTTGTAATCCGAGTATTTGATATACCACATAGACAGATGGTGATGTATGTATACAACGCAAACATGCAATACAGGTAAAGAAAGATAGTCCGATCAGACGGTTGCATATTCTAGGCCACAGATATGAGCTGGCCTGTTGCTGATCTCAGCTTTCCTTGCCAGACAATTTCTAGAAAGTTGTCTGGTATCTATGTGTGTGCACTAGTTGCACTAAAAACAGCACATCTGAGCAATTAGATCACAGACTATTCTCATGCATGTACCAAGCCGGTCTCTGTGATTGATCACTGCCTGGAAATAGACTATCTTGGCGGCATTGCCACGTGAAGCATCCTTCATGACATGAGAATTTTGAGATAAACATATCAAAATTACCCATCTTGTGTATAAGATAAGTGCCCAGATCTGAGAATTTCAACAAGTGTGCAACAACTGATCACCCCAGTTTGGTAATTACTTTTACCAGTTTTCTTGTGTCCTATACCAGCCTTTAAAGCCTTACCTTACAACTCCTTGCTAGAATCCAATGCCTCTCATCCTGAGCACGGCAATTGTCTCCTCCATGTCTTTTAAATCAGCACCTCGCAAAGATATTTAACATAATTTATGATGCCTGCTCGGCCCATTGAGTGATCCTCCATAATAGTTGCAGAACCAGCCAAAACATCAGCCTTTTTATACCCTTTGACCTCAGCATGAATTGGCACAAAAACTAAAGCAATAGTCCCAACCCGACGTCTATGAGGATCAGTTATTCATGAAAACCAGGGTTTTTTTTTTTTAAAGGTTTATATAGCTACTTTATTTTTTTTTTTTTTAACCAGTATAAATGATTGATTGATTGATTGATTTAGGAACCGACATCACAGCATTCGGGACATTCCCATAAGCGCTCTGTCCCCATCCTCAGCAGCCAGCGAAGAGTTCCAGCACTAATAGTTCCAGTAGCAATCTGATTATATGTCCGTCTCGCCTTTCCTCTGAACGTCAATCGTCGGCCAGATCCCCTCGTCACACCTCGCTGTCTCATTCTTACTAGACTATGGTGATCCATTTGCTCCTCCGAGGTGTACACGTGCTCCCACAAGGCCGCAACCACGTCTGTCTTGTCATGCATCAATACTCTACCAAGTTTTGCCGAGCCAGCCAGTCTGTCCGCCTGTACATTCCCCAGCACACCGGCATGCCGCGGAGAAAAGATCCAGGTGATGCTTGCTACCCGTGACCTCCGAAGCGAAGCAAGCCACTCTGCACGAAGCTTGCCTGTTCTCACCCTCCTCAGCATGCTTTCTGAGTCAGTTACAATCACAATGTGTGTATGTGTCGTGTTCTGTATCCAGCGGAAAGCTGCACTGACCGCCTCCACCTCCATTCTTAAGCTAGATGTTATGTCATCATAAGCCAGGCTCTCCTGCACCAAACACCGACCATTAGCTTCTGCTAAGAACTCACCAGTATAAATTAGATCATTTAAACAATTGTTAGCATGTAAAGACGTTATTTTCAAATGCATTGTCCATTGTAACAATGTTTGTGTACTATGTATTGTACATGGCCACCTTAACCTAACATCTTTAAACAGTTTTGAATTTGCTTGCTCCAGTGAATCATACTGTTGTTTCCCGGGAAGGTTAACCCGGTCAACAAATGCCCGCAGAAGTCGGATGTGTCGGCCTAACGGCGCAAGAACGCATCTCTGCTGTAAACAGGCACAATGCAATCACATCCGAAAAAAAACTCCGGATGAACGAAGAAGAAGAAGAACATACTGTTGTTTTGTAATAAATAGCATGGCAGTGGCACACAGAGCTCAGTTAGTTGGGTTTGGGATAAGTTGTAATAGCATGGCGGTGGCACACAGAGCTCAGTTAGTTGGGTTTGGGATAAGTTGTAATAGCATGGCAGTGGCACACACAGCTCAGTTAGTTGGGTTTAGGATAGGTTGTATTAGTATTGCTGGACATTACATTCTGAATAATCACTTGTTTATATATATGTGGGTATATATATTTTTTTTGAATGTGTTCCAAAGAAGTGACCGTCTATGGGTCTGTGATGTGACATGGCTGTCACATTTTGTAGGTCTGTGATGTGACACGGCTGTCACATTTTGTAGGTCTTTGATGTGACAGGTTTATCACATTTTGTAGGTCTGTGATGTGACATGGCTGTCACATTTTGTAGGTCTGTGATGTGACACAGCTGTCACATTTTGTAGGTCTTTGATGTGACAGGTTTATCACATTTTGTAGGTCTTTGATGTGACACGGCTGTCACATTTTGTAGGTCTGTGATGTGGCAGGTTTATCACATTTTGTAGGTCTGTGATGTGATAGTGCTTTCACATTTTGTAGGTCTGTGATGTGACAGGTTTATCACATTTTGTAGGTTTGTGATGTGACACAGCTGTCACATTTTGTAGGTCTGTGATGTGACATGGCTGTAATATTTTGTAGGTCTGTGATGTGACAGGTTTATCACATTTTGTAGGTCTGTTATGTGATAGTGCTGTCACATTTTGTAGGTCTGTGGTATGACATGGCTATCACATTTTGTAGGTCTGTAATGTGACTCAGCTGTCACATTTTGTAGGTCTTTGATGTGACAGGTTTATCACATTTTGTAGGTCTGTGATGTGACATGGCTGTCACATTTTGTAGGTCTGTGATGTGACATGGCTGTCACATTTTGTAGGTCTGTGATGTGACACGGCTGTCACATTTTGTAGGTCTGTGATGTGACAGGTTTATCACATTTTGTAGGTCTTTGATGTGACACAGCTGTCACATTTTGTAGGTCTATGATGTGACACGGCTGTCACATTTTGTAGGTCTGTGATGTGACAGGTTTATCACATTTTGTAGGTCTGTGATGTGATAGTGCTGTCACATTTTGTAGGTCTGTGATGCGACAGGTTTATCACATTTTGTAGGTCTGTGATGTGACATAGCTGTCACATTTTGTAGGTCTGTGATGTGACACGGCTGTCATATTTTGTAGGTCTGTGATGTGACAGGTTTATCACATTTTATAAGTCTGTTATGTGATAGTGCTGTCACATTTTGTAGGTCTGTGGTATGACAAGGCTATCACATTTTGTAGGTCTGTAATGTGACTCAGCTGTCACATTTTGTAGGTCTGTGATGTGATATGGCTGTCACATTTTGTAGGTCTGTGATGTGACATGGCTGTCACATTTTGTAGGTCTGTGATGTGACATGGCTGTCACATTTTGTAGGTCTGTGATGTAACAGGTTTATCACATTTTTAGGTCTGTGATGTGACAGGGCCATCACATTTTGTAGGTCTGTGATGTGACAGGGCTATCACATTGTGTAGGTCTGTGATGTGAGAGGTCTATCACATTTTGTAGGTCTGAGATGTGACAGGGCCATCACATTTTGTAGGTCTGTGATATGACAGGGCTATCACATTGTGTAGGTCTGTGATGTGACAGGGCTATCACATTGTGTAGATCTGTGATGTGACAGGGTTATCACATTGTGTATGTCTGTGATGTGAGAGGTTTATCACATTTTGTAGGTCTGTGATGTGACAGGGCTATCACATTGTGTAGGTCTGTGATGTGACAGGGCTATCACATTGTGTAGGTCTGTGATGTGACAGGGCTATCACATTGTGTAGGTCTGTGATGTGAAAGGTCTATCACATCTTGTAGGTCTGTGATATGATAGGTCTATCACATTTTGTAGGTCTATGATGTGATAGGACCATCACATTTTGTCAGCCTGAATGCATGGAGGCTTATGTGGCCAATCTTTCCCTCACTTTCACAGGTGACGAGCCCGGGTGTCAAACCTGCGTCCGACCATGCTCATGGCATTATCACCACTGTTCACTATAAACTTGGCTAATGCGCCTGTTTGTATTGTTATTATAGTATAGTTGATTTCTGAGTCTAATTCTATGCTTGCATATATTGTTGCAGCAAGTAGGTACGTTTGATCAGTTAGTCAACTAATGTTTAACCATCTGTGCCTAAGTGTCGTGAAGTCACATGTGTTCTGGTATGGCCATCTTGTTTTACATACAACACCGACAGGCAGTGTCTAAACCTACATTTTCAGTCCATGTCTGTATGTTTGTATGTCTCTTTTACTGATGTTGAAAGCATAATTAATTCACAAAATGAATATATTAGCTGTTAATTTGCATAAGGACTTGAATGATGCACAGTTGGATTTCGCATTGTCAACTCTATCCAGCAGAATGTTTTCATAGTTTTTTTTTTTACTTACACAAATGTGATTACAGTAGCTGTTACAAGCAGGTGATCAATGACAATATACATAAGTGTATAGTTGACTTATTCACCATTTTCATGCTCTTATCACTCTTGACAGGGTTTCATGCTGAGTTAATTCACCTTGGCCTTCAGTGGTGGATGCAGGTTCAAACACTAACACTCTAGATCTAAGAGAAAAAACTTGGGATGCACGCCTCTTTTTGTAATAATCAAATACAGAGTCCCTGGATACTCAAGAAACAGCCTAGAAGTGACTTGTTATACAGGGTCTTTGTAAAAGTCTCACTACACTTTGTAATTTGAAAAATGAAGCACGTGACGTCATCAAACAATGTGCTAAATAAATTCATTAAATTAGTTACAATAGTCACTGCTATGGTCTAACTATATAGAACCAGTGTTGCTGTATGGCAGTGAATCTTGGAATGTAAATGAACAAATTAAGAAGAAATTAGAAGCAACAGAGATGTGGTTCCTGAGACGAATGTTGCGAATTCCTTGGACTGCCAGAGTAACTAACAACGACTGCCTGAGACAGGCTAATGAAATTAGAACATTATATACAACAATAAGAAAGAGACAAACAGCTTTTTTCAGTCATGTGATGAGAAGAGAGGCATTAGAAAACATCATGACAACTGGAAATATTAGAGGAAAAGAGGCAGAGGTAAACCAAGAGAAATGATGCTGGATGGATTGAGATGGTGGCATGGAGGAATATCATCAGCAGAGTTGATCCAGAACACCAAAGACTGAGATCTGTGGAGAGTCATGAACGCCTACGCCAGCTGGCAGGGCACTTGATGATGATGATGATGATGATGATGATGATGATGGCCTAACACTGTTTTGGGAAAGTTGGACAGTACCAATGAAGTATTCATTATAACAGGTGTTGAAAATTTCCACCACGGACTTCAAGACATGATGTGCACATCTCTTCATGTTGTCAAATACCTACTGCAATGTGTCTGTTCTTATTTCCTTGTGTATCGATTACCATTTCTAAACACTTGTTCAACCAAAAAATTCTTTCTTCCGTTGATAACACCATTCTGTTTGGAGTGCAAAGAATTACTCCAGCTGACAACAGCCATTCGCTGCATGTTTCTTCACGATGGACTGTGGAGCACATTTTTTGATGATGTCATGTACTTCATTTTTCAGATTTGTTCTACATTCAAATAGTAGTGAGACTTTACAAATAAATACCTTGTAGAATTTACATTGGGCTGTTCCTGGTATCTCCAGCAGTAGGACAAGGGAGGTAGTTGTCTAGACAAAAGTTAAGATGAATTTGCTAACACCCTTCACTCCAAATCTCATGTTGTGTTTCTGTTTTGTTGTTGTTTTTTTGTTTTTTTTTGCACTCAAACATAACCCATACACACTATTTTTATAGTAGTGATGGACTGAATTTTTCGTGTGGGTTAGCTTTCCCTATTAACAGTGTCCCTCGCCATCAGGCGAATCCACTCTGACTTCTGAGTTGCTTGTAATTAATGTCCCCAAGTCAAGGATGATAGGTCAGAATTTTAGTCCAGCTGTCCAATATAGGGGTTGAACCGCTTACCTCGGCATCAGCACACCAGATGTTTAAGAACACTGTTATTATCCATTCGGCCATGCGGACCTGCGTTTCCGTAGTTTGATTGGGGTGATCTTCACATCTGTCATGCACATTGCTTGAAATGTAGATAAAGCATTTTCTCTGTCACTTATTTTTCACTGTACTTTACAGTATGGCATGCACCAGGTGGTGAAGTATAAATAGATACTCCCTGTAAACGTATTTATATGCTTCTTTAGGGCTTGATGATGCTCTAGCTTCCATTCCCTGGGTTGAAGTAATTATTATACCTCTGATTATTGTGAAGCTATTATTGTGCCTTCTGGGGGACTTTCTGTGTTGGTTATAGATTTATGGTGCAAGCTGATGTACTAAACAACATTACAGACCTGACTGTTTATACACTTATGTTGTTTCCGATGCAACATGTTCTTGTCAGATTGATTAGGGTGGGAACTTCCTAAGTGCTTTGTTTTCTATTTATTTTGCTGAATTAGAAACTACTTGAGCCTATTTTTCTGAAATATCAAAAGTACATTGAAGTGCTTATACGTGTCATTCATGACGTGTGTTATGTTGCTTTACATCCTAGGTAGTTTTGTTGTGTGCCCTCCGTGTGAAAGCAACAAGACTGTGAAGACATGCACAATTTCATTCGCTGTGCCATCAAGACTATCTTCTTTATCATAAGCAACATATATGCCTTGCCATGTTACATGGTGTGGATGACACTGCTGGTCCCCCTGAGACTCTGGGCACCCAACTTGTACTGGAGAATAGAGGCATTCATGTTCAGGATGCTGCAGTGTATGATTGTCACCTGGCTTGATCCAATGGGTTACAAAGGTATGTGTATTTATGCTGTTTGGTCATATTTCAGACTGTGTCATCATGTATTTGATTATTTGTCTTTCTGTATTAATCAGCTGCAGCCATTCTTTATGACAGAATGTGTTAAAGACAGCTTACCCTCAGTGTAGAGATGGCACTTGATGATGATGATGATGGCAAGCCATTCTCTGTATACTGAACTTATTCTGCACTAAGAAATGCATGGAGGTCAGCATGGCTAAATGGTTAAGAAAACTCGCTCGTAAACTTCCGGTGTGCTGATGCCGAGGTCACAGGTCCAACCCCTACACTGGTCATTTGGACTAAAATGTTGACTTCTCGTCCTTGACTTGGGGAAGTTGGAGTGAGTTCGCCTGATGGCGAGGGACACTGGTAATAGGGAAAGCTAACCCACACGCAAAAATCAGTCCAATGCACTAGAAATACTAGCATGTGTATAGACTACGCTTGAGTTCAAAGCGAGCAAGCAAGAAGAAAGGTAAACATGCAGCATAGATTGTCATTGAACTCTTGACATGCTGACAACATTGTCAGTAGATTCCCAGATAGTTATTTGTTTTACCCACTCTGACATATGTGTCCTTGTAAATATTTATTATCGGCTGTTATTAGTTATTATTTTATTTCCTTTCATTCTCATTGTCCAGCATTACCATTTCACAGTCTTATTTGGGGACCTCTTATGTTGGGCCATATGTTTTGTTACAGTTCCGAAGACACTTGGTTGTGACAGACACACCACACTTGTATGTTATTCTTGCATAAACCTGTATTTTGTTTTCCTTTAAGACCTCAGGTGGATCTTCTGCCCAGGCCATGCAGGAGTCCAACATAATGAGTGAGCTAATATGTTGCCCTCAGAAGGGCACTGTGGGAAACTGAGGATGAGCAAAGGATATATAGTTTGTGTCATGTTGCTACAGACACGGAAGTTGATGACTTCACCTTTGTCATTTCTTCTTCTTCTGCGTTCATCTGGAGTTTTTTTTTTTTTTTTTTTTTTTTTCGGACGTGATTGCGTTGTGCCTGTTTACAGCAGAGCTGTGTTCTTGCGCCGTTAGGCCGACACATCCAACTTCTGCGGGCATTTGTCGACCGGGTTAACCTTCCCGGGGACCTGTGTCATGTAACATTGCTTGTAGCAGCAGCAGGCATTTTTTTTTTTCGCTCGCTCGTTTTAAACTCAAGCATAGTCCATACACACACTATTTATAGTAGTGATTGACTGAACTTTGTGTGTGGATTAGCTTTCCCTATTAACAGTGTCCCTCACCATCAGGTGAACCCACTCTGATTTCAGAGGTACTTGTAATTTATGTCCTCAAGTCAAGGACAACAGGTCAACATTTTAGTCCAGCTGTCCGGTGTAGGGGTTGAACCCCTAACCTCGGCATCAGCACACCGGATGTTTAAGAACATGCGTTCTTACCCATTCAACCAAGCTGACCTGCGCAGGAATGATCACAGGTGTTGCGAACATAGGTGCCCTGCCAGAGCACTCTATATCTGCTGAGAGAGATGGAGCACACATGTTTGTGTTACAAGGTCAATGATACAGGTTGTAGTTAATCAATCAATCATGTGCCTGTTTCTGTACCTCCAAAAGTGACACAATTAGGTGTGCCTATTCACAAGTTAACCATGATTGTAGTCAATCAATCCTGTGCTTGTTTCTGTACCTCCACAAATGACATATTTAGGTATGCCTATTCACAAGTTAACCATGATTGTAGTCAATCAATCCTGTGCTTGTTTCTGTACCTCTACAAGTGACACATTTAGGTATGTCTGTTCTCTAGTTAACCCAGATTGTAGTTAATCAGTCAGTTATGTGCCTGTTTCTGTACCTCTACAAGTGACACATTTAGGTATGCCTGTTCACTAGTTAACCCAGATTGTAGTTAGTCAGTTATGTGCTTGTTTCTGTACCACTACAAGTGACCCATTTAGGTATGATTGTTCACTAGTTGACCCTGATTGCGGCCTGTCTTGTATTTCAGTTCTGGAGTGTGGAGATGACATCAGCTCACTGCAAGACAAGGAAGCCATTATCCTCTGCAACCATCAGTCCACAGCAGACACCCCAATAATCATGTTGGCCAGCCATAACAAGGGAATGGCTGCAGGCAACACTATGTGGATTATGTTCATCCTTTTCAAGTACACCAATTTTGGCTTGATTTCCTGGCACAGAGAAGATTTCTTTATAAACCAGGTCAGTTGTTTATGAGGCCATAGTTGCAAACATTGCAGTAAATGGAGGGATAGTAGAACAAGTTTTACCTTGGATATGTAATAACAGACAATAGCAGAAGAGAAAAGATCAAATTGCTATATATATAATATAAAAGGTTATGAACATCAAGAGAGAGAGAACATAAATTTAAATGTTTTATATAAGGGAAAGTAACAGGAATTATGTTATACACCACATGGACAACAGAAAATATTTTGAGATGCAAACTGGCACTTAAGCAATACCCCATGTAGGGTTCATGGTGGATTTAGCAACATGCACAATAGTTATTACACTATGCCTCACTATCAGCTTGCACCATGGAAGAATAACAAGGCTTTATTTGTTTTTATTTGGTCAGATGGTGTGAAACCTTGTGAAATCTCAAGATAATGATGGTTTAATATGGAGACAGCTATTTGAGTCAGGGAAAAATATATAAATGGGTAGAAAATGTTCAAGAGGTACACAATGTTATAACTGGGAAGATAACAAGAGATGAACAAACAATAGCCTGATAAATTGTACAACTAGAGTGTGCAATATTGTTAGAGATCCCTTGCAGCCAGCCTTCATTGTGGATTGGGAACTTCACTTACTGAGTTGCAAATGGTAGCAAAGTGGTTAGTGCATTGTCTTACCAACACAGTGGTCTGAGGGTTCAATCCCCAAATGTGGCGGAATTTTCTTTTGACATGTAAATCTCTGGAGTTGTTTCAGCCTCATATAATGGGTACCAGGGATTTCCCAAGGAAGAAGAGCCATGTAGAAGAGAGCTGATCATCCTACCCCATGTTATCTAATAATTGTGAAGACCTCTAACACTCTACAACCCTACAGTTGGATCCCCATGAGATTACTGGAACCTTTATTGTTGCAAATATATCCTTTGAATCATATTAGTGTTTCCCAAAGTCTGGTCACTGAAATTCCATTCAAGTGGTTGATGGACAGTTGTGAAAGGCTGTATCACATGTAAATACAGATAATTCAGCCACATGAACAGTTGTGAAAGGTTGTATCATGTGTAAATATGTATAGTACGGCTGTACTATACATATGAACATACAACATGAACAGTTGTGAAATGTTGTATCATGTGTAAATACACATTGTACTGCCACATGAACAGTTGAGAAAGGCTGTATCACATGTAAATACAGATAATACAGCCACATGAACAGAACCTTATGGGGAGCTCAGTAATTTGTACTTTCTAAAACAAAACATTGAGAATTGTTGTTTAATTTTTTGTTTGCGCTCGCTCGCTTTGAAAGAGCGTAGTCTATACACACTATTTATAGTAGTGATTGACTGAATTTTGCTTTCCCTATTAACAGTGACCCTCGCCATCAGGCGAACCCACTCCGACTTCAGAGGTACTTGTAATTAACATCCCTAAGTCAAGGACGACAGGTCAGCATTTTAGTCCAGCTGTCCGGTGTAGGGGTTGAACCGCTTACCTCGGCATCAGCACACCGGATGTTTAAGAACACGCGTTCTTACCCATTCGACCATGCTGACCTGCGAATTATTGTTCTAAACATGCAGTTTAAAGGCAAAAGACAGTTGTACACATATGTTTAGTCACAAGAAAATATTTTGTCACTTCAAGCATGAATATAGTAAAAAAAAATATGTGAACTGCACTATGAGCAGCATCATTTATTGGCTATATTTTGTCATGTATCATTTTCATTTGACTAGTCAACAATTCCTACATAAGGGAGTCAGCACTGTAAAATAAAATAGTAATAAATGTAAGTCACTTACTCACAAGATGTACGTATACTAACAGAAATATCTAGTGTGCGTACATATGTGTGTATATATATATGGGCAAGTGCAGAAACTCGGATATCTAGGCACACGGATAACATCAGATGGAAGATGCTTCACTGAGATAAAGAGCAGAATAGGACAAGCAAATACTGCATTCTATCAAATGAATAACGTTTTGTGCAATAAGTCACTGTCCTTGAAAGTCAGAAAAAGAGTTATTGCATGTTACATACAACCAGTTTTAACATACGGCTGCGAATCATGGACAATTAGTAAACAGGCGAAAACATCCCTGGAAGCCTTGGAGATGTGGTTTTATAGAATAATGCTGAAAATTAATTGGACAGCAAAAAGAGCAAAACAGGACGTTGTAAGGGAAGCTGAGTTGCAAACACAACTCATCACAAACATCAGAAAGAAGCATTAATTGTTTCTGGCCACGTTATGAGGTAACAAAAACTGGAACATGTTGTGACAACTGGAAAGATTTACAGAAAGAGAGATAGAGGAAGAAAGCGTGAAAAGATTATTGACAGTCTTGTATCATGGCACGGAAGGAAGTCAACACACGAACTGATCCATGAAGTCGGAGATAGTAATTTGTGGAGAAGCATGATCATCCACGCCAGCCGGCAAGGCACTGGGTGATGATGATGATGATATATATATCTGTGTGTGTGTGAGCATTTATGATGCTGTAAAGGTCTCTGAGGTTTCCCTTGACAGCTGCAACCTCTGCCTATGTCACTTTTGTTTTTTTTTTAATGTTGCATATCCCTTACAGGACGTTGCAGTCAACACCAGAATTTTTCAGCTGCTGTTGATGTACTAGGCAAGTTTTATGTTCAGTAGTTTGCCATTGTTTTCTGAGCGAATGGCTCACATACCCCCGATTCTCGCAGCTGCTGTTTTCCCCACGTGGATATATAAATATTGACTTTTGTGTATAGTAAATATTGTCTTTTTATCTGCTTCTTAACTTCTTTGTTAGTTTTTATATATTTTCCTTGGACTGTGACTTTAGCAGTTCTGGTTTTGTTATTAATTAAATCTGCCTCTTTATTTTCCCTTCCTTCTATTTGTGGGATTCTGGTGTTATCCATGTTTTATGTTTGCATTCCTTCCAAGGACTTCCAAACATGCTTTGTTCCAAAATGTATTTAACCTGTTGCCAACTCTTCTCTGTGGTCGTCTCATCTACTAAGTGTTGCAAGACGTGGTACTTATTAGATACTGTGATCTTAAACTGTTACTTCATTTCTTGGTTTCTGATATATTCTACATTATATTGAATTCCATGTTTATAAGATGTTATATATCTCTTGAGTTTTAACCTTACTCATCAGCAGGTGGTGGTCTGTATTTACATCTGCACCTCTCAAGACTTTTACATCATGTAGAGATGTTCTGAATTCCTTATTAATATATGTATAATCAATTTGGTTTCCCATTTTGTAATCGGATGATGCCCGTGTGGCTTAATGGATTCTTTTGTGAAGAAAAACACTCCTGCCTATGACATACTGATTCTCTGTGCAAAAATTGGTTATTAATTTTTCATTTTCATGCATTACTCCTAGTCCGTGTTTCCCCATGACCTCTATGTAACCAGTGTTATTCTATCCTATTTGGCATTTAGGTCCCTCATCAAAATTGTAATATTGCCATTTCTTAGATTGCCAATTATGTTTTGAATTTTCATGTACAATTTCTCCTTAACCAATTTCTCTTTATCATTTGTTGGTGCATAGACTGGATCTCATTCATATTTATGTTCTTCTTGATAGTCCTGAATCTTACTGTTATTATTCTAGAGCTCACTACTTCCCACTCTAACAGTGCTGCTGCCTTTGCTTCTTTGGATAACATTAGGGTCATTCATATCTATCTTGCCCTGTCTCTTCTTGTATTGTCTTGTCTCAGCTTATCTTGTTTCATCTTGCATTGTCCTGTATTGTCTTGTCATATAAATATATCATCTCATCTCATCTCATCATGTTCCTCTTGTACCTTGCAGTGTCGAGGTGAAGTATAAACTTTGTGAGAGTGCCCGATTATGGGCTTCATATATCGACATTTCCATGGATTCTGCTATTCCCTCCGTCCAACGTTTACGTGGTCGGCCTCTTCCTCTGTTTCCATCTGGTCTGTACATCATTGCTTGTTGTGGCATGCTGTTGACTGGTAATATATATATATATATATATATATATATATATATATATTGTCTTGTCTTGCCTTGTCTCAACTTGTATTGTTGTGTATCAGCTTGGCTAATCACATGTAATCTTGTCTCATCTTGTCATGTCTTATCGTGTCTTGTCATATCTATCTTCTCTTGTCTCGACTTTTCTTGTCTCATCTTGTCTTATCATATCTATCTTCTCTTGTCTAAAATTTTCTTGTCTCATCTTGTCTTATCATATCTATCTTCTCTTGTCTCAACTTTTCTTGTCTCATCATGTCTTATCCTATCTATCTTCTCTTGTCTCAACTTTTCTTGTCTCATCATGTCTTATCCTATCTATCTTCTCTTGTCTCAACTTTTCTTGTCTCATCTTGTCTTATCATATCTATCTTCTCAACTTTTCTTGTCTCATCTTGTCTTATCATATCTATCTTCTCTTGTCTCAACTTTTCTTGTCTTATCATATCTATCTTCTCTTGTCTCAACTTTTCTTGTCTCATCTTGTCTTATCATACCTGTCTTCTCTTGTCTTATCATACCTGTCTTCTCTTGTCTAAACTTTTCTTGTCTCATCTTGTCTTATCATACCTGTCTTCTCTTGTCTAAACTTTTCTTGTCTCATCTTGTCTTATTATATCTATCTTCTCTTGTCTCAACTTTTCTTGTCTCATCTTGTCTTATCATACCTGTCTTCTCTTGTCTTATCATATCCATCTTCTCCTGTCTCAACTTTTTTTGTCTCATCTTGTCTTGTCATATCTATCTTTTCCTGTCTCAACTTCTCTTGTCTCATCTTGTCTTATCATATCTATCTTCTCATCTCAACTTTTCTTATCTCATCTTGTCTTATATCTTTTCTTGTCTCATCTTGTCTTACCATATCTATCTTCTCTTGTCTCAACTTGTCTCATCTTGTCTTATCATATCTGTCATATCCTGTCTTGTTTTGTATTGTCATGTCATAATGTTTGTAACACAATAAATCAAACAGAAACATCACATGAAAACATCTGTTCTAACACCAGATTGAATTATCATGGGCTCATCTATTGGATTAGAAATTTCTATAGGAAGGAAAAGAGATTGTCACTAAACTACATGACCCATTACCTAGTATATGTGACTGTTACTTCACACCCCAAAATGTTATATAATTAGTTGCATGTCCTTTGCACGATGCTGCAGTCAACACCAGCATTTTTTTGGCTCTTTGTAAATTACTGGGCAGCTTTTTTGTTTAATAGTTTGTCATTGCTTTCTGAATAGTCTATGCTCATGTCGTCTAAATCAACGCAAGGCGGCCAGCTTCCAAACCGTATGCAGCATATTTCAAACTTTCGATTCAGTGCGTCGGGGAATTGTGAAACACATTCACTGTCCCTAAGCCACAGCACCAACTTGTGTTATAGAGCCACTTGATTGTAGACACTGTCATCTAATATCTGGCCTGATGATTGTCTAAATGTTGACACGTTGAGCATGTTTCACCGTCATTTTGTTTACACATCAGGGGCGAGATGTTCGCAATACACAGCTGGAAAAACTCAAGGAACATCTGATCCAGTCCTATCTGCCACACAAGCGGAAGTGGATTATTGTGTTCCCAGAGGGAGGCTTCCTACACAAGCGTCTTGAATCTAGCCAGAAGTATATGTTGCTTTTCAATGCAGTTATATATCTCTTGAGTTATATATGTTGCTTTTGAGTGCAGTTATATAGGAATCCCAAGTCATTTATTTTATTGTGGTGCTTTTTAGTACAGTTATTATAGGAATCTCAAGTCATTTATTTTGTTATATAGTTTGCTTTTAGTGCAATTATATAGGAATCTCAAGTACTTTAATTTGTTATATATGATGCTTTTTAGTACAGTTATATGGGTATCTCAAGTCATTTATTTTGTTATATAGTTTGCTTTTAGTGCAGTTATATAGGAATCTCAAGTCATTTATTTTGTTATATAGTTTGCTTTTAGTGCAATTATATAGGAATCTCAAGTACTTTAATTTGTTATATATGATGCTTTTTAGTACAGTTATATGGGTATCTCAAGTCATTTATTTTGTTATATAGTTTGCTTTTAGTGCAGTTATATAGGAATCTCAAGTCATTTATTTTGTTATATAGTTTGCTTTTAGTGCAATTATATAGGAATCTCAAGTCATTTATTTTGTTATATAGTTTGCTTTTAGTGCAATTATATAGGAATCTCAAGTCATTTATTTTGTTATATAGTTTGCTTTTAGTGCAATTATATAGGAATCTCAAGTCATTTATTTTGTTATATATGTTGCTTTTTAGCACAGTTATATAGGAATCCCAAGTCGTTTATTTTATTGTGGTGCTTTTTTAGTGCAATTATATCGGGCTCCGAAGGCTGTGGGTTCGATTCCAGGCTACATCTTTCGGTTCATGAGTGCATTTTTCTCTGAGACTCCTGGGGGTCATCGCTGGAGCTACGGAGTTTGTGCTTTGTGCAATGCTTTCGGCAGGCCACCCTGCGGAATGAGACAGAGCCATATGGGATAAAACCCGGGGCAATAAAGTTGATCCTCTCAACTTTTAAGGGTTTTACAGTGCAATAATATAGGAATCTCAAATCATTTATTTTGTTATATATGTTGCTTTTTAGTGCAATTATATAGTGAACTCAGGTTATTTAATTTTGTTAGTGTAGTTAAGAACAACCATTCGGAAGAAGTTCAAAGCTTGATCGCAAAAGATTCCTCAAGTTGAGGTTGTCAATTAATATTTGTTGTACTTCAACACTGAATTAATGTTTCTTAGAATAATTCAGCTAAATGCCTAGATAATAGTAAATAAATTGATAAAATGTTATAGTTATACAAACACATCTCACCATGATACATGCAAGATATCTTTCGTTCTCAGGCTTCCAAAATATTTGTTACAAATTCGTATATATCTTTTCCCGGGAAGGTTAACCCGGTCAACATCTGCCTGATGTATCGACTGAAAGGCGCAAGTACACAGCTCTGCTGTAAGCAGGCACAACGCAGTTACATCCGAGTGAGAGTCAATTGTCCTTCGAAACACCTGGGAAGGTTAACCCGGTCAACAAACGGCCGCAGAAGTCGGATGTGTCGGCCTAAAAGCACAAGCATCGCAGCTCTACTGTAAACAGGCACAACGCAATCACATCCGAAAAAACTCTCAGGAAGAACGCAGAAGAAGGAGGATATAAACCTTTTGGCATACTTTCAAGGAAAACTGGTCAGACCTCAGGTCCAGGCAACATCACAACAGAAATGATCAATGCCTTAGAGGAATATGGAATAGACCATGTCACCAGGTTGCTGAATATTATATATGATATTGGAGATATACCTCCTAAGTTATGTAAATCTATGCTAATTACAATCCCAATGAAATCAGGGGCCTTAGAATTTGATCAGCATTGAACAATTAGCATAATGAGTCACATCACACAGATTCTCCTAAGATCATCATGCAAAGAGTTAGGAAGAAAATACAACCAAATGTAAGGGAAGAACATGTGGGTTTGAGTTTGTAGAAGGCCAGGGGATGACATCTGATGTGAGGTTCCTTAAAGAGATTAGAACAAGAATCAATCTGTATAGCCCAGCAGATAAGGACCTTACACTTTCAAACATGAAAATAACTGACACAAACTGCATTATTGTCGGAGACTTTAATAGCCGTTCAGAAAGGTGGGGATACCCAGATACTGACAACACAGAAGATGAAGTGGAGGACTGGGAAATAGACTCAAATCTCCATCTACTCAACAAAGCGGACGACACACCAAGCTTCTACTCTAGAAGATGGTTTACCACTTCTACTCCAAACTTAGCTTTCTGCATAGGAGACATCCTCCACAAAATCGATCGCCATGTGCTTGACCAATTAGCAGGTAGTGACCACAGATCAATCAAGCTTGTAATAAATATGGAGTATGTTCCACAGGAGCAAAAGCCTTTGCCTCGCTGGAATTACAAATGAGCCGATTGGGACAGATTTGCCATACTAACAGACAAATATTGTGAAAACATAAATACACGACATGGCAACATGAAGCAAATGGTGGAAAGTTTAAACAAAGCAATAATACAGGCGGTCACTGAGTCCATTCCAAGAGGAGCAAGGAAAAATTACAAACCATACTGGACTGAAGAACTACAAATTTTGGAGGACAAAGTTGAAGATGCCAGGAAGACAGCAGAGAGAGAACAAACAACTGAAGCGAACATCTCTCTCAAAGCCATCTCAGCAAAATATAAAAGAACAGTAAATCAAACAACAAGAGATTGTTGGAGGCAAAATAACAGAATACCTGAACTTTGACAGGGATGAAAACAATCTATGGAAACTAGTGAAAGCCATGAACAATGAAGGACCCAGAAACAAACAAATAACAATTAAACAAGGAAATGCCTTGCTTACATGGAAAAAAATGCTGCAAATGCACTAATGAAATACTATGTTAGTGCAAACCACATTAATATTACAAACGAACAGAAGAAAGCTATCAAAGATAAACAGATACATCATAGTAATACAGAGACAGCAGCAGAATATATGATGGCAAATCTAAAAATGGAAGAAATGGAACAGGCATGAATACCCTAAAAAAGAAGAAATCACCAGGAAAGGATGGAATTACAAATGAAATGCTAATAGAACTAGGTACTAAGCAAAAAAGAAACTACTAGCAGTCCTAAATTACAGCTGGAAATGAGGAATAGTCCCACAGTCATGGAAGGAAGCTATACTAATACCAGTCCCAAAGATAGGAAAAGACCTGGAAGAACCAAATGGCTATCGACCTATCAGTCTACTTAGCTGTGTAGGAAAATTAATGGAACGCATTATCAATGGCAGGCTAACATGGCATCTGGAAGAAAACCAACTCTTAACACTGCACCAAGCAAGATTTAGAAAGTACAGATCCACTGAAGATCAAATAACCTATATAGCTCAAGAAATAGAGGATGCCATCCAAGAGAAAAAGCACACACTAGTGGTCTGGATAGATTTAGAAAAAGTGATAAAGTATGGAAGGAAGGACTAAAAGTAAAACTACAAAAAATGTATTTTTGTGGGGAAATGTACAAATGGATCAGCCACTACCGTGAGAACAGAACTGTGAGGACTAAAGTACAAGGACAAACCAACAAAAAGATGCTGTTGGAGCAAGGTGTCTCCCAAGGAGGAGTTCTTTCACCAACATTATTCCTAGCATATATAAATGACATCACGGAAAATTTTCCAGCCAGAGTACACACATCCTCCTTTGCAGATGACCTAGCCATATGGACATCTGAAGAATATATTAGTGCAGCTAACAGCAGAATACAACAAGCCTTATTAGCTCTAGAGGACTGGTCAAAATCATGGCTAGTGAAGATAAGTGAGGAGAAAACAACATGCACAGTGTTCTACCAATTTGTGCAGCAGACCGTGTCGCGTCGCATTATAACGTGTTGATATGGGAGCCGGTCGTTCAGAAAGCAATGGCACACTACTGAGCGTAAAAACTTGCCTAGTACATCAACAGCAGCTGAAAAATGTTGGTGTTGACTGCAACGTCCTGCAAGGGATATGCAAAATTTTTTTTAAAAACCCTAAGCTGGTATTGAATGGAAAAATATTGCGCCATGAAGAAAATCCAAACTATCTAGGAGTTACCTTTGATCGTCGCCTGACATGGAAGATACAGGTTGAGAAAAATCGAACAAGAGCAAGACAAAGAATGGCAATCATGAAAAAGCTTGCTGGTACAACGTGGGGAGTAGATGAGAAAGTTCTCAAGAAGTTATATACTGGACGGGTGAGGCCAGTACGGGAATATGGCATTGCAGCTTGGGCAACAGCAGCTAAGTCAAACTTTAACAAAATAAGTAGAGTCCAAAATCAAGGAATGAGAATCATAACTGGAAGCCTGAAGACAACGCCTATTAACGAACTAGAAAAGATCACTTGTTTATAACCAGTGCAGGATAGAAGAGATAACAGAGTCCAGCAACAAGCAGAAAAATTTAGAAGATTGAGAGACCACCCTATGTATAACAATTTTAATGGTTTTGGAAAAGGAAGACTGAAGAGTAGCAACTTTGTAGAAACTGCAAAACGAAAGATTAGGGCAGATCCTATACTTAACATATCAACAGTCGAACCCATTTACAATGCACACAAGTTCCCACTCGGAGACAGCAGCAACTGCCTGAGATGATAGAAAACATTCCTGGTATTGAGAAAAAGAACACTCAGAAAGAAGAAAGATAACCCTAAACTACATAAAAGAACATTACCCAAGTAGCAATTGGACCCAGACATATACAGATGGATCAGCTAAAAATGCAATAGCAAATGGAGGATGAGGAATTCTCCTAAATTTAAAACGTGGAGTGGAAAAAGAAAACAGTCAGTGACAACTGGAAAATTTTCAAGTAACTTCAAAGCAGAGGTAGAGGCTTTGAAAACTGCAGCAGAAATGCTCTTGATGGAGGAAAATAAAGAGAAGCAAATATTTATCTTCACAGATGCAAAGTCAGCTGTCTCAATACTGAAGAGCAAAAACAGCACAGAACTAGCAGACCTAAGAGCATTACTCCATGGTCTATGCCAGAAATAACAAAACAGTTGTAATACAGTGGATCCCATCACATTGCAGTATACCTGGAAATGAAGAGGCTGACAGACTAGCAAAACAGGGCGGATGACTACCACTAACCAGGCACTTTAGAATGCAAAGAGCATTGCACAATAAGTCTTATGAGTCACATGACAAAGCTGTTACTGAGAATAATTATGACAAGAATAAGAAACAAGATTAAACCAGAAATTAGTGATGAACAGTGTGGATTTGTGGAGGGAAAGAACACAAACAACGCTATATATATTCTCAGGACACTATTAGAAAGAACTATAGAAGTAAACACCGATCTGTACTTATGCTTCATAGACTACACAAAAGCATTTGACAGTGTGAAACATGAAGAAATAATAAATATCTGAAGCAAATGAACATTGACGGCAAAGATCTGTGAATAATAAAGAACATATATTGGCAGCAAACAGCAGTCATAAGAGTCAACAACATTGTAGGAACATTTCAGTGTATAAGGAAGGGCATCAGACAAGGTTGTGTATTGTCTCCTGATTTGTTTTCATTGTAAAGTGAATATATAATGAAATCTGTAGAAAATATGTCAGGGATCCTGGTTGGTGGACATAATATAAATAACTTACGTTATGCTGATGACACCATCTTGATAGCAACAAGTCAGAAGGATTTACAAGGTGGTAAAAAATGAAGAAAAAAAAATTGGTCTCTCTTTGAATAATAGAAAGACAGATATCAAAGAAACAGATTGTGCCCAAATGTACAATTAAAGTATAGGACGTTATTTTGGGGCAAGTGCAGAAATTCAAATACCTAGGCTCTTGGATAACAGATGGAAGATGCATCACTGAGATAAAGAACAGAATAGGGCAAGCAAACACTGCATTCTATCAAATGAAGAATGTTTTGTGCAATAAGTCACTGTCCTTGACAGAAAAAGAGTTATTGCATGTTACATAGAACCAGTTTTAACATACAGCTGCAAATCATGGAAATTAGTAAACGGCGAAAAAATCCTTGGAAGCCTTGGAGATTTGGTTTTATAGAAGAATGCTGAGAATTAATTGGACAGCCAAAAGGAGAATCAGGATATTTTAAGGGAAGCTGAGTCACAAAGACAACTTATTACAAACATCAGAAAGAGGCAGTCTTCATTTTTTGGTCATGTTATGAGAAGACAAAAACTGGAACAATTTGTGACGCTGGAAATATTTGCAGAAAGAGAGATAGAGGACGACAGTGTGAGAAGATTCTTGTCAGTCTCGTGTCATGGCACGGAAGAAAGTCAACACACGAATTGAACCATTCCATGGGAGATCGTAATTTGTGGAGAGGCATGATTGCCCACGCCATCAGCAAGGCACTAGATGATGATGAGAGGAAGTAAACTATGCACAAATGTGTGCCTCAGTTCAGTACACTGACCTCTAGACCTCACAGTGAAGCTTGTGTTATTGGGTGAATCACAGTGCCCTAAATAAAGAAGATTTTCCACAGATTTATGTATATTAAATTACAGTTTTGCATTCATGTACTGAATTTATACACCATCTCTCATTACTGATAAAGTGCATCTTTATGGTCATTATTTGTGTTTAACTATTTCTTTGATATTCACATATTATAACAGAAATGTATAATATTTCAGTTGATTTATTACATGTTTATTTCTTTTATATGTTGTTATAATTAGTCTGATGTCTGTTTTTCAGTTACGCCAGAAAAAATGGTTTTCCAGTTCTTAAGCATACAACTTTACCAAGAATTGGGGCTATGAAGACAATTCTAGATACAATTGGGGAACCTTACGCAGGTGCAGATGACAGCAAAACTTCACCATCACCAGATTGTGAACAGAATCATCAAATAGAAGGTTGGTTGCCTACTATAGTCATAAATAAACATGCATGAATTGTTTGGCGCTCATGGAAGTACAAGAAAGATGTAGGGATTAGAGGATGCACTGGACAACATAAACATTGAAAGCTATAGTTACTGACCGGTATTCGAACCTAACACCTCCAAGTGACAACATCGCCTTGCTGCAGGAACAAGTTTACTCGACGCATGACCAACTAGACACCCCTGAAAAAGTTGTTTTCATTAGCCAGGTCTATCATCTACATGAACCCATTACTATGGAATATGGACAGAATTTGTATCTAACCATTAAAATAGCCTCATAGGTATCAGGATTTTATATTAATAAAGCATAGGTCAAATAACAAATAGATTGCATCGTAATGCTGTGTCCAGTATATTAACAAACATTTAAAGAAGAGACATGATTGGTCGGTTATAATGTTCTACACGTATTATACAGAAATATTACTTGGGGAACCCTCTGAGGCCCATAAGACAATTCATAAATATGAGTTAACATCAAATCCTGAGACCTATGGTGCTATTTCAATGGTTAGATATGATTTCTATCCATATTCCATAGTTATGGGTTCATGTGGATGATAGACCTGGCTATTGAAAACACCTTTTTCAGGAGTATCTAGTTGGTCGTGTAATGAAGTACACTTGTTCCTGCAACGAGGCGCTGTCATCATTTGGAGGTGACGGGTTCAATTGCTGTCGGTAACTATAGCTTTCAATTTTTATGTAGTTTGGTGTGTCATCAAATCTGTGTACTACAGAAAAAGTTGCATATTAAATATTTGCTAATGTCAACACATTTTCACTTCTGTATTTCATTTAAAATGTTTGAGACAAGCTATATTAAGAAATCCTGACTTGACCAGAAGGAAAATAGAATTGTTGAAATACACAGACAATAGAGTTTGATTACTTCATCTACATCAGTCAGCTATTCTTCTTTTCGTTCATCCGGAGTGTTTTTTCAGATGTGATTGCGGTGTGTCTGTTATGCGCCCTTGGGCCGAAACCCGTAGGCCAACACATCCGACAATAGCGTGCTTTTTTGACCAGGTAGCATTCCTGGGAGACTCTCACTTTTGTGGTGCCATCTACAACCATGCTGGCCAAGGTTGAACGGTCGAGGCCAACGGTCATCCCTCAAAGGAAGGCAGGTACAGTCCATAGCATTTTCCGCCATCCAAGGTTGCTTCCATAGTTGCAGGGCCGACATATAACGCCCTGGATCTGGGCTCACCGAGGGAAATCGTCACGTCCTGCTCATGGCTGCTTTAAATCCTCACTTCAATATATTGGTCATTTCGTTTTCCCCGGGCCATTCCCGCACAAACCAGACAGGTTTGCAGACGGCATCCACTCAGCGAGTTTTCGGACATGTGCTTGTCGTTGCGCCCGTCAGAGCTGTTCCAGGCACGACAGACATTCGGAAAACTACCTAGTCAGAGCTGTTCCAAACAAGAGCGGCATTCGGAAACTAGGTAGTCAGAGCTGTTCCTAGCACGAGAGACATTCGGACGAGACATTTCACTCGGACGTAATTGCGTAGTGTCAATTTTTAGTTTGCCACCTGTAGGACGACACTTCCGACTTCCGGCGGGCATTTTTTAATGAGGTTAGCCTTCCTCTGGTGTCGAGGCACGTTAGACTGTTGTGATGTCGCCAACATTTCAGCTGGTCGACTTCCACACAGCAAGCTTTTCCTTTAGTCTGCCACGTAATGGATTCGCAAGCCAGGCGTTCCATTTCGTGTCATCGAGACAATTTTTCACCTTTGACTACACTCACTCCATGAGTACGGTTAAAGACTTTCATCGGAACGTGCGACCGAGGTGTTTTTCCACCTTTTAGTACTCGCTAACGAGGTAGGCTACATGTGCTGCCGGATCAGCACCTTACCTCCGTACAGCAGTGAGCGAGAAACGGCCAGGCCCTCTCATCCGGGGATCCCTCATATCCCCCAGCTGAGAGCCTTCGGACAAGTATCTGGACTGGGCATGTACCGTGCCCAGTATCTCACCTCCATTTTTCGTTGGAAGCGTTTGTGTAAGTATCTGGACCAAGATTGTGGCTTCGTGCGCCGGAGCTTAAATTTTGACTGCTATCCTCAGTCTTACCTGCAGAGCAGCAGGTTGTGTCTCTCTTAGTCTGGTCCCTATCCCATATGCTGTCCGATATGTAGTTTTTCATCCATCGGCAAGCACATGGGGTCGATGGGACACGCAAGCTCCCCCACCACGTCAAGGTGGAGACACATCGGGGGAGAGTCAGCTATTCATTTCTGAGATCCATGTTTATAAAACATGACACTCCTATGACATAAGATCGGGGATACGGGTAATCAGACAGCGCACTATGGAAGTATTCATTGTTTTGTTTTCAGTCCAGGATACCACTGAAATGAACACCAGTGACACTTCAATGCTGAATGCACTTGTTGTTTGTTTGTTCCTACAGATTGCACCCGTCCACTGAAGTGGGTTATAGATATCACTCTGGCCTACAAAGATGGACAGCCTCTAGACATGCTGGGCATGTGTTTAGGCTACTGCCCACAGAAGGATATTCTCCTGCACTATAGGTGAGCCATTGACATCATCATCTGATCAGTTCCAGCAGATGACTGCATGAGACATACCTCATGCTTTAACAGTGTCCATGTCACAGTCAGGTTGTGGGGAAAGCTGTTTGTAATGCAGTTTGTGAATGATTGTGTGTGCATTTCTCTGATATCTGAACTTTAATGTTCATTGTTCTCTCTGTCTGTCTCTCTCTGTCTCTTTTTCTCTCTCTCATCTTTCCTTTAGCTCTCTCTCTCTCTCTCTCTCTCTCTTTCTCTCTCTCCCCCCCCCTCTCTCTCTCTCTCTCCCCCTCCCTCCATCTCTCTCTCTCTCTCTTTCTCTCTCTCTCCCCCCCCTCTCTCTCTCTCTCTCTCTCCCCCTCCCTCCATCTCTCTCTCCCCCCTCTCTTTCTCTCCCCCCCCCTCTCTCTCTCTCTCTCTCTCCCTCCCTCCCTCCATCTCTCTCTCTCTCTCTCACACACACACACACACACATGATCAGCCCAGTCTCAATATGTTTGTTTTGTTACATACACCCCATATAAATGTTCGCTTGTACTGTATGAGACACTTACTATAACAGATGCAAATTGATCATAATCACCCCCTCTGCCGTGTGTCCACCTTGACGAGGTAGAGGGGCTTGCGCGTTCCAATGACCCCAAGAGCTATGCCGACGGTAGCACAGCTACTGGTAGGGTCACCCATGTCGGACAGGTCAAGGGAGAGGGACCAGACGAAGAGACGTACAAACCTGCTGCCTTGTAGGTAGACTGGGGACAGTCAAAGGCTAGGGAAAGCATCCCGAACAAATGCTTGTCGAAATCGGATGTACTGAGCCACAGGCTTGACAAAGAAGTGCAACGTAACTTTATCATTTCATGATGCCACAGATGAAAATTAATCGTTATGGTGCTAATCCCGTGAAGTCCCATCAGGCGGTGATAGTGCCGGGCCCCCTGCCTCGAGGGGGTCCACCCATGACTACTGGTGGTCACCTTCCCCTGTGCTGTGGAGTCAAGGCACAGAGGAGTAGGTTAAGAGCTATTGACCAAACACTCCGGACACTCAACATACTACAATGGAATGCAGAAGGAGTTTATAACAAGAAAGCCTCCCTAACACAGTGTCTTCATAAAGATAGAATAGATGTGGCATGCATTCAAGAGACACACCTCAACGCCAATCGCACATTTTCAGTCGAGGGATATCAGGCCACACGTTTCGACCGCGAAGGACACAAAGGAGGAGTTGTAATACTTACACGAAATACAATACCTTGCAGCGAAGTATCTGTGATCTCTGACAACCAAACGGAAATTATAGGTGTTGATATAATGATAAAGGACGTGAAAATAAGAATTTACAATCTGTATAGCCCGGCAGATAAGGATCTTACACTCTCAAACATGGAAATAACTGACACAAATTGCATTGTTGTCGGAGACTTTAATAGCCGTTCAGAAAGATGGGGATACCCAGATACTGACAAAAGAGGAGATGAAGTGGAGGACTGGGAAATAGACTCAAATCTCCATCTACTCAACAAAGCGGATGACACACCGAGCTTCTACTCCAGAAGATGGATTACCACTTCTACCCCAGACTTAGCTTTCTGCACAGGAGACATCCTCCACAAAATCGATCGCCATGTGCTTGACCAATTAGCAGGTAGTGACCACAGACCAATCAAGCTTGTAATAAATATGGAGTATGTTCCACAGGAGCAAAAGCCTTTGCCCCGTTGGAATTACAAACGAGCAGATTGGGACAGATTTGCCATACTAACAGACAAATATTGTGAAAACATAAATACACGATATGGCAACATGAAGCAAATGGTGGAAAGTCTAAACAGAGCAATAATACAGGCGGCCACTGAGTCTATTCCAAGAGGAGCGAGGAAAAATTACAAACCATACTGGACTGAAGAACTACAAATTTTGGAGGACAAAGTTGAAGAACCTCAATGGCTCGGAACGCTGAAGAAGAAGAAGAAGAAGAAGAAAGTTGAAGATGCTAGGAAGACCGCAGAGAGAGAACAAATAACTGAAGCGAACATCTCTCTCAAAACCATCTCAGCAAAATATAAAAGAACAGTAAATCAAACAACAAGAGATTGTTGGAGGAAAAAAACAGAAAACCTGAATTTTGACAGGGATGGAAACAAACTATGGAAACTAGTGAAAGCCATGAACAATGAAAGACCTAGAAACAAACAGATAACAATTAAACAAGGAAATGCCTTGCTTACAGGAAAAAAGGCTGCAAATGCACTAATGGAACACTATGCCAGTGCAAACCACATTGATATTACAGCCGAACAGAAGAAAGCAATCAAAGATAAACAGATACATCATAGATATATAGAGACAGCAGCAGAATATATGATGGCAAATCTAACAATGGAAGAAATGGAACAGGCAATGAATACCCTAAAAAAGAAGACATCACCAGGAAAGGATGGAATCACAAATGAAATGCTAATAGGACTAGGCACTAAGGCAAAAAAGAAACTACTAGCAGTCCTAAATTACAGCTGGAAGAGGGGAATAGTCCCACAGGCATGGAAGGAAGCTATACTAATACCAGTCCCAAAGAAAGGAAAAGACCTGGAAGAACCAAATGGCTATCGACCTATCAGTCTTCTTAGCTGTGTAGGAAAATTAATGGAACGCATTATCAATGGCAGGCTAACATGGCATCTGGAAGAAAACCAACTCTTAACACCTCACCAAGCAGGATTCAGAAAGTACAGATCCACTGAAGATCAAATAACCTATATAGCTCAGGAAATAGAGGATGCCTTCCAAGAGAAAAAGCACACACTAACGGTCTGGATAGATTTAGAAAAAGCATTTGATAAAGTATGGAAGGAAGGACTGAAAGTAAAACTGCAAAAAATGCATGTTTGTGGGAAAATGTACAAATGGATCAGCCACTACCTTGAGAACAGAACTGCCAGGACAAAAGTACAAGGACAAACCAGCAAAATGATGCTATTGGAGCAAGGTGTCCCCCAAGGAGGAGTTCTTTCACCAACATTATTCCTAGCATATATAAACGACATCACGGAAAATTTTCCAACCAGAGTACACACATCATCCTTTGCAGATGACCTAGCCATATGGACATCTGAAGAATATATTAGTACAGCTAACAGCAGAATACAGCAAGCCCTATTAGCGCTAGAGGACTGGTCAAAATCATGGCTAGTGAAGATAAGTGAGGAGAAAACAACATGCACAGTGTTCTCCCTCTCAACTAAAACTCAGCAACCTAAGCTGGTATTGAATGGAAAAATATTGCGCCATGAAGAAAATCCAAACTATCTAGGAGTCACCTTTGATCGTCGCCTGACATGGAAGACACAGGTTGAGAAAAATCGAACAAGAGCAAGGCAAAGAATGGCAATCATGAAAAAGCTTGCTGGTACAACGTGGGGAGCAGATGAGAAAGTTCTCAAGAAGTTATATACTGGACGGGTGAGGCCAGTACTGGAATATAGCATTGCAGCTTGGGCAACAGCAGCTAAGTCAAACTTTAACAAAATAAGTAGAGTCCAAAATCAAGGAATGCGAATCATAACTGGAAGCCTGAAGACAACGCCTATTTATGAATTAGAAAAGATCACTTGTTTACAACCAATGCAGGATAGAAGAGATAGCAGAGCCCAGCAACAAGCTGAAAAATTTAGAAGATTGACAGACCACCCTATGTATAAAAGGTTTAGTGGTTTTGGAAAGGGAAGACTGAAGCGTAGCAACTTTGTAGAAACTGCAAAACGAAAGATTAGGGCAGATCCCATACTTAACATATCAACAGTCAAACCCATTTACAATGCAGACAAGTTCCCAGCTTGGAGACAGCAGCAACTGCCTGAGATGATAGAAAACATTCCTGGTATTGAGAAAAAGAACACTCAGCATGAAACCGAAAGAAGAGAAATAACCCTAAACTACATAAAAGAACATTACCCAAGCAGCAATTGGACCCATGCATATACAGATGGATCAGCCAAAAATTCAGTAGAGAATGGAGGAGGAGGAATTCTCCTAAATTTAAAAAATGGAGTGAAAAAAACACATTCAGTGGCAACTGGAAAGTTCTCAAGTAACTTCAAAGCGGAGGTAGAGGCTCTGAAAACTGCAGCAGAAATGCTCTTGATGGAGGAAAATAAAGAGATGCAAATAGCTATCTTCACAGATGCAAAGTCAGCTGTCTCAATACTGAAGAGCAAAAACAGCACAGAACTAGCTGACCTAAGAGCAGCACTCCATGGTCTATGCCAGAAATCCAAAAAAGTTATAATACAGTGGATCCCATCACATTGCAGTATACCTGGAAATGAAGAGGCTGACAGACTGGCAAAAGAGGGCGGACGACTACCACAGCCTGACATAGACATAACCTATAATGAGGCAAAGAGGTTGATAAAAAGCACTTATAGAACCAAATGGGAATCAGAGCATCCAGGCCACCAGAAGGATGATGCATATTACAAACTCGACTGAAGAGAACAAGTAGCAATCTTCAGACTCCGCACAGGACATAACAGGTTGAAATACCACTTGTTCAACAAACTAAAGATAGGAGATACAGATGAATGTAATTGTGGAACTGGTAAAATGACAGCTAAACATTTGCTGCAAGAGTGCCCAATATATGCAGAACAGAGAAAGATATTTTGGCCCACACCTGCTTCATTCGAGGACAAGCTCTATGGAGATATCAACAAGCTCAAGTCGACTGCAGCTTACTTTAACTGTATTCAGGTTAACATTTAAATGTACATGAAGAAGTATTTAGACTGCCACACTTCATACCACAGGCATGTCGGTTACACAAGCCTCCCAGAGGCATGAAATGGAATATTGCTTGGATAGCAAATCCATTACGTGGAAAGTCCGAATCGAAAGCTCACTGTGTGGGCTTCATAAAAGGTGGAAAAAGTGTCCTAGTGGCACAAAATGGAATATTGCTTGGATAGCAAATCCATTACGTGGAAAGTCCGAATCGAAAGCTCACTGTGTGGATGTCATCTGCAAACAGCATTCTTCTGGCTTCTGGAAGAACAGCCTATGGTGAACGGAAGGCCCAATATACGGAAGTGAGGCTAAGCAGCCATGTGCAGGACGTGACGATTCCTTGGGTGAGCCCAGTACCAGAGCGCTGTGTGTTGGCTCTGCAATTATGGAAGCCTCCTTGGATGGCGGGGAATGCCCATGGTCTGCCCCTGCCTTCCCTTGAGGGCCGACCAGGATGTCTTTGGCTGTTCTATATGGGCCAGCTGGGATGGGAGATAACACCACAACAGTGAGAGTCTAACGTCCTAAGAAACCCCCCGGGAAGGTTAACCCGGTCAACAAATGCCCGCAGAAGTCGGATGTGTCGGCCTAACGGCGCAAGAACGCAGCTCTGCTGTAAACAGGCACAACGCAATCACGTCCGGAAAAAAAAACTCCGGATGAACGAAGAAGAAGATCATAATCACTGGTACCTATGTTAGGCTGGAAAATCTTCCTCATTACGGATTTGAACTCATAATCACTGGGCAAGCAGGCCAGCATGCCAGTCACTGCGTTACTGCTGCTCACATCAACAATAATATGAAATAGTTATGTTAGTTGTATGTCCTATACAGGATGTTGCAGTCAATCCCAACATTATTTGGCTGTTGATGACATACTTTTTTTTTTATTTGCATATCCTTTTACAGGACATCGCTGTCAACACCAGCATTTTTCAGCTGTATGTTGATCTGTTGGCAAGATTACGCTCAGTAGTTTGCCATTGCTTTCTGAGCAGCCGGCTCACATACCCCGTAAGTTACCGATGCGATTCGAACCATTGCTGATTCTCACCGTCATCACGTTACCTATGAGAGTATACGAGATTACGGAGAAAAGTCGCTAACCTCTAAGCCACGAAGCTGGCGATGACATACTACACAATGATTATGTTGAATAGTTTGCCATTGTTTTCTGAACAACCAACACCCAATCAGAATCAGAGTAAGGCGGAGTAAGCTGCTCCCAGATTGTCCACAGCTGGTTTCGAACCCTGGGCGAGGTGTGTTGGGGAATTGTACAAGACATTTGCTGCCCCTAAGCCACAGCGCTGGCTGAAATGCTGTCCTGACAATTAACTGCAGCTGAGACACAGTTTTTAGTTGTTGTTTTTTTACACAGGGCTTTAGTGATGATGATTCCTGTAGATATGGAAATAATTGTCTGCTGTTTTCAGCCATCCATGTTATGATTTCATCATTTGCTAAATTATATCTTCAGTCGATCAAGTGCCATCTCCACCATGAAGATTGACGGCAACGGATTCCCAACACTTTTTGTCTCTCACGCCAAGAGACTGCTGTTCATCCATTTCTTGATGTTAATTTCCCACTCTTACTAACCCATCTTTCACTTTTACTTCCAGTATGGTTTTTATACAATTTGTAATAAACATCTGAAAGAAGCAGCCCACACTTATAGCCACTTATGAGAAGAGACAAGCTAGAACATGTAATAATTGAGCAGATTCATGGAACAATAAACAAATATATCAAAAGAATATTCTTGACAGCCTTTCATCATGATATGGACAAATATATCAAAAGAATATTCTTGACAGCCTTTCATCATGATATGGACAAATATCAGCACATGAGTGTTTACATGCTGATGGACATGGGCAGGTGTAGAGAAGCATCCTCACCCATTCTAGTTATCAAGGCAATTGATAATGATGATGGTTTTCATGTGGCCAAAATATTTTGCTGTCGTATTTTTTCCAAGAGCTCTCTGACCATTTCCAGCTTCTCTAGGACTCTATATTTGTTCGTGTGTCCATGATGTGCAGCCTACAAGTGGATATGTAATTAGATCATTAATATGTTGGTAAATTATGCCTACAGAGCGTACAGAGCCAAGGACATTCCAAGAGATGATGCCGGCCTGACACGCTGGTTGTATGACCGCTACGAGGCGAAGGATCGGGTGCTGGACTACTACTACAAGTATGGACAGCTGCCACAGGAAGTACTCACTCAGCAGCAACACCTGCCACTCATGAAAATGTCCTATTTAAAGTTTGATATCATTCAACAAATACTGATACATACCTTTTGTGCGGTGTCTTTGTATGTACACTATGTTTGCTTACTGAAACCACTTATTGCTGTTGTGTATTACTTCTTGAGTTTTATTTTCTAAACGAACTACACTGTGTCATGTTTGTACAGCATTGCCATGTTTAGTCTTCAAACAGTGCTTCTGCCATTTTTCAAAATGAGTATATATGGAGATTACCCCAAAGGAGTATAAGCCCTCAACCAACTCATGCCACGTCCTCCTACCTATTGTTATCTGCTGCAGCTCCCGTCAAGTCCTCCCCACATTATTGTCTCTAAATCTCCTCTCTGTCTGTTTATTGTCTCTAAATCTCCTCTCTGTCTGTTTTGTGGTGTCTCTCCCCACATTATTGTCTCTAAACGTCCTCTCTGTCTGTTTTGTGGTGTCTCTCCCCACATTATTGTCTCTAAATCTCCTCTCTGTCTGTTTTGTGGTGTCTCTCCCCACATTATTGTCTCTAAATCTCCTCTCTGTCTGTTTTGTGGTGTCTCTCCCCACATTATTGTCTCTAAATCTCCTCTCTGTCTGTATTGTGGTGTCTCTCCCCACATTATTGTCTCTAAATCTCTTTCTGTCTGTTTATTGTCTCTAAATCTCCTCTCTGTCTGTTTTGTGGTGTCTCTCCCCAATTATTGTCTCTAAATCTCTTTCTGTCTGTTTATTGTCTCTACATCTCCTCTCTGTCTATTTTTGTGGTCTCTCTCCCCACATTATTGTTTCTAAATCTCCCCTCAAGCCCACCCCACATTATTGTCTCTAAACGTCCTCTCTGTCTGTTTTATGGTGTCCCTGTCTTTCTTTAGCCCTATGGGATCCAGATAACATACTTTCTAGTTATACTTCTTCTTTCGTTCGTCTGAAATATATCTATAATTGCAATGTTGTCTCTTGTATGAATTTAACTGTCTTTTTAGTTCACTCAGCGGTCCATAGAGTTTATCTTCCATTGTCGTCTCTCTAGGCCAGAAGGTTTGCCTAGACATGTTGTAATTTGGGCAGTCTTGGAGTATGTGCTCTGCTGTCTGCGACGCCAATCCACATGTGCACATGGCTGATTCACCAATCTTGAATTTTGTATACATGTGGTTGCGTAATCTATTGTGCCCTGTTATGAAGCGCAGAATAAGGACTTATTCTGGTCTGTCCATAACGTGGTAGTCATCATGAGCAGTTTTTGGTGGCTTTCTGACTGATTTGATCATTCTTCTCTTTTGGTGGTATGTAATGGGCACATCAGGCTGTTCTTCTTTTGCTCCTTCCTTAGCCAATCAGTCAGCTCTGTTGTTTCCGGGTATTCCACAGTGGGATGATATCTACTGTATGGTGACCTTATGCTGACTGCTAAGTTCAGAAAGTAGTGTCCTTAGTACCGGAAATATCCCAGACAGGAGCGCCTCGAGTACTGATTTTGCATCTGCCAATAGCACCACAGGTTGTGTACCATGGCTGGTATTTAGTAATTTCTCTGTTGCTATCTTGATTGCCTCAATTTCAGCATCATAGTTATGGCAGTACTTTCCTGATGGTACTCTGGTCGTGTCCCTAGTATTATTTGGGTATTCTTTGTACACTCCCGCTTCTCCATTTCGAACAGCATTTTGTGCTGACCCATCTGTGTAGACTCGGATCCAGAGGTCCTGTGGGTATTCTTCATCAAGGAAGCTGAGAGTGACTGTTCTGCGTTGTACACTTTTCTGTTCTTCCTTGTCAAATATTCCTCTCACTTTTGTCTGGATTTGTAGTGATAGTCTGTATTCATCTTTCCATGGAGTTCGCTCTGGTATAGTTTTCATGGGGGATACCAACTGTGGGCAGATCAGTGGTTTCTCTGCAGAGTCGTTTGGCCTGGTGGATAAAACTACTTCTTTTCAGGTGCCTCATAGCTTCAAATCTGTTCTTCTTCAGCCTGGCAAGCTGAGGAACTTTTCTGCTTGTATTATTGTTTTTGTATCTCTGCGCTCTCTCAGTGCTTGTGTCCTCCCCATCTTCTCCGTCTCCACTATAGGGGTTGATTTCATCCCCCCTGTGGTGACTCTAAGTGCTTGATTTTGCACCTTGTCCAGCTCTTGTATTGTGGTTTTTGATGCTGAACACTATCCAGTTGACCCATATTCCAGGTGTGGTCGTATGCTCTGTTGATAAACTTTGCTAAGTATTTTCCCACTGGCTCCCCATGTAGTTCCACTTAGTTTTCTCAGGATGGCTATTTTCCTTCTCTCTTTTGCTACTGCTTTGTTGATGTGCTTTCTCCATGTCAGCCTGCCATTAAATGTTACGCCAAGGTATGTTGGTTCTTTATCTTCTCTAAGTGGTATTCCATTTATCTGGATGATCCCTGCCTTTTGTTTTGGAGAGAGGGTAAATAGAGTGATGCTGCACTTGTCAGTATTGATGCTGACACACCATTTATCTGCCCATGCAACAAATGCATCTACAGCTCTTTGTAGCAATCTGGTGGCCACTGATGCATGTTCATTTGTGCTACATAGAACCAGGTCATCAGCGTACATTGCCGCTTTAACCTCATGCGGTAGATTAGCAACAAGATCATTGATGAAGATTAGAAAAAGTGTGGGGGACAAGACTCCATCCTGGGGAACACCGTGGCGCAGTAGTACTTTCTTGCTCTTGAGTCCATCTATCTGTACTCAGGCTCTTCTGTTGTGCAAGTATGCTTTCACCCATTTGTACATTCTTCCATTGACTTTACAGTTTCTCAGTTTCTTCGTCAGACCTTCTTTCCAGACTTTGTCAAAGGCTTTCTTCAGATCTATCCATGCAGCAAGTACCAGCTTGGAATGCATCCTCAATTTCTTAAGAGAGCAAGATTGCCTGATCTTCCGTAGAGTAGCACTGCCTAAAGCCAACTTGCTGTGGCACAAGGATGTTTTCACTTTCAATGTACCACTGCAGTCTGTGATTGATGATGCGCTCCAGTGTTTTGCAGAGTCAGCTGGTGAAGCTAACTGGTCTGTAGCTAGAGACAATGGAACTATCTTTCCCTGATTTTAGGAGGGGTATCATGATTGCTTCTCTCCAGGCTTGTGGAACACTGCCTAAGGTCCAGCTGTTATTGAAGATCTGCAACAGCTTTGCTTTGGCCTCTGTTCCTAGGTTCCTGATCATCTCATTGGAGATACTATCAGCTCCTGGTGACTTTCTCATTTTCAGTTTTGATATGGCTAGCTCCAGTTCGCTGATTGTGAATTGTGCCTCCAGAACCTCATGTACTATTTCCTTCTGTCCTGTGTGTTGCTGTTTCTCTCGAATCTCTTATTGTTTCACTGGACTAATGTTGATATTGCTATCTTGTGTGAATGAGTCCGAAAATGGTCAGCTGCTTGCTTTCCTGTTAAGATGTTTCCATCTTTATGTAGTGCAATATTTGAGTTTCTCCCTGTGCCCTCATCATTAAGTTGTTTTATTAGCTTCCACAACTTCCTTGTGTCTCTTTCAAAGTTCAGTGACTCTGTTTTCTCCTGCCAGCTTTTTCGTCTAGCCTGCAGCTGGGCCCTTTGAAATTTGGCTTTTGCGTGCTGGTATTTATTGTGGTGCTCTTGGCTGGGTTTGGCCTCTGCTTGCTTTCTACACACTTCCACATCATTATGCAACTGTTCAAGTTCACTACTCCAGTAGGGTTTATCATGTTTACGGGCTCCTCTTGGTACTGTTTCTCGTGCTGCCTGTAGTATGCGTTTCCCAAACTCTTCAACTACTTTATATCTCAGTGTTTAGGTTTCTAACCAGTATGCTGGTGCATTGCTTGTACATTGCCCAGTCTGCTTTCTTGTAATTCCACCTCGAGAGCGTGCTGCTTTCACTTACAAGCTAATTTTCTACAGTTAGAAAGACTGGCTGATGGTCACTGCCACCAAGTTGTTTCCCAACAATTCGTGTAATGTTCCACTCCAGGTCTGGTGAATGAAAAGCCAGGTCAGGTGTAGTTGTAGTATGCCATGATCTCAAGTAGAAAGTATGTGGTTTGGACGGCTTGTTAATCAAGATGAATCTATTCTCATCCTGCCAGTCTCCCAGTCTCTCTCCTCTCTGGTCCATGTGATCATAGCCCCAGCTCTGTGAGTGGCTGTTGAAGTCGCCACACACAATCATTTTTTTTCTTTTAATGGTAGTGTGTCCAGTGCCTGTGGGCGGTCACTTGGACAGTAGTAATTGATCAGGTGAAGGTCTGTATTGCCTGTCTTAACTTTAAGTGACTGATACTCAGCCCCTTCCATGTAAACTTCAATTTGGGAAGGAGTGTTATTTTTTACAAGGGTCAGTATCCCACCCTTTCGCCTGTCCTTTTGGTCAGATCGGTAACACTGGTAGCCTCTGATTTTGAAGGCTATATTTTCTTTGAGGTGAGTTTCTTACAAGCAACATACGCTTACTTTTTCTTGGTCCAAGATATTTTCTAGTTCTATTTTTGTGGTGTTGACTCCCTCTGCATTACAGTGCATTAATTTTAGTCTTTGTTTGGTATGGCCAGACGCTCTTTCTCAAGTCCCATGGCTCCACAGGACATCTGAGAAGGACCTCCAGTAGTTGTGGTTGGACCCTTTCGAGGCATAGGGCCTGGCACTGCACCTGCCTGGGGTTCCAAAGCAGGGCAAGCACCATAACATTTAGCAGTATTCGACATATTTCATTACACGTGATTGCGTGGCATCCTGATTTCTGTGGTGCGCCTCCTGGCTGGTTGCCGCCGTCTAGGACTTGTACTTATTAGAGTTATTAGAGACTGTGATCATAAATCGTTCCTTAGTTTCTTGATTTCTGAGATAATCTACATTGTGTTGCTTTCCTAATTTATAAAATGTTATGTATCTCTTGTTTAAATTCAGTTGTACTTATATGCAGATGATGATCTAAATCTACATCTGTACTTCTAAAAACTGTTATGTCCTGTAGAGATAATCTAAATTTCTTGTTAAGGCAGATACAACCAATTGGATTTTCTGTGTTTTAGTCTGGAGATGCCCACATTGCTTTATGTATTCTCTTATGTGGAAAAACACTTCCTCCTGTGACATATTGATTCACTGCACAGACATTTGTGAATAATTCTCCATTTTCATTTCTTATCCCAAGTCAGTGTTTTCCCATGATCTTTTCATAATCTGTGTTATCCTATCCTAACTTGGCATTTAGGTCATCCATCAAGTTTAGATATTTCCATTTCTTTGAATACCTAAAGTACTTTGAAGTTCCATGTAAAACTTCTTCCTGACTAATTCATCCTCATTATTTTGTTGGTACGTACAACTAGATCACATTCACGTTACATTTCTTTCTTTTTTTTTGTAGTTCTAAATGTTGCTGTGTTTATTCTAGAATCCACAGCTGCCCACTCAGTTCAAGCTTTCTCAGCCGCCTATAGCCGATAGCATTAGGGCCACACCTTCACTGAGATGGGTATTTCCCTCTGTATGGCCTGTGTTTAGAAGCTTTTTGCCAACTCAGTTCTATCTCATTTTGCTTAAGCCCAAAATACCAATCTTACATGTTTCATTTCTTCTACTACCTGTACTGTCTTTCCCAATTCCTACACAGCTCTAACATTCCAGGTCCACTTCTGGAGATTGTCCTAAGTCTATACCACGCCATACATCTAGGATCTAGGAGAACAGCCTCCTTTCACTTTGGTTGACCACGGTTGTTTTCTTTAGACTTGTTATGGTTGGTTGGATGTTGCAGCTCAAGTTTTCTATTGGATGGGGAGCCCAGTCCCAGCACAGCAAGTTTTCTATTGGATGGGGAGCCCAGTCCCAGCACAGCAAGTTTTCTATTGAATGGGGAGCCCAGTCCCAGCACAGCACCTTAGTCATCTAACAGGCTGTTTGTGATATTCTAGACATTTTTACATTCAGTAGTTTGCCAATGCTTTCTGAATGGCCGATATTCACACTAATGTGAAAATCAATATGAAGCAGCCTACTCTACAGCTTATTTCACACCTGGGAATTTGCAGTCACCAGTTCTAATCCAGCGACGCTGATGGATGGTAGGTTGCAGTATTACAGTTCTTGGCTGCCCTTATGAGCCATGGTAACACATTGGGTATTTAAACAGTTACAACAGTATAAAATATGTGAGCCACCTCCACTGTATATGATCAGCAATGTGATATTCCCTTCTTCATCCATGTGTTTTAAAGATTATCCCATATTGATTTGTTGTTGAAATTCCTATGAAAGTGCATAGTTTTTTATAGAAGAAAGTGTAAATTTTAGATTATTCCATGTAGTCTTTGGGGTGGGAGGTGGAACGGGTTAAAATAAAATTTGTGTTTAGTGAATATGTTCTCAACAGCAAGTGATGAGGCCTTAGCATTAAACATGTACATTGACTAATGGTTTAAGAAACCTGATAATGGGAATTATCTTACAGTGGAATTAACATTACACTAGGAAAGGTACCCAGTAAATGACCATAACCTGTGTTTTCTTACGGCTGGCATGAAATTAACCATACGACCCCTCACATGCCAGTTGGTCTATTAAAAATATGTGGCTAGCACCTTATAACCAGTATGCCTCAAGGAATGGCACAGGGTCCTTGACATTTGTTTACCTGGGGATTCAACCGTAACTGTTGTCCTTGACATTTGTTTACCTGGGGATTCAACCGTAACTGTTGTCCTTGACATTTGTTTACCTGGGGATTGAACCGTAACTTTTGTCCTTGACATTTGTTTACCTGGGGATTCAACCGTAACTGTTGTCCTTGACATTTGTTTACCGAGGGATTCAACCGTAACTGTTGTCCTTGACATTTGTTTACCTGGGGATTCAACCGTAACTGTTGTCCTTTACATTTGTTTACCTTGAGATTCAACGGTAACTGTTGTGCTGATGAAACAGTGGAAAATCTATTATACAACCACAGCTTCTGTGGGTTAGGTACAAACTTGTGGACATGTCGTAAGCAAACTTTTAGTTCCTTAATCAGTGATCATTGTCTGCAGCGTAAGTTGTTGTGTAACCTGAGAGCAGTGATACTTGTAAAATACAGCACCAGTTCTGTGGATATTTATGGGTGAGTAACTCTGGGGGTTAGATTTAGCATTTATGGAAATTGAGAAAATACGTTTTTTGGCTGGCAATAATACTGAGAAACTAACATAGTCTTACATCCACAACTGTATTGAAATGCTGGGCTAGACACCTGTGTTATGATGAAGATATCACCTACTGAATTGTCACTTCAGCAAAACTACAAAGATCTTTAACAGTATAAAGCAGAACTGAGCGTCAATATCTGATTTTGTTATACATATTTGTAATGGCGAAGACAGGATGTGAAAACCACATATATATGTATATGTCCATCATTTGTTATGCCCAAAAGCGTTGGCGGTCATGTTCTGCCGTCTCACTCGATCACCAGAGTCATGGATCATGCCACATGGCCAATCCATCCAGGTATTTACTTCTCAGTCTTCCCCTTGGTCTCTTCCCTTCGATCTTGCCAGTTGTCACCAAGTTCTCCAAGTAATTTCTTCTCATAACATGCCAAAAACTTCTGACTGTCTACGTCTAATGACTCTAATCAGTTTACGATCTTCATTTGTTTC
This sequence comes from Cepaea hortensis, assembly GCA_963921405.1. Classification (NCBI taxonomy): domain Eukaryota; kingdom Metazoa; phylum Mollusca; class Gastropoda; order Stylommatophora; family Helicidae; genus Cepaea; species Cepaea hortensis. The sequence goes on along the minus strand of OY992894.1, from coordinate 64,252,025 downwards.
TTGAAGGACTTGTTCATTGGTTTTTCTGTCTGTCCATGGCACTCCTTGTACTCTCCTCAGAAACCACATTTCCACAGCCTTCAGCTGTCTCTCAGCCCAACCGCCCACTGTCCACGCCTCACATTCACACAAAAGTACAGGCTCCATGTAGCACCCCAACACCCCCCTCTCGCCTCAATTGACACCCCTCTATTGGTAAGCATGCCCTTCATCCCGCAAAAGGCCACCCTGGCAACTCTTGTTCTAATCTCCTCAAGGCATCATCCCATCAGATGTCATGACCGTGCCGAGACAACTGTATCGATTCACTTGCCCAAGAACATGCCCATTCACTCGCACACCACACTGTGGTATTTCCCTCTTCCCAGTGACGACCACATATATATATAATCATGAATCATCTTATATTGATTTGAATATGATTAGGCTTATGCCTCTTAGTTTGTTGTGTTGTGCTTTTTTTTAATGTGCTGAAATTAACAGTTTAACATTAGAAGTTTTAGAAATGAGACTATATATGTAAATAAAAGGTGGAAATTATAAGGCATAACAGACAAGTTTACAAGGAGTGCCAATAGAATAACAAGAAATATGATCACAGTGCCATCATGGTTAACGTACGTCTACAGTAAGTTCAAGGCTGTGAAACTCTACTTAATGTGTTCTTGAAAATAAAATTGCTCTGTAAGAACACAAAATGTCAATACTCATGACAGTTGTTACTTTAGAAGTCACAGACATCCAGCCTGTTGCAGGTGGATTTGTTACTTCAACTGATTCCATATTTAATTGTTTATCACAATGGCTGTCATTATTTATTAAACCCAGAAAACTGGCACATATAATTTCTTCTTCATCTGCTGCTGCTGCCTTGTATCCGCCAGCATCAGCCCTAAACAAAAATCACTCCAAGCCCTCCTGTCATTTGCTGTATCCTGCAGCTGCCTGTATGTCCTCCCTACATTATCCATCTTTGTCTCTAATTCTTCTCTCCATGTGTTTTAGGTCTCATTCTATTTCTTTTGCTGTGTTTGTTTCAGAGGAAGGACTTTTTCGTTTTACTACTAGCAGGTTATCTCAGTGTGTCCTTGTTAGCACCAGCATGTCTAGATTCACTTGGATTTGTTTAGTCTGTCTCCTCTCTCCATGAACTCTACATGAGTGATTCTGTCATACCACTTATTGCTTCAATCCTGCACAGACACAAATGAATGAATGTTTGTAATGTAATAGTCATTGTTTTAGTCGCTCTCAGTGTTCCTCACTGATGGGGCAGCACAGATTTAACGTTAGAGTTAAATATTGTAAGTTTGGTACTAGATTTAATTTCTTTTACTTCCACAAATGTTCTAGTGCTCTTGCCTGTGGTATTCAGATATGTATATGGTTTACTTTTGGTATAGAACTATATCCAATCATGGGTCAGGTAATATTTACCGGCTTATATTCCAGCTTAAAGGCAAATTGATGGTCATTTTAATTCATTCACTATTTTCTGAATATTTTGTTCCATTAGTAATCTTGAAATAAGTAAATCATTAGTAAATCTGAATAACACATTCTCACTTACTCAAGGTGACTGACACACTTTTATGTGATCACCATGGAAATAACTGCTATATTATTGCAGTAGATTCGTTTATAAACACAGAATCACACAGTTTTCACTTAACATTATTATACAATCATTATAAAATAATCTCTGAAGAAATGTCAATACGAATTTGTCAAACCCTAAAATTCCAGTCCTGGACATCCACATCCAAGCAAACAAAACTGTAATCTGAAAAATAATTATCCTTTGCCTTGAATAAATTACTGAACATTTCTGAAGTGAAGTTGTCTTTAATGTTTACTTATTCCTTCCTTTTTCATAATCTGCCCTTAGACATCTATTAGGTGCTATTACTTATTAGAATTGTCAGCATCATGTGCCATAATGAGGAGCACGGGATGTCTCATCATCTCACACAATCACCCGTGTTGCAGCACGGGATGGCTCACCATCTCACACAATCACCCATGTTAGATCAGGTCTGTGTTCTTGCCCCAATTATGCCATGTGGTCAAGATATCCAGTATTTATCTATTTGCTCTCCCTTTGCTCTTTTTCCAGCAATTTTGTCTGTTGTCACCAAGTTTTCAAGTTCATCTCATAATGTATCCATAAAATCTTGACTCAGACATCACAATCACTCCAAGCATACTTGTGAGTTCTCTGTGAGATAACTTTGGTCAGACAACACAATCATTCCATGCATGCTTGTGAGTTCTCTCAGAGATATCTATGGCCATACTATACAATCATTCCAAGCATGCTTGTGAGTTCTCTCAGAGATAAATATGTTTAGACAACACAATCATTCCATGCATGCTTGTGAGTTCTCTCAGAGATATCTATGGCCATACTATACAATCATTCCAAGCATGCTTGTGAGTTCTCTCAGAGATAAATATGTTTAGACAACACAATCATTCCAAGCATGCTTGTGAGTTCTCCCAGTGATAGCTATGGTCAGACTATACGATCATTCCAAGCATGCTTGTGAGTTCTCCCAGTGATAGCTATGGTCAGACTATACGATCATTTCAAGCATGCTTGTGAGTTCTCTCAGAGATCTATATGTTCAGACAACACAATCATTCCAAGCATGCTTGTGAGTTCTCCCAGTGATGACAAGGGTGCTGATTGTCTTCCATCATCATAGGCAATTGCTGGAACACTCTTGCAATCTTGTAGCATGCACAGTGTGTTGTTCTCATTAATTGCTGGAACACTCTTGCAATCTTGTAGCATACACAGTGTGTTGTTCTCATCAATTGCTGGAACACTCTTGCAATCTTGTAGCATACACAGTGTGTTGTTCTCATTAATTGCTGGAACACTCTTGCAATCTTGTAGCATACACAGTGTGTTGTTCTCATCAATTGCTGGAACACTCTTGCAATCTTGTAGCATACACAGTGTGTTGTTCTCATCAATTGCTGGAACACTCTTGCAATCTTGTAGCATACACAGTGTGTTGTTCTCATCAATTGCTGGAACACTCTTGCAATCTTGTAGCATACACAGTGTGTTGTTCTCATCAATTGCTGGAACACTCTTGCAATCTTGTAGCATACACAGTGTGTTGTTCTCATTAATTGCTGGAACACTCTTGCAATCTTGTAGCATGCACAGTGTGTTGTTCTCATCAGTTGCTGGAACACTCTTGCAATCTTGTAGCATGCACAGTGTGTTGTTCTCATTAATTGCTGGAACACTCTTGCAATCTTGTAGCATGCACAGTGTGTTGTTCTCATTAATTGCTGGAACACTCTTGCAATCTTGTAGCATACACAGTGTGTTGTTCTCATTAATTGCTGGAACACTCTTGCAATCTTGTAGCATACACAGTGTGTTGTTCTCATTAATTGCTGGAACACTCTTGCAATCTTGTAGCATACACAGTGTGTTGTTCTCATTAATTGCTGGAACACTCTTGCAATCTTGTAGCATGCACAGTGTGTTGTTCTCATCAATTGCTGGAACACTCTTGCAATCTTGTAGCATACACAGTGTGTTGTTCTCAGATGCCCTCATCACAGCAAAGATGGTGGACGATCCTTCCCTCTTTAGCCAGACTACTGTCTACCCATCATTTATGCCCCATGTAGAGATGGAGATCTTGGTCTGTACAAACACTGAATCTAGCACATCATCGCATCTCAATCCTTGAGACAAGATGAAGAAGATAGTACATTGTTTTTTTACTGTTTGCTTTATAAAACCACATATATATCTGTATATAAACCACATGTTGATTTTCTAAATTAATTATTTCAAATGACAGTTTCTGGAGTTGATTGCAAATTATTAACATTTATCTATTATGGCCTATTACAGCAGAGATATACATCCAGATTTGTAATTTGCCCCATTTATGTCATGTCCTTATGTAAGTAGAATATATTTCCAACTAATATTGTTCAAAAATAATCCAACATGATGACAGATAACTTGCTATTTCATCCCAGTCTGTAATGTTACTTGTCAGTGTCATATGTTTGTATCTAAGCAAATACTTCATTTTCCCAACCATATTTGTACATTCAGAGAATATGTTTGAACAACGCAGACTAATATATGTACACATCTAGCATATACTATACCACTTTTGGGAAGAGTTGACTGCTGCTGGCTGTTGATGAACATTCTGTTCTTAAAATGTCCAGAATGATTTCAAGCCGGCGATGTTGACTACCATTGCTGTGTTGGCCTTGTGTTGCCATTTGACATTTGATTTCTTGATCACACCATTGCTTGCTTGTATGATTCAAACAAAACATTAGACATGCCATGTTTTGTCTTTTAGACATGCCATGTTTTGTCTTTTGTGTCCACATGTTTTCAACAGTCACCAGCTTGTAACCGAGTGTATAATTCCTGTTTAATATCCATTCATGGAAGTCAGTCAATATCAAAGCTTTATTATATCCAGTCTTGTCTGTAATCAGCGGTTAAGGACACTTTTCCTATTTTCACATTCCTTTATTTTATAATTTTGAATTACTTTTTATTTGCTTACTATCTGTCATATTTATTGTGTAATTATAGATATGCAGTTTGTGTTGTCTAACATAGTTGCTCACACATTTGACAAGTCAGTGCATTCTTGTGAGGAGCTCAGTCTTGACACACAAGTCATTGGTCATGTCCACACCAGTCAGTACTCTCATCACCAGATGTGTTTGTCATTGTGTTACTGTAGTTAGTTGCACCATGAGTTCTTCATGAAGTGATTTCCTTGTCATAACTTTGAGAAAGCAACTTCCAAAGATTCTCAAATGTGTCTGTGGTGATGGTTCTGGTGGTGATACACTCTTGCTGGCTGCATCCCCTGCAGAGTCTGTGGTGATGGTTCTGGTGATGATACACTATTGCTGGCTGCATGCAGATGGCCACTGCCGATGATATTAATGCCCTTAGAGAGATGTGGAGAATGAAGGACTTGGACGCCAGTAAATTCGCATCGTTGTCTGAATCTGGATTAAGACATGGCATGGCCAGACACAAGAGGCACATCGGAAGGAACCTCTTCAACCAACACGGAGCCAGCACTATTAGCCACCAGATGTTGGGAGGAGGATCTTAGCACCTTTGAACTTGTCCAGCGTGCAAGGATGATACCCCAACACATAACAGATAAATTCTGTAATTGTTTGTTTCCAAACTGAACTGGTCTCATTACATGTCATGGTTGCCCAAGTCTCCTGCCGCTTAATGTATACATTAACATATACCAGTGAATGAGTAAAATGTATAGTTTAAGATTTTATAGTGGTTGAATCACTGCATATGTAATTTGCTGTATAATGCAGAATACAATTGTCTTACCAAAAATAGGTAATGAGATCAGTTAATCCTGATGTAATCTTGAAGTGATTAAAACTTTAACGAAGCATTTCTGCAGCATATGACATGCAGAATGCAAGAGTGCCTGCGGTTTACTGTTGAGACTTACAAACCTTCTTCTTACAGTGGAGACAGAAAGGTTGCAGCATGAGTTGACATTTCACTTCTCCCCTCTGTGATAGAAGACCCTCAGATCTGTCTCACTCCCCTCTGTGAAAGAAGGCCCTCAGATCTGTCTCACTCCCCTCTGTGAAAGAAAGCCATCAAATCTGTCTCACTCCCCTCTGTGATCGAGAGCCTCAGATCTGGAGACACAGAGATTACATCATGAGCTGATATTTCTTTGTGTTCTCCTGCCCTCAGTGAAAGAAGCCCCTCAGATCTGGAGGATTATGACGCAGAATGGAAGTAGCCAACAACAAGAGCTTATTTTGCTGAATCACCTTCTTTCATCTGTCATGCTAGCCAGTGTCCAGAACTGACATCTAGAATGTTTACAGTAGATAGAGAAACATTTGCAGAACAAAGAAAACCTCATTCGGTTATATTGCTGAAGATTACCAGCAGCCGGCAGGCAACAACTACACACTAAAGCTGCTGTAAAACTGAACAAGAGTAGAAATTCTCCTGAGATTGTTCTTGCTCATTTCAACCAAATGTTTTTCTTTTTTCAGTTCATTTAAGTTATTGGAACTACTTAAATATGCTCAAATACTATTCAGAATTTATCCTATAATTTTGGTGTTTCACTGTATGGATTTGTATAAGTTTGGCATATTTTGTATATTATATGCATTTTCAAGTTTAAATAAACCTAGTATTGCTCAGATAAACCACATGTTATCTGCCTGCTCTGTGATGGTGTATCATAGATACACAGCCTGTTATCTGCCTGCTCTGTGATGGATATCATAGATATACCATTTCTTTACTTCATGATCATTTATGACAGATAAACATAATGTCATCTCTACACTCCAAGGTGATTATGAGGGGCGCTCAAAAAGTCTTGCATTTTAATATGAAGGAGTCAAGGCACATACCTAGAAATTGGTGTGGACTTAGCCCTTCCGTACATATTCACCTCTCAAAGTGATGCACTTCTCCCATCTCTCTTTCACTAGTGTGATGCCCTAATTGAAGAACCTCCACCTGAGCCCGGAGCCATGTTACTAGTTCTGTTATAAAGTCCTGGTCGTTGGAAAAATTATGTTCATGAAGCAAATTCTTCATGTTTGAAAACAGGGAGAAGTCATTCAGTACTAAGTCCAATGAATACAGTGGATGGGTGTCTAGATGCCCCTCTTGCTGGGCCATGAGCTGCATGGACCAGTGGATTGCCATACCCACACTGCTGGGCAAGGTTAAAGGGCCATGAGCTGCATGGACCAGTGGATTGCCATACCCACACTGGGCAAGGTTAAAGGGCCATGAGCTGCATGGACCAGTGGATTGCCATACCCACACTGCTGGGCAAGGTTAAAGGGTCATGAGCTGCATGGACCAGTGGATTGCCATACCCACACTGCTGGGCAAGGTTAAAGGGTCATGAGCTGCATGGACCAGTGGATTGCCATACCCACACTGGGCAAGGTTAAAGGGCCATGAGCTGCATGGACCAGTGGATTGCCATACCCACACTGCTGGGCAAGGTTAAAGGGCCATGAGCTGCATGGACCAGTGGATTGCCATACCCACACTGCTGGGCAAGGTTAAAGGGCCATGAGCTGCATGGACCAGTGGATTGCCATACCCACACTGCTGGGCAAGGTTAAAGGGTCATGAGCTGCATGGACCAGTGGATTGCCCAGAAGCTGTTTCTCTCTGGACAGTATCCTATATCTTTTGCGCTTGATGTCTTCTCGCAACTTCTGGAGAAGGTTTTGGTAGTTGATGGAGCTGGATTGTATGGCCAAGAGGGAGATAGTAGGTGAGTATTACCCAATGACAGTTCCAAACAACTGCTCCTTTTGGAAGGCATGAACAGGCAGGGAATCCAGCCCGTGGAGACCTTTAACATGTGAAACTGTTCATGTCAAATCTTCATTGTCTTCCCTTGACTGAGTCCCAACTCAGCCATCATTTCCTCACTGGTCTAATATGACTAGGACTCTGTATGCTCAGGGCTACTTGTATCATCCGCAAAAGATGGTCTTGGTTCATCTTTAACGCTTCCGTGCTCCATGTGAAAGTGATTTTTCTAACACTTCACAGTGCCATATGAAGGATCAACATCCTTATAAATAACACACATCTCATCATGAATTTTCTTTGCAGATTTATCTTGCAGGTGCAAGAATTTGACTACACAACGAGCCTCTATTTTGTCTATGATTCAGCTGCTTACACTTGCACTCATTTGCCTCCAATTTCTCATGCACATGGCAGACTGTGTGAGCATGTATGTGCAGAATATGTAAACTAAACTAATAATGTGTCTTTACAATGATATTCGGCACTCCTGCCTGTCTTAATGATTTTTTAGTAAACTGCAAAACTTGTTGAGGAACCCCTCCTGATATCATAGATACACAGCTTATCATCTGTCTATTCCATGATGGTTTATCAAAGCTACACAGCCAGTGACATTTCTACACTGTAATGGTGTATCATTTATACACAGCTTGTTACCTGCCTACTCTTGGTAACATATCTTTGATATACAGCTTGTTATCTGTCTATCTTGTTGGTATATCATTGATGTACAGTTTGATACCTTCATATTCTGATATGGTATATCATTGATATACAACCAATAAATATATGCTGTGGCGTATAGATGTTCATGTTATGCATTCTTGATAACCTGAGAATGCCGCTACTTCAACTACAGTTTTAGTTCTACTTAAGTTTGTTATCACTTTGCTTTGCCTCATTATTGTTGTAGAAATGTTTAGCGAGTTATTTTAATGTTATGGGTTAGGTTCACACCCTTCAATAGAAATTATTACCATGTACATATTGTCTTGAGTTATTGCTCTTTTGTTAGACAGTCCAGTTAAGTATTTGTTAGACCAAATTAATGTCCGATGCCTGTTACAAAATTCCAGGTACGGCTACTGCCCTAGGGGTGTGAAGTGATCAGATTGACATGTACTAGGTCGTAGAATTATGAGATTGGTGACCAGCTCCCTTCCCTCGCAGTCCGTCCTAACTACTTCATATCTGAACTCCATTGGATGTTCAGTTTTAATAGCTTGGATACCAGATGATGTTGGGTTTGAAGGGAAGATATAACAGATTTAGTTGATTCAGTGTAAACATGGTACACAATCAAATCAACAAGTATACATTACGATAGTGCGGCTCACAGATGAGCGTCTAGCCACTATGGCAGTGTGGTTCTCAATGGTGGGGAATGGGGAGGGGGGGGCCTAGGGTTGGGGGGAAATTAAGATTATTTCAAGATCGCGTTAATACAAGAACCAATTACTTGATATTGTTTTTCCCTCCATACTTTACAGTTATGTACTTCTCACCCAGACACTTATAACGTAAGTAGACCCTCAAATCATGTTTTATGTAGACATCTAGATGTGTTCTAGTATGTGTTATTATATTTAGCTTCCATTTTTACGTATACTGTGTAGGGGTGGGGGATTTATAGGGAGGAAATACGAAAGGGGGGAATGACATTCTGAACATATAGTGAAGGGGTGCATGGACCAAAAAAGGTTGAGAACCACTGCACTACGGTATCGCGGCAAAGATAATTATGGGTCCACTGTCTGCATTAAAATTGTACAGAGACAACAAATAGAGTTGTCCGAACATCTTGTCAGAGAAGCCTAATGAGCTAGGGTTGTGTGCCTACAACAAAAGTTCTGACTATAGGAATTCAGAAAGACGCGGAACCAGGCGGACACGTTCTATCAGGGGTCTGCTGCAACCGGTGCTGGGACTTAAGGGATAGTGGGACGCGCAGTTCCATCATTCCCCGTCTTACCAAGTGGCGGGTTTGAAATCCGCTGCAGGCAATTTGAATGCAGATCACTTTGCGTTCATTTCAATTATATGAGTTGTCGGCCGTTCAGAAAACAGTGGCAAACTGCTGGACTAACATTGCCTATCAATCACAAAGTCAGTAAATGCCAGGATAGCTTGCAACGTCCTGTAAAAGGCATTCAACTATCTTAATGTACAAACTTAGCTCAGTCCAGGTGACACATGTTCCCATGCTGGAAAACTTAAACCGACCTCCTCTCCTTATGCGTAACGGCAAACCTAGACTACATTCCATCATCCATATCGTCAGCATGGAGCAGCTCGTTTGCAGAACGTCGCGCTCATAGAGGGCCGCAGAAAAGTCTCTGGATCCCTGGCCAGTTCTCATACCTCGTGCAAGTTCATGCCCAAGGCATCGCCAATGCCCCGTGTCCATCTGCGTGCCGGTGGAGCCCTGTCTTTTCTTCAAGGAACCATGCCTTTCATCGCCATTCTTTCCAAACCAATATAATATTTAATATGCTCGTACAATGTAGACAGTAGGTATTTGCCATCGTACCCTTGTAATACAAGTTGCCCCCGTTAAGTCTGGATTTTCCCAGTATTGATTACAAGGCCAGAAGGCAATACACTTCTGAGATCAAATAACATCACAGTAGAAGAACACACTCAAACATCAACATCAACGTAAAGCAACATGGTCTGAAACAACTAACCCGTTCAATACGTCCCCCTAGTCCAGTAGTTCCCAAGTATGATGCAAGTCGAAACGCCGCCCCTTAAAATGTGTTTTTTCTTTAAAAATGTCTCCCCTTTATGCCACTCCCCCCCCCCCCATCCTTACGGTGCCGCATGATGCGGCCGCCTCTCTGTATCATAGCACGGCCCTGTGCCTCTGCTTCTCTTCCCTTCGATCTTTCTAGTTGTCACGATGTTCTCCAATGCATCTCTTCTCATCACGTGACCAAAGAAAGCTGTTTTGTCTTTTTCTTATTGTTGTACATAATGTTTTAGTTTCCTAGTTTAAATTTATTCATTTCATATACTCATGAAATCTTGGGAAGATCGTGTGATGGTTTCCCCTGGCCTCCCACATCCTCATGTTATTTTTTACCTCTGCCTTTGACAGCCATTTCCGACTATCAGGACAAGTGAATGCCCTACTCTGCTCAACTGCAGAGTTGTGCCGTTATCCCGGTGGATACTCGGTGGACATTTATGGTAGTCAATTTAAATTAAACTTAGCACCAAATTTAGAATAGTCAAGGCTATCAGATGTCAAAAAGCTAGTGCACTTACATATCAACTATCACCCTTACTGAAACATCCAAACATACCCATGTCCGCAAAACGACAGATAATAAACAGCATATTCACACCAACCCTATGCTACCAATCTCAAACCTGGACTTTATCCAAATTACACCTTCGCAAAATCAACACCTGCGAAATGAGATGCCTGAGGAGAGCTGCCAACTTAACAATCCGAGACCGAGTAAGAAATGCTACTATCAGACAGACTGTGGGATCAACACCTTTTGCCACATTTATTGACAGACAGAAGATCAAGTGGTTTGGCCATGTCATTAGAATGCAACATCAACAACTACCATCACTGGCCTTACATCAAAGATCATCTGCGACGAGACCACGAGGACGTCCAAGAAGAAAATGGATTGACGACATCAGAGACATTGTACAACCTCACGGAATGACACTATCCAGTGCCGTCCACCGGGCGCTGGAACGCAAATTATTCCTCCCCACGACGCTTGAC